>CM059016.1:1509521-1888580 GCA_030272315.1 Paspalum vaginatum
CTAATCACATGTTCTAATACTTAAACTAACCCATTGATTGACCCAAATAAGTAAATAATCAAGAGTTTTATATTATAAATAAGTATTAAAATGGAACAAGACGCTTTGTGGATCAACCTAGCGGTTCATCAACCATAGGTCAAATCACTTTACCTTCTCTGCCCGGTCCCTCATGCTGCGCAAGGCGGAATATGCAACCTATTCTTTCTTTGCCCTACTGTCCATCACACCGCGCAAGGCAGAACATGCAACCTATTCATCGTATTCGGCGTCTTTCCACGAAGAGTCATCTTGCGTGAAGGAGCTGCCGGCATATATATGTTTAATTTTTTTTTAAAAGAAGACACCGCCATCACCGTCTGAACTATTTCTTTTTGACGATTAGCTATCAAGGTGGCTGATTTACTCCACCATCTATGCATCGTTGCCTACTCAACGATCCACCCATGCACCTCAGGTCACTCTCCATTACTTCTGCCACATGAATGTCAAGGTCATTCTATGGTCTATGGTATTTATGTTTTTTTTTCTTTCAATAAAACTTTTGGTTATGCTACAATCTTTTTTTATTGTTTACCCATTCTTTTGTTTCCCGTTCTCCATTCAAGACGGGCAACCAATAATGGAACTTAGAAAAATTACACATTAAGTTATAAAAACAAAAATTCAAGTGTTCGTGTAAGCCTTTCATATGTCAACCTAGATTGTTCAATAATCTATAGATTGTACGTTATAGTTCAATTTGTCTTTGGCTTCGGTCAAAATATTAACATCTATAATATAAAATAAATGATCTAGCACAACAAATTTTAAAATAGAATTAATAAAACTAATTTGATATATGTTGGTATCCTTCTAAAATTTTGGTCAAAGTTATAAAAAGGTTAACTTAAGGACAAAACTGATGTGAATTATATTTGAAATGAATGAGCTATATTTATAAAACTATTTTCTACTACTAAATGGTTATTCAATTATAGAAAAACATGCCTAGGCCATGTTTAGATACTAAATAGTAGCTAGAGTACAATATTTTTTGAGAATGTGTGGAGCAAGTTTTTCATTTTGAAGAAGATAGAAGTACAACGAACCAACAATATAAAGAAAGAACACGATGACCCACGACAAAGCAGAAAAAGAAGCAAGGGGATACACCACAACCACCAAAGAAGACAAAAAACCTAACCCCACAGCCAGGTGACGACCAGAACAACCACGAGAGATGTCTGCAATCCAGTACAAATCATCATTGCCAGCCAGAAACCAACAACTCTGATTGCCTCCACCAAACCACCACCACCTCCTAGAGACAAAACAACAACCGTAGAAAGGGTGCACTGAGTGTCATTGTTGCCGAGCTAGGTTGCACCCCAACTACAAGCAGCTCCGACTTCACCACAGCGTGAGTTTGAGAGGGCTTGCAGACTGGAGCAAGTCAACGTTGCCAAGCACAACCATAAGCCAGCAGCTCCAAAAACCTCCACAGAACCACCACCAACTCCCAAACAAACGAGCAACCACAACAACCGCCGAAAGGGTGCACTAAGAGTCATCGTTGCTGAGCTAGGTTGCACCCCAACCACATAGCACGATTTCACCATAATGCACGCCTCCAAGCAAGACAACCACCGCGAACAGCACTGGCTGCCCAAGACGAGAACACCACCACCAAAGCACCAGACCTGAGCAACCAAAGGTCGAGAGGAAGCTCCTACAAAATGATGCCTTCAAGAAGGAAACAGCACCATGCCGTCGTCATGCGTCCAACCAAAAGGATCAAGTACGCTAAGTGCACACCTACCCAGACCAAGGAAGGAACTGGGTTCTCACCCATGAAGCTACAGGGGCTGGGAGCACCAAGACAACGCCCTCAAGAGGGAAAGCTACGCTAAGTGCAACCGTTGCTGGCCTGACAAAACAAGCAGAGCTTTTGCACGTGACAACCCAACCCCGACTACTCGCCAGACACAAGGAGCTCAACCGAACCAGCAGCACGACCAAAGAAACTCACAACTAGGAGACCCTCCCAGAGCAGCCACCAAAGGACGAGTGCAGCGACAACAGAGAAGGGAGCCAACCAGAGCCAAAGAAAGCGACCAGACTAGCAAAGCGACCAGGAGCTGGGGGGAAAAACATTATTTAGGGTCAGTTTGGGAACCCTATTTTCCCCTAGGAAAATGATTTTCCCCTTGGAAAGTAGTTCATTTTTCTCTAGAAAAATGATTTTTTTCTAGGAAAACGTGGTTGCCAAACTAACCCTTAGAATGGTGGTGAAGGAAGCGACCAGAGCAAACACCAGAAGAACCAGCAGTGACCGGACGGTGGAGGGGGCAGCCTGTCAACCCTTGCACCTAAGACCAATAGCAACATGACCATGTAGGAGCCGGCAGCCATCCACACGACAGGTGTAACAGCGGGCAAACATCGGCAAACGAGGAGGGGTGGCCGACCCAACCACCACCTCTGTGCATTGCTCCCACCACCTAGGATACCGCGCAACCACTACAGGAGGACAGGTACGACCACCGTCCACTGCTGCCCCTAGATCTTCTGAGCGACCTAAATGGTAAACAAGTAGCAACATTAGCAGCGACCGAGGACGGCAGGACACACGCCATCGACAAGCGCCAGGCGACCAAAGACAGGAGCGTAGAGGCGACCGAGGGGCAAGCGGAAGGGTCGAGAGTAGTGAGGCAGAAAGCGCCCCAAGCAGCAGCACTGCGGGTGGTGGCGAAAAAAATAGTAATATTAGTTGTATTTTAAAATAATATTGTAGCTAATATTTTACCTTAATAGGTTAACTGATGAAAATATGTTGTAACTGTAACACAACAAATATAAAAAAGAAAAGAGAAATATAATGTTTAGGACCAATAAAAACTATAAACATAAAACTAAACAAAAATAGTCAAAAAATATTAAATTTAAGGAAAACAAAATATAAAAGACTAGCTATCCGCGCTATTTGCGCGGGCCACCTTGCTAGTTAATAATAAGGGAGTGTTAAAAGAAGCCACCACGTTCATCGAGGGTCAAGAAATTCCCAGGTTAATCGGAAAAAGAAAAGTCCTCCACCGTTGGATTTTATGAAGATCTAACGGTCTAAATTTATCAAAGAGTCTAGGCTAAGAATAGATACGTTCCATATGTTGTTTGATAAGAAATATATCATGATTGCTATACGATATAAACAGGTAAATAATCTAGAGTTTGTGTTTTATTACAAATCCAACTCTTGATCAATTCGCTGTACTTCAAGGTGCGGGGTTTCTCGGAGCGCAAGAATTGACATGTCCTGCTCACGCGTTCCACCACTTGCGGCCATGTCAACGTGCCGAGTGCCATACTGCCGTTCATGTCAAGCACCGACAAGGCAAACAACCAGTACATCGCTATCACCGGCGATTTTCTCCATGCACGTACGATGTGTAGTACATCTATCAGGTGCGTGACGGCCTGCCAAACAGCTACGAGGTCGACCCAGCGCTCCTCAAGAGCTCTAGATGGTGAGATATATGTCGCGGGACCTCAGGCAGTCAGGCTGATTCTGTTGTTTGATCCTTCACACATTGACTTCGGCGACTTATTGGAGACTGCAGGAGTACGTCTCTTTTTTATCACAATTGTGCCCATGAGTGTTTTTATGCGAACAAGGAGAGCGTTGAGCCTGCCGCGGCAAACCATGATTGTTTGCGCACATCTGCCTCCATCAGAGCAGAGGACTTCATCGTCGACAACTTATTCATGTTTTTATCGATGAAGATGAAGACACAGGAGTTCAATTTCACTGTGGTTTTCGTCGGTTAAGTAAAGATCTTCCTCGCTGAGTTTCGCTATGTAAACACGAAACAACAGGTATGAAAGTGACCGATCCTCGCATATATTCATATTTGTATTTATAATTAGCTGGTCACATTTCTAAGATACTTGAGAAAATATGTTACTCTTGGTCTCTAAGCAACAGACGTTTTGATTAAACTTGCATTGAACATAATTTAGTTTTAGCTAATCTCTTCAAATATTTGAATTCGCATTTTTAAAATAGCATGGCTAGATTAAATCTATCTCCAAATAAAACGCTAACCCGTGCTAGAACACTGGCCGAGAGGGTCAAGAAATTCTCCGTTAATCGAGAAAAAGCCTACCATCACCGGATTTTATGAAAAATCTAACAGTCTACATTTCATTAAAAATAAAAAAATCCGAACCACTAGATTTTAGAAACATCTACTAGCACCCTACGTTAAATAAAGAGTTCGGCGGGTAAAAAAAAAAGATCTAAATTGATTGTCCAAATGCTAACGGGTTTAAGATATTTTTTTCCTTTTCCCGAGTAGCCGACACGGACTCAAGACCTGTCCGGTCTCCCACTCCGGCTCCCACACGTAATGACATGAATATCTTATTTTACGTTTTCTTTCCATTTTTTTCCTATTAACTATTTTTCTCTTAAATATTTTTCTCTTTACCTTTTTTCTTCGTAACTTTAAGAAAACTATTAGAATGAGGCTGATTAATTATTGTGAATTATAGAAATAGTCAATAGCGCCACTTGATTAATTATTGTGAATTATGTATTTTCGCAGTATATTGTAAATGTTAATATCGCATTTTGGTTCTTATTTTCTCTTCCCATATCTATTATATTAATATGAGATTATTAAAATAATCCACCACATTCGCCTGGAGAGTCAAAAAATTATCATATTAACCAAGAAAAGAAAATTTTTCTACTGTTGGAGAGTTGCCAAAAATTTTATGAAAATACAATGGTCCATATTAAGTCAATTGCAAAAAGGGTCCCTATCCAACATCGGATTTATGAAGATGAGACTGTCTATGTTAAATCAATAACCGAGGGCCTAGAAACTATCATTTAATCAGGAAAAAAATAAAAGCTATCAACCGTGGATTTTATGAAAATCTGATGGTCTACATTAAATCAATTAAGTCAAATATAACTAAAAAGTGTACCCTTTTGATTATTACAATTATCCAACTGTCTAGATTAATCTAAATAATTTGGACCAATATAGCTTGCAAAATAGTCAAGAGATATTACAAAAGAGATATTATGATCATGCTGTTGTTGAGGAGACGGTCTTCCACATGGGCGTCATCAAGCAGCTGTTGGATCTGGCCACCAAGTCAACCATGCAACTGTGCCTTGAGGTCACGTACAGTGGTGGGAACGCTTTTCATATTGTCCTTTGGCACTACCACTGATGTCTCACCCAAGAACAATAGTAGCGGGTTAGGTGCACCTCCTCACCGACCATCCCATCTCCTTACGTTGTGAACATATATACAAGTAAGACTACATCAGCCGAGTTGTAGGAGGAACATAGACATGTGGGTGTTGCCTTCGTGTTTAGCATATGGTCCAAGTACTTTGAGTGTCCAGGCTTCCAGCTCCCCTACCCGAGGTTGGATGTTATCCATGAATTATCCACTGCATTATCCATGAATATTGGATGTTACTCGGTGTACTTGAGGTTGGATAATTGGTGTTGGGTAATTACTATCCGATTCAAAATCTAACGTGTTTTAGTGTTAGTAAATCAAGGCCTCTATAACTTCAGTTAAATTCATAGAAAAATTATTTTTTTCTTGATGGCGACAAGCACATATATTTCGTCTCTTTGAGAAATTTAGCTTGGGCCGAGAAACATTTGACGAGCTCTTACCATCTATCTATCATCATAATAAATGAGTTAACACAAGTCACCACGATCAAGAAATTATCATGTTAGTTGATGAAGAAAAACATCTGCACCACCGAATTTTATGAACATCTAACCATCTATATTAATACATTTTTACAATTGTTAGGAAAAAATAAAAACAGTCCATTATGCAAAATGTAGGAATTTAAAAATTGGTGGTAATAGGTATTACCGATCAGTAGTAAAGGGATGGTAATAGAAACTACCAAATTAGTGGGTCTGACACTAGAAAAATGAAACCGTACCATTTAAATATATTTTATTAACTCTCTTTCACAATCAACAACCGTGAATAATCGACGATGGTACTAGGTGATAAGAAAATACTATAAACCAATATAAGTCAAAGATTTTATAGAGAATCCTACTGCCAAAAAAGTGATAGATTTATACATTTAGTTGTAATGATCATTAATGGTCTAAATTAAGCTAAATATTTTGTATCAAAGACAAATAATAGACAATTAAATTTCAAAAAGGACTAATATAAAATCTATTATATTAATAAAGGTTGTTCAAATAAACCACCACATACATCAAGAGGTCCTAGAAACCATCATATTAACAGAAGAAAAAGAAAATATCTAAAATCTTGAATCTCATGAAGATATAATGATCTATATTAAGCTAAATCGATTATATTAAATATAACTACAATGAGAAAAATTGCACAATTGGTTGGTATAATCATCCAAGTATCCAACAATTAGGTCAATAGTTAGGTTAATCTAGATATTTTATATCAAATACAATGAACATGACAAAGAACACCATGCTTATTGAAGTACTAATAGTTAGGTTAATCTAGATATTTTATATCAAATACAATGAACATGACAAAAATCTCCATTGTTGATTTAAAAGAGCACCATGCTTATTTTTAGGACTCAAAAATTAACTTATTTATCAGAAAAAAGAATATTCATTATTAATATTGTGTCTCCGAGTTATATCTTGAAAGATTTATTTATTTAAATTGTTGACATATATAAGACATATATATACCACAATATAAATACTTATCAATCTCCATTGTTGATTATAAAAGAGCACCATGCCTATTTTTAAGACTCCAAATTTACCTTATTCATCAGTAAAAAAGAATATCCATTATTAATATTGTGTCTTCAAGTTATATCTTGGATGATGAAGAAGAAAAGAAAAATGATTTTTTTTATTTACCATCGCAAACTACTAAACCACAACTATCTACCTCCATAGAGATCAACGAGATCACTATTGACACAAGGTACCGATCAGTTTTTTGAACCTGAAACGTCACAACTTTTCTATGCCGATTTGAGGCCGAATAACCATGCCGATGAAGCGCACCTTCCGCACATCATAATAAAAGAAATTCATCTACCGTCGCCAACTATGACAATGAGAAGTGCCATCTGCTGGGTCTTACACCATATTTATTGAGGGTTAGAGATGTGCAAAGTTTTTTTTCCATTGTCGCATGTGAGCATGTTTCACATAATATTTTAATTTTTTAAGGGTATGTTTGTTTATCTCTTAGTTATATAATCTGGCTTATATTTGAGTGGCTAACATACATCCCTGTTTATTGTGTATTTTATATAATTTAAAGGGCAGACTATGATAATATATAAACAACCCAAAGGGTACTTATTTTAGTTTTTTCTAGCCTTTTACTACCAACAAATGAGCCAACTATATGATTTTATTAGTTATTGAATACTCCATGCCTTCGAAGTTATAACCTACTTTGCCTTTGTTCTAAAAAATACAAACATTTACGACATTGATAAATACACTATTAAATATATTTTATAGTATAACTAATATAAATAATTTTGTATCACAAATCTTGGCACTTTATTTCAAAAATTTAGACAGATTTATAGAAGTTATATTTGGAACAGAAGAAGTGTGTAAAAAATTTCAAATATCAAATAACAACACTTTAGTGATAACAACATTTTAAAAAACTCGAGGAAACAAAATTATAAGTACCAATGTTATTTTGATCCCACACACCACTATATAAAAAAGTTATAGATATTTTCTTTAAAAAGCAAACATGTTTTCAAAATAATACACCAAAAGTAAAATTTGGAAAACAAAATGTATTATTTAGGACAAATAAAGTAAAAACAAAAAAAATGCAAATTAAATAAAGATAATTTAACAATATCAATTTCAAGCAGAAATAGAATTTTCTATAAAAACACTAGCTACCCGCGCTATTTGCGCGGGCCACCTCGCTAGTTGCTGTATGTTGGAAACTCTAGGCGCTCAAACACATAGAACACTCAAGAACAGAAGATGAGCAGAGGTGGAAGACGATGAACTGTAGTGAGACAAGTAATGCGCCCAAACGCTGCTCCTTTTCTTTGTATTGATGCACTCACACCTCAACTAAAACAACTCGGTAGTACATGGCTTATGTAGCCTCTCCACGCGTACTCCGGCAGCAGCAACTTGGCCGGGTCGTCGTGCCCACGAACGCACGAATCGTCCGTCCACCAAGCGGGCCGTATGAGCCACGCAACAACGTGCTCCACTACTGCATGCAGCCACACCTGCTTCCTAAAGACCCGGCGCTCTCACGCCGCGCAGCACACGCACTCCTCAGGAGTCCTGGTCTTCAGCAGCACACGATGGACGATGCCCCGCGTCTCCATGCCTTGCCGCAACGTACAGCTCCAGCATCCATGCACTAATCCATGCACTAATCAAACAACTAACTAGCTAGCTACCTAAAGACGCATGCACATGACGTCCTAGTCCACACACGCACACGACAGATCGCCACACACAACGGCTACGCGCACGCACGCGCCACCGCACTCGACGCTCACGCGCGCGCACACACGCGACGCGCCACTCTACGGCTGGTTTATTCCTAACATTTACCTGGTCCTGCTTCTTCGGCTCCGCCTCGCTTTGCTCTGCCACCTTCTCCGGGACACATGCACAGTACGTAGTACGTGCGTATATGCTGTAGATGATCGATCAGTAGTAATATATATACAAATTATCATATGTCCATATATATGTATGATATATCATCAGTGAGTGGTGTACATGGGCGCACGGTTGGGGTGTGGACTCTGCAGTCCTGCACGCTCTGCTTCCTGTGTGCCTTCAACTTCCACAGCAAGCTGCTATACATGGCATCCTTTCTATCCTTCGTCTACGGCATCGCCTACCTAGCAGTCGAGTGCCTCATCTACCACACCATCCTTCTTACTAGCAGGGTCTCCTTCATCTTCTTCGCAGGTAAAACATCTCGCTTCACAGTAAGGTCATGCATGCATGCATGGTTCAGTTCATGGCCTCTGACTGAGAATTATGTAGCAAGTGACATTTAACCATCAGGTTTTACAGAAATCCACAATCTATAACAAAAGAGAAGATCCAAAGGATATGACAAACCAAACACGTAGAAAGAGAGCAATAACTAATCCGATAAAACAGAGCAAGCTGAACCTGGGGTAATTTCATAAAAAAAGTCATGGTTCTGACTCTGAGTGGATACTAAAACTAAGCAATGCAGTCCTGTTGTTGAGCTATATTGAGACGAATGCTGCGAACCTGTAGTAGGTTCAGATTGATGATCAAATGTCGTCTCCTCTGTCCATTGCGGAAACAGAAAGCAGTAGCAGCATAATTTACACGAGGTTCACTCAACAACACATCATCTAGACTGCAAGTAGTAGCCCTATGTAGGTCCTGCCGTTATTACATAGTAGATGAACACACCGAAGAATTTGCATCAGTTACTGATCGGAATTGCTGTGGAGGACGATCATAAATGACTTTTTAACAACAAAAAAACACACATAGAAACAGAGCCGAACCCTGCATTGTAATAGGACTGTCCCACTATCTCTTATACTGCCGTGAATAACCAGGAGAAATACGCTGAATCCACTACAATGGCGGCTGAGCAGAGAGAAGGCGAGAGTGGGCAGGTACATGGGCAAGTGGATCCTGCCCTTCTTCGGCAGGGCGGAGCACGTCCCGGAGCCTACGTAGATGCATTAGGTTCAACTAGCCCACCAACCCGTGCTCTCGCACGGGGTAGGGTTTTAGGAGACATATATATATTAACAACATATATAATGATGGGTAATTTATATGCCTATTTTTGTTATCTAAATTTAGAGACATATATGTTGTCTATATATATAATGGGGTAGACATATATATAGACAACTCTAATAGTAGAAACAATTAATAATTTAGAAACATATATGCCTATTTTTGTTATCTAAATTTTTATAACAACATATGTAAGTACTTTAGAGTTTAAATGTTATTGTATTTAATATTTAGTAATATTAGAGGTCCTTATTTTAATTCGTCATTCATGACATATATAATGATGGGTAATTTATATGCAAATTTAGAGTTTACTTTAATTCATCTTTTATAATGGCATGTTGGGTAACTTATGTGAAAATTTATGGGTTTATTTAATTTATAATTTATAAATAACGTGGTGGGTAATTTATTTGCAAATTTAGGGGGTTATTTTAGTTCATCGTTTATAATGGCATAGTTCGTAATTTATATGCAAATTTATAGGGTTACTTTAATTCATCTTGTCGTGGTGAATATTTTTTTTAGAAACATCTAATAGATCTGATAGCTACTATTATTAGAGTTAAATAATTTACGACCAAATGTTTCTGATTTTTGTGAGAATTTTTAAGATTTAACTTTTTTCTTAATGTGTTTGGTGAGGATTAACGTGGAGGCATTTCCGCAACTATAATATCTATTTGCACACATACCCTCAATGGTTTCCAATCACCTCTCTACTAAAGTGGGTTAGAAAGCTTGTGCAGGTGGATGTCTGCACATAACATCTTAAAGTGTTTCCAATGGGTGCTTTTTCCCAAATTTTCGTTTTAGCAATCCTGACCTTAGAAGTAGCTAGCATTCGTGATTAAATCGCGAACTGATTTGGCTTTTTTTTATATATAAGTTACTGTGTGCAAATATAGCTTTCACAATTAGTTAAGAAAGAAGAACACAATCACTTTGGTAGATTTTGGTATTATCCAGTAAGAGACAGGATGGTGTACCTATAGGATGGCAACAAAAGAGGCTTACGTGGATAGTCAAAGGGATGAACGAAAACTAACTTGTGTTGATGGAAGCAACACGGGAAACCTTATTTAATTTCTAGCGACACACGTGTAGACTCTGCGATGTGAGGCCATAACTTGTCCACTCATGCTCCCTCTAAATTGCTACTCTAATTACGTTTGGCAAATCATTCAATGCATCTAATTACTTCTTGCAAATAATTTGACGCGTGTCTCAAGACGCATGCATGGGACGAAAAAAATTGAGAACAATCACTGACGACCATATGTGCCGTACCTGTGCCACGAAGTTGCTAGCGATCTATGGAGCTGTCGTGGATTCACATGCACGTGTGGGCTGCCGTAGTTGTTGAATATCAATGTGCCGTGGTGTTAGTACACAGTGAGTGTCTCCGCCATGCGCTTGCCGCCCTTGCCCTCATCGACGACTTAGCAGCTGCGAACGTGCTGACGTTCTAGGTTTACGCCGTGGTGGGGTACGTAGTACGGTGAGGCGGTGAGCGTCTTATCGTAGCAGTTGAGGACGCCGATCGATGGGGTTGACGTTGCCCCCATGAGCCTCCTTCGGCATGCTTGAGTGTCGATGCTGGATTAGTTCGTAAACAGCGGGTTGCCCAGATGGTACGGTGAAGTGCATTCACTTTTCCGACCGGAGAAGAGGCAGTTGTCTACCACCATCACGCTGGGAGCCTGGAGGAGCAGCCATGCGAGGTTGCCGGAGATAGATGCCATGCAATGGCAGCAACGAAAGACAGATTAGCGCGAGGTTGCTGGAGATAGGTATTGCAGCAACGAATGGCAATATGGATTAACAGATTAGCGTGATGGATGGGGATGCTTGGGCGGCGGCTGATGGGCTGCACGATTAGGTAGGGTTAAGAAGGTTTTTATCCAATGGCTACGATGATTATATGTCATAAATGGATGACCGGATGTTTTGCTTTTCTGTGAGAATTTCTAGGATTGCTCTATTTTTCTAGAGCATGTCGTGAGAATTAACGTGGAGCCTCCAAAAGAGTCTCCAATTAGTAATATTATGATTATGATTAAGAAGGGGGCGGCCGGTGCTTTGGTGCTTACGTAAGACTGGGTGGCTGGCTTACGTAGAGGATTAGAGAAGTATCCAATGGCTCTGATGATTACATGTTACAGATGGATGGCCGAATGTTTTGCTTTTTTTTGAGAATTTACAGGATTTTTCTATTTTTGTAGAGCCTTCAGTGAAAATTAACGTGGCGGTTCTGAAAGGAGTCTTCAATTAGTAATAAACTAGTCGATCAACCATGCTCTCGCACGGGTTAGATTCTTAGATGTATTATGTGCTACAGCTGAACATATATAGATCTATTTTTGTACTTAGATTTTCATAATAGTACTTTAGATGTATGTTTGCTTATTATATAATCTTTGATATGATTGCAGAAGTAAGAAATTTTAATATAAATTTGGGGGTTTATTTTTATTATACATCGGTCATAGCAAAGGTAGACAATTTAGATATAATTCAATTAGAGACATATAATATCAAATGTGAGCAATTCGGTATAAATTTAGGGTGTTATTTCATATTTTTTTATAATGGATAACTAATATGTAGTTTTAGGTGTTACTTAATATTATCTATTATATTAATAAAGGAGTGTTAAAAGAAGCCACCACGTTCGCCGAGAGGGCCTAGAAATTTCCACGTTAATCGGAAAAAAGAAAAACTCTCCACCGTTGGATTTTATCAACATCTAACGGTCTAAAAATTACCATATTAATTGAAAGAAGAAAAACTTCAAACCTTTTGATTTTATAGACATCTAACGGTCTAAAATAATGTACATACCATATATAGTAATAAACAAAATAAAAAGACATGTTCGTGCCACGTTTTAGAATTCTGGCATAGAAAAAGGTATCATATATTCCAATAATATAAGGAGATCCAATAAACAATGGTATGGTTAGAATATGAATTCTATTTGACAACGTATTCAATTTTATTCCTAATAAATAGTAATCCATTAAGGAGTCAGACCCCACAAGGAGAGCAAGGCGATGCCGTGTCGCCGGCACAATTGAGCCGGCAAGCCGCACACCTCGGCTCTCCAAACACAGATCGATCAAGCCCGACAAGCCGTCATCCTCTTCGGTCGTCGCCGGTTCTTCGTCTGCGCCTCCACCATACCTCTGTAGCTCTTGCTGCGCATCTCGATTATGCACCGCCGCTCTGTCCAGCCGCTGAACTTAGCTCTACACGGAACGCCACGTGTGATAGGAGGTCAACGTGCTCTCCTTCCTTGCTCCGAAACAGAAGTCCCTAGCTGCATCAGCTCCCCGCAACGTGCATCAGCAGTCAGCATCTCCTATCCCTCAGCTGCATCGAGGCAGAAGTCCTGCCTGCCTGGGCTGTCCACTACTGCTCCTGTGCCGACATCGACGAGGTCCTGCAGGAAAGGGGCGAAGTTTCTGAGCAGTCACTGCTTGGCTGAATTGCAGGGAGGGTGAGCATTTGAAACAACCACTGCAACTCCTTTCAGAGTACCATTCATTCGTTCAAAGCAGGGAGCCAAACTATGCCATCCACTACCGACTACAAGTTATTGCAGATGAAAATCAGAGACAATGGAAAAACAATTCAGTCTTCAGAGTTAAGTTGCTTTTTAGTTTATTTCGGCTGCAAACCATAATATGTATGATGTGTCTATCTAACAATTATACCCACCCGTGCCTTAATGTGCCCGTGTGAAAGAAAACATCCATATATTACTGTTTTATACGTGTACTAGGAGTGTGTCCTAAGTCCTAACCGAATAGACTTCCTCACTAATTAGTCCTGCTATGATAAGAACATGAGGTGATGCTAGAGGGAAAAGTAAAAGGGACACATAACTTCAAACTACGAATTCAACAATATATATAACTACAAGAATATATAGATTTAAAACTAAAAAGAATACAGAATTCCAAATTCTAAGAACTGAAGTCTAAAGATGGAAGTGAGAGTGAGTGCCAACTATGCATAATGAAAAAGCAATTAAGTGTTAAAATAAATTAATAAAGATATTTACATGTTTGTTGTATTATCTAGATCAGCTTATATTGAGAGAAAATATACATAAAATGCACAAACCATTGGAAAAAATGCAAATGCAGAAAAACATAACACACACAAACTATTGGAAAAATGCAAATGCGGAAAAAAAATGCAAGTAAAACGTCATGGAAAAGTTTATCAGAATTCTTAAAGGTAAACTACATTAGTTAAGAATTTAATAAAGCATACAATAATTGTCTTTTGAAATTTAAACATTTTGGCTAGAGCTATCTTTCAAGTAAAAACATTTTCTTAAATAAATAAACCAAGTTCTGCCAAATAAGAGTAAAAATAGTATTATGCATGCATATTTCTAATGGAAAGGAAGTTGATATTTAAAATATATTATGGGTAAGGGGTTAGTGAGGAGAACCTAGAAATTACCATGTTAATAAGTACGAAGAAAAGATATAAATTATTTGATTTTGTAAACATTCAATTGTCTAAATGCATTATTGAGACTATGCTAGATACAACTATATTTAAGTTGACTGATATGAAATAAAAATAAGTATTATGGGAAAATATAATGATGAGAAATTATGAGTTTTCAAACCAACAGAAAAGGTGATTGAAACTATGACAAATAGTCCATAAACAATCATGAGATCTCAACTTAAAAAAAAAGGTTTGGTGACGCGACCATCTCTAACACAAGTAATTCTTAGCTCCAGTGAATATAACATTGACACAATTGGTACATTTAACTTTGTATCCTACTGTTGTTTCCCTAAGCTACAAAATGTATAATCTTTCTTATATTGGAGTCCATCGATAGTTTCATTAAGCGTTTGTCTGAATCTCAAGAATTTGGAAACCTTAAATCAATTAGCAAATCATGGTTAGATCCACAATGTAAATACATAGCTAGGGAATGATATCATCACCAATAAAAGTAGAAATAAAAAAATAGTGTGTATATCTAATCTATTATCTTAAAGGTACTAATCCTTATAGCTCTATAATCAAAATAATATTACAACAATAAAAATTGTTTATAACAAAATGCTAAAATATAGTATATGTGATTGTAGGCACCAAATCCTGGACAGTGATAGTGTTTTATTCCGTGTGCCCCACCGTGGTGGTCCACCCACAGTTGCATTGTTCGGACTTTCTTCTACATGAAGCTCATCAATATTAGCATGGATAACGCACGATTCTATAGTCATGGAGCATGATCCGTAAATACAACATGTCGTCGTCTATGCATGTACACCCATGATTCAACATGTGCTCCATGCATGATACAATAATATCGAGAACAAATATAGCACCATCAAGCTTTTTGGAGACTAATCCAGCAATAACGGATGTAGATTTGGCAAACACAGTCGTAGTTCTTGACATGTAGCATGCTACATAATTGTTGAATAGATGAGAGAGATGGGGAGAGGGGGGACGGACATTTTAAAAGCAGGACACCTTGGATAAAAGATACGACCAAAAGGATCATTTTTAACTTTTAATGATGCCACATGATATTTGGGTTAGAAGATTTGAATGTAAGAGTCCCTATAGAAAGATTTTATTGCCTTCACCAAAAATTTTCAGTGGAAGCAAGACACACTTGAGAGATGGCCTTTCCTTACAGTATGTCTGCCCACTCACGCCATGGTCGTCAGGCCACACTGTGGCTCGCTTATGCTAGCCCCTTGATCTCCACCATGCATGGCCACCCAAGCTTAGGTCACTCTTTATTACTTAACCACATGGACATCAGTGTCATTATATTGTTTATGGTTTTATGTTATACATTCATGCATTACAAAACGTACTCTTTCATTATTCTATTGTTTATGGTTTTTATGTTATAGATTCATGTATTCCAAAACGTACTGTTTCATTATGCTACTATGTTCCCTTTTTTCTATACTTTCCTTTGGCTTTCAATCCTCCATTCAAGAGATGCCATAAGAGTGGGATTTATACAAAATTCACCTAAAGCTATAAAAATAACAATTTAAGATTTTAATGAGCTTACCTTAAGTTTTTCTAGGTGGTTCAATACTCTTTTCATTCCATATGTTAATTTAATACAAAATTGTCTGCGCTATTGAACAAAATTCTAGGTTGTTCAATACTCTTTCCATTCCATATGTCGCCATTCCATTACCTGTAGAAAAAAAAACTAGCAATCCGCGCTATTTGCGTGGGCACCACATTAATCACATAAAATCTAACGATCTATATTAATCATATATTAAATATAATTGAAAAAAATCATATCTATGATCTATGAGACGTCAGAATCGATATCAGAAAGTGAGTCCTAAACACATCCATGTATGACACCTCAAAAAATCTGTAACGGAGTAAAATAAAACGTGTCGCCGATAAAATACTTCTCTCTCATGCGTCACCATCTTCTAATTTGTCTTCACGCCACACGCAACCTAAATATACATGCATACGGGCTAAAGTACATAAACAAATTGCTTAAACATTGATGCAACACGATTAAGGTTTTATTCTTTTGAATTGCAAATTAATTCTTCTCTAAAATACCCGATACACGAGTGGTTGTTGCTTCTAGATTGCTAATATTCATGATAGAATTCTCTACGGACCACCGAAAGATAGCGATTTTCTCTCCAACCCACTGGAAAACTTGCAATGCTGCAGGAACCATCAACTTAGTTTTTCAGTTCTCTGTGTGCCATTTCCGTCAAGAGTACCAGTAACACAGTTAAATTTTAGATGGAAAGACAATATTGCCCTTGCTACCTTTCACTGGCGTCGCCTCTCCTTCCAACGAGTAGGGGTAGGATGGACATTTACGAAAATATGTACCTCTACGTGCCTTCGGAAGCCGACGGATGCTGACGGAGTGGTACGTGGAGAACTGGAAAACTAAGTTGATGGTTGCTGCAGCATTACGAGATTTTCAATGGGTTGGAGAGAAAATCACTATCATTGCGAATAAATCTTTCCCAAAAGATTTCTGCATAAATTATATTCACACTATTGAGGACACATAAAAGAGAGAGAGATTTCCCCATCATATGTCTAATGTAAGAGTGTTAGAACCAGTCACCATGTTGACAGGGTTTACAAATTATCATATTAATCAGAAAATAAAAACATACACCAGTATATTTCATGAACATCTAACCATCTATTTTAAATTAATGATTTAATAAAAAAATGCTACTACCAAGAAGAGAGAGATATACATCGTGCATTCCTGGGCTTATACAAAAGGCACGAAAGTTGCAAAAAACAAAAAAAAAGTTTTTAAAAGAACCTAGCAAATGCCTTTGTAGGTTGATCAAACTCTCTAATATATATCTTAATTCAATTTATCTTTTTCTACATTTATAGTATCAAATATTGCAAAATAAACTATAGATATTTGACTTAGGACAAACCTAAAGTAACTATATTTAGAATAAATTCAAGTAAAATCAAAATATAAAAAGATCTAGGTACCCGCGCTATTTGCGCGGGCCATATGTAGTTTTAGGTGTTACTTAATATTATTTTAATAATGATAAAGTTGAATAATTACATAGAAAACAGATCTAATGGCTATTGAGATTCCAATTTGCCAATTGGTGATCAGATGTTTCTGATTATTGTGAGAATTTCTATAATTTTATCTTTTTAGCTCATCTTGTGAGGATTAATATGGAGGCTCCAAAATAATCGAATCAGTAATAGTAAGATTAGACACAATGTATCTATTTTATAGAAAGGTTTTTAGCATTTTTGTCAAAAAAAGTTACGGGATCAATTAGTAGGGTAAATTTGTAAATGGGAAAAATCTGCTGATAAAAAAGAAGAAATTTGATTTCGGTGAGAATTGAACTCGAAACCTTTCGTAATGGCAGATGTGGGTAATTACTTTGAAAATAAATCTAATGGCTAAAAATGGGAAATTATAAAAAAAAAGAAGAAAATTGCTTTTGGTGAGAATTGAACTTGAAAGCTTTCACAATGGCAGAGGTGGGTAATTACTTTGAAAATAGATCTAATGGCTATTAATATTCCAGTCTGTCAATAGATGGCCGGATGTTTTGATTTTTTTTTGAGAATTTCTAGGATATTTCTCTATTTTTCTAGAGTCTCGTGAGGATTAACTTGAGGCTTAAAAAGAGCCTCTAATTAGTAATATTAAGATAAGATGCACGATAACAGGAAACGAACAAACGCTTACAAAGGATTGGGTAAGCAGAAGCAGAGCAAAGCCAAGCCACACACACAAAATCATGGGGTACAAGGTCGAGGCAGTAGTAAACAAAGTACGCGTATATTCGGCTAGACAGTCATCTTATATGGAATTGGTGGCTCGTATCGCTGCTCGCGGCAGAGGAAGTGGACGTCCTCTAGTGCACCACCTATGCCGCCCTGGATTCCCGCTTTATTGAGGCTCTCTTTAATGTGGTTGCGGCGTTCCTCGCTGTCGTCGTACTTGGCATCCTTCCACTGCAGCAGAGCTTGAGATATGGGAGCCCAGTTGCAGAGGCAGCCAAGACGTGGTCCCTCCTCCTCGCCGAATACCGTCCCATTTTCCCAGCCACGTTCAATGTGGCCCTGGAGATGATTGTACCGTGCGGACTCGCCGAGCATGATGGTCAGGCCTGCGAGTGCGTCCCTGAGGCTAACACCCTCCTTCACGTCTGCTGGGAAGAACGACAGCGTGCGCACAGCCTTCACGGCGAATTTCCTGCCCAGCTTCATCCTGTTCAGGTCAACCCTGACGAGTTTGAGGACATCTTTGCTGTCGCTGTGGTCCAGTATCTGCTCGCAGGTGACGCCCCCCAGGTTGATGCCTACGGAGTTGTACTCTTCATGTTCATGTGGGAACCCCCTGCTGCCTTTGCAGGTGACGAGATCGAACCAAACTCCGGCCTTGTTCATGAACCCATATATGTGGCAGTTGGCATCCCAGAGGGCAAGGGTCGTCGTCAACCGTCCCATGCCCTCCTCCTCCACCGTCAGTTGGACGTGGATCCACCGCCGTGTATCACCTTGCATGTGCTGGAGCACAGGGTGACGTTTGGCGCCCTCGCCGTTGCTGCGAAACTCGTTGCCCGTGTAGTCCTCCATTAGGTCCTCATCGATCTTGCTTGGCCGCCCCTTGATGGCAGCGAGACGCAGTTCGTCGATGAATTTAACAAATGATGATGCGTTCGTTGTGGCATCGATGTGCAACTCCAAGTTGCCACCAGGCTTCGGTTCCATCTGCAGTTGTATATACAATAATGACGATGAGTGAGGAGAATGAAGATCGAGCAACCACATCAGACGACACATCAGATCCGATTATTTACCTTTCTGTGCTGGATGGGCCAGCCGACTCGTACTTCCAGTTGCTTGCCATCACAGACAACGAAACTCTTTGAGATTCCAAAGGGGAACCAGGTTTTCTTGGTTGTTTCAGGAGGAGTAATATGCAGCGTCGTCTCGATGTCAACCAAGAGATACCTATCACGTGGCACATGAACGGTGCATCGGTCCAGTTTAAGGGTCGACGCCGTAAAGGGTTTGGGCGCCGCCTCTGCAGCTCTGAAGAGCACGATGGGGTATTCGTCCCAGCCACCGATGTGCGCTGTAATTGTACCGTGAGCTTTGTAAGATTCCTCAGCTACTGGAGCAGCCTCATTGATTTTTCTATCCAGTACTCCACCACCACCTTGGGGCAGCAGCCTGACCGCCACGGTGGTCTTTGCGGCATCGGAATACTTCCAGTAGGTGACATTGATCGAGCCGCATTCGCTGGAGTTCTTAGCTGATAAACCAATCTTGCATTTCGAAATTTCAGCACCATTATCGCCCTGCACTGGTTGTTTGTTACATAGATGTTGGGTCTTGTATTGTGGCGGGCCGGAACCAAAACTGTACTTTACTTTGATGTCGAACTGCTGATACCCCGAGGTGGTGCTGCTGCCTTTATGGGTGCTCGGATCGAGTTTGCGGGGTGGACACAGCTCCAATTTCTGCATGCAATAAACATGTGTCCGTCTGGGTGTGAAGGCACGTACAATCTCTACCTAATACTCAGGTGAAGAATCAACGAGCCATGGGGACCGGTAGCGACAGGTTAAGGAAGGTGGCTGAGCCATCCATTCATTTTTCGTTATTTCTTTTTTATTCTTTTCTTTTCTTTTTAGACCGGACATCAAATTTCTTTAATTTTGTAATTGATGTAAAATATTATTTTAATTTTTTTAGTACAACTTTTATTGTGGTTGGAAAAAATGAGAGCCATTCATCGAGCGAAATTTAACGGCTTATAAATAGACGGAACCACGGAACCAGAACCAGACAGTACCAAATAGGTAGGTCCGGAACAAAAATTGGTGAACCCGATACCAATAATTATTTTAATTTTATAATTATTTACATAATTCGGCCATAAAGATTAAAAAAATGAAGGGTTCTGGCTGGTTTCGGTAGTGCTCATAATATTTTTCTGATACTATGATTTGATTTATTATTATTATAGATATTAATTTCGTGTGTAGCTAAAAGGAGATGATAGTTGGAGGTGAATGAATAAAATATTGGATGGTTGGATGTAGAGGAAATATATAGAGGAATATGAGTGCAGATAGCCTTAGACAATATAGAAAAGAATGGTATTTTCTAAAAGATTTTATTATAATTATTAAACACTTAAAATTTGCCCTTGGTTGGAGCGAAATGTGACTTGGAGGAGATTCTAGACAAGCTAAAATATTCTATTATGTTTGAATTTGGAGAGCATCGCTGGAGTTAATCTCAAACCCATGCTCATCTCGGTCTCCTTGTGTCTTACCTTCTGTTCCATTGTTGTGCCACCTACTCCAAAACGTGTTGTCAATGAGGAAAAAAAGTGGTCATATCAATTAATGCCATCTGCACCAATATTATCGAAGGGTCCAGGTTCTCTCTATTATTTTGCTGCAGTGTGTTTATCAAAGTAGTGGTAGGTGTGTTTCACTTTCTTGCACAATTTCTAATCGTAAATGAAAACATTGTGGTTATCACTTTTACCGATTCATAAATCCATTGTAGTTTGATAATACATTTATATAACCGTCACCCGTTGCAACACACAGACATGTTTCCTAGTAAGAGATAATAACGCATGTTTGATGCTAAAGTTTTCAGATATTATGGTTTAAGAACATCATAGTCTGCAATTATTTATGACATCAATACCATGGTTTGGTTCCCCACTTCAGTATTCAATCTACAGAAGCACTACCATTTTAGTCAAATACTATCAACTACTATGCTATTCAAAACCATGTTTTAGGCCTAGAATACTATAGTGTTCTCCGACACCATGGCAATGTATTGGAACTGTGAAAAAACATTGGTACCAAACAGCCACTAAACATAATGCTCGATCCACCTAGCAACATAGACATAGGCTCAAATGGAAAAAGTGTTAGAACCGTTATAATTTGGGATGGAGAGAGTTGCATGGTTTTCTATGTTTGTGGTGTTATTCGCATAGACATAGGTTATAGAACCTCCTACTCCCTCCAGTTTTAAATGTATGCTGGGTTTGATTTTTTTTTCCATAACTTCATTCATTCGTCTTATTCAAAAAATTTGGTCAAACATATAAAAATATAAGTCATGATCAAACTAATCTTAGTAATAAAGCCAATCACAAAAAAATAAATGATAACTTATAATTTTTTTTGGATAATACAAATGATCGGGTTTTAGAAAAAAGTCAATCACGTTGTACATTTAAAACCGGAGGGAGTTTTTTTTTCAATTTTGAGATAAAAAGTAAAAGCACAATATTTTTACAATGTTGCCATTGGGTTTCTCTACTTAAATTTGTACTTGTCAGCTGAGCCCTTTGTTAGGTATATTTATGATGACACATAGAATAGTATCTTGTTATAATGACACCTATTTATGATTGCAAGAATGAGTGTCTAGTAGTAGCCCCTGACAGTTGCTACTGTTTGTATGATTGTACGCACAATGCTTTGTCCATTTTTGTTGTGAGGCTGGGTGGCTGTTATGGATCCTTCCTGGAAGCTTTTTATGGATGCACAACATGTTTCTAAAATAATTGAATTATTCAGATTCCAAACAAGGAGAAAATGTTTATATTTCTATGATGGCTTCAATTAGTTTCTATACCTGTTTAATCGTGGGTTTTTGTACCAAGTTTCTATATCCTAGAGGCACGCTCTGAGAAAAAATAAATTCTAGAAATTCTAAAGGAAATAAAAAACATATGTTTATTATACCTGCGGATCATGTCCTTCCATAGTACTTGTTGGGGGTTTTGAGTAGATTAAATAACTGTCTTGTAGTTTTCCTTTGTGCTCAATGATATGGATGTAATGGACATCCAAGTTGAGACTACGGACGACTTCAAGAACCTCCACCCTGGCTCGGCCATTGCCTTTGTTGTTGCCGGTATTGAGCACAAGTTGAACATGACGTGCCTCCTCCTCATTCACACCACAACTTTTGTCCCAATCCTTGAACCCATGTTTCTTCCACTTCATCAGGGCCGCTGAGATTAGACGCCACTTATGGATGTAATTGGTCACGTGCCACTGCTCGAGTTCCTGCCCCCGGTCCCATCCGTCGACAACGCGATCAAGGAGAGGATTCATCCTTGCGGCCTCGCAGAACATGACGATCAGGCCCGCCAGTCCCAGCCTCATAGGGTACTTGTCATCTGTCTTATCCACATGTACTGCGCAGCAGCGCGAGAGCCTGCCAACGGCCATCTCCGCGAAGGCCTTGCCCAGCATCGCGCACTTGGTCAGTGTACTGTCCGCTTGATGCATGTCATTGAGCCCCATTATCATACGGTAGCTGACACCCCATGTGCCATCGTCCAGCTTCTTCTTGTTCTCGTACTGTTGTTCCGGGAGCTGGATCTGTATTGCTTCACCCTTCTTGCAAAGCTCGAACCATTGTCCGTTTCTGTTGCTGAATCCCTTGACATACAGGCTGTCATCCCTCATGACTAGTGTTGTTGACTGGGGGGATCTATCGTCATTATTCGCAGTTATTAACTTGACGTGAATCCACCGAGGATTCTCATCCTGCTGTTCGGGGAGCACTCTAGCTGATGAATCATGCCCGAGAGGATCTTTCCCGAGCGTTGTGCGTAGTTTCTCGATGAATTTCTTGTAGTCTTTCACACTGCCAATGGTGTGCTCTAGCTGCATAGACATAGATATAGACCACTAATTAAACACACGCACATTATACTTGTCCTAAGTTTAATTTTCTTTCGGTCGTGTTTGCGTGTTGTAGTTTCAAAAAACAGTGACATTAGAAAACTGTAGTTTTTGAATAAGAAATCCAGGCATAAAACAAAGTTTAGAAAAAGAGGTCTAGACCGGAGTTTCTAAAACTCAAAAGAACTCTAGTTTTAGCAAATACCACGGCTTTCAAAACTCGGGCATGTTTGGAAGCAGAGTTTTTGATACTGTAGTTTTGGAATATTGTGGTCTATGTTAGTTCATGACATTAATACCATGATTTTTCATTACTCCAGTCAAACCACAATATTTTCTAAAACTGGGTACGCTTGGTTCTACATCGTAACTCCTAAAATCAAAGGGTGGATCGGAGAGCTCAGCGGTTGGCCATGTGATGCTTCCCAAACCCCCGCTCGATTCGATTCCCTGTTGCAGGAGCACCCACACAGTCCTTCTCTCCCCATCCCGACGCTCCGGCAGAGCTTGCCACGAGCTCCCAGGTGCGCATCAATGGTGCCCGTGGTTGCCCCCTTCCCGTCCCCGTCCCCCATGCCCGGAACTACCGGAACGGATCCACGCCGCCGTCCTCTTCATCACGGTGCCCTCGTACCGGAGAACGGTGGCCAGTAACCCGGTCGCCGGTGAGCTCCGGTCAGCACAACCTAATTCAATCTAATTAACTAATTAGGTGTACAATATCTTTCTCAAATTTATTAGTTGTATAGTTTATTAATAAGTTGAACTAGAGAAGACCCATGCTCCACACTCATCCCTATTCACAAACTAAAACAAACACATTGGCGATTAACCTACATTAATTGTCACGATCTCACTTCATGTCTTATCCTTAAACTTATCTCACTGTGTCATGCCGATCCCCATGCTTCCAAAGTGGCCCCCATGGAAGTGAGGTGGGAGATGCTTCACATCAGCAAATGGGTCAGGTCGAGGGCCATTTCAACTCACATTGAAGACCCAAATGATACACTTGGGCAGCATGGGACAGGCATGACATGGTGAGAAAAATTTAAGGACCAACCATGACTACGTACTAAATTTCTTGAACTATTCCAGTAATGGTCTAAGCGATCCGTCATATAATACTAATTTGAAATTTTAGAAAACCTCTTCAACTACCTCTTCTTCGGAGGAAGGCTCTGCCCCCTTTCCTGTTACAAGAACAAAAAGAAGTCTATTTTAGTATCAAAGTATACAACACAAAAGATTTAGTCACACGTATACCATGGAATCATGAAACCTAACAGAAAATTAACTTCGTCAGTGTAGCAAAAGGTTAGTACAATACGAATTTGCAAATGCGGTTTGAAGTACTAGTAGCAGAAGCATCAACGATAACACCAACAACAGTAGTAGTAATAATAATAGTAGTAGTAGACATCCATAGTTTTGATTTATGAAAGGACTAGTACATCAATCCATGCGAGAGCATGTGTTAGAGTATTACAATATATGTGTTAAATATTGGTAGATAAATTAATAACGGCATAAGTTGATAATTTAAAAATATATTTATCTATTTATGTGATAGTAGAAGTTGGTATTTTGAATGTAAATTTATATAAAGTTTTCTATTTTATTTGAATAATAATAGAGACAGGTATTTATATGACAACTTAGGGTAACCAAATGCAAACTGTACCTCTCATCTTTACCTTTGTCAGCCGACGATCCACTCATGGCGTCTGAAGCGTTATTGATATTTTCACATATGCAGATTGATCTGTTAACTATACCCATTTTTCATAAGAATGATAGTATGGAATGGAAATAAAATTGATGGAATTAGAAAACATGAAGATCAAATCTACGTCTAATTAACTAAAAACCAAACTTTACCTTTGTCAGCCGACGATCCACTCATGGCGTCTGAAGCGTTACTCTTGAAATTACCAAGAGGACCCGTCTTTTTCATGTGCATAAAAAGAGGAGATTTTGAGTGCCAGAATAGATTAATGGCAAAAGCGTGACTAAATAAAATAAACTGTACTCACATGCTTGGATCGTTTCCAGGGTACGCTTCTTCAGATGCGTTTTTGTACCCACTCACTGAATTGACTACCCTGCTCATCCAAACAAAAAAAGAAAAACTTATAAATCCCAACTCACATGTCCATGGCCGCGGTCTCTACTCCAATAAAGGGTGGCAGGGCACATCGGCTCCGTCCAGCGTGTCAGACTGTTGTCCTCCTCTAGTACCGTCATTTTATTTTATTTGGAAGGGTTTATATTATCTACTCTCTGTGTCTTTACATTTATATTCTTCCACAATGGTAGTTTGAGTGCCTTTACCTTTTCTAGAGTAGCTTAATATAGTACTCCGTAGTTGATAGGATTGAAATAAACTGGGATGTAAAACTTTTGTGCCATAGGGATAGCAACATATAGAAAAAAAAAATCTAGGGCACATCTAGATATGGAAAATGTGTAGGCTTTTTACACGTGCAAATGTCTGCCGTAGTTTTTTATATAGTCTCTTCAATTGGCAGGCAAGTAAATGGAACAAATAATCTTGTACGAGTGGTTATTCTTTTACAAAAAATGTTGGCGGAATCTCATCCCAGGGTAGGTTTATTGTAGAAGTAATTTCATTTTTACATTTCGTTTTTAGGGTGGTCCAATAGTACTAATTTTTTAAATTTCACATTTTTAGTGTAAAATTTTGGATCATAGGGGGTGCTTGGCCCCCCTAGCCCCCCCCTCCCTCCGCCCATGGAAGTAAAACCAAAACTTAGCGGAGAAAATTGAGGAACTCAGGATGCATGGCGAAGATATCATGCACAAACTGGATGAATAGTTTGCGGAGAACAGTACCCCTTGATGTCAAGCCCCTACTTTGGCAAAAAAAAAAAAGAAAGAAAGAAAAATTGCTGGCGCTATAATATGACATGAGGCTTCTTCTGTGGCAATTACAAAGATAGTAGGAGTATATTGGAATTCCTTTGTAGTCTTCTAATAAAGGGCTAGTTCTAGTTAATAACCTCTCATATGAAATTTATGCCGATGTTACCGCAAGCAAATAAGATCGGAGAGACGAAAGGAACAGGCACCAATGACGATTTCAATAGGAATAACACATTAACTTACTTGAACTGCTGAGGTAGGATGAAAAACAGAGGGGCTATGAGGCCGCGGCTGTAGTTGCTGCAATGCTCGTGCAGGTTTTGATAGAATGCCTCTGAACTTGAAGAGTGTGCAGAGAAGAGTTAGTAAAGACTGAGGAGGGCCAAGAGGGGGTGGACTCCATTTTATAATGTTTTGCTAACCAAATGCAAACTGTACCTCTCATCTTTGGTCCATCCGTGGTGGGTTGTTGAGTGGATGCACGAAAAGGTGGCGTTTCTGTCAGTTCATCATGTGCATGGTCATGCACTTTGGTGAAAGCTACGGGCTGCTTTCGGCGGCCTACAAGTTTATTACTCGTAATGGCACTTTCGGCCGGGCGGTAAACTTTTCATCAGGTGCATTGTCATGCACTTTGATGAAAGCTACGGGCAGCTTTCGGCGGGCCACAATTTTATTACTCGTAAGGCCATTTTCAGTGGAGGGTTTCATTGCACACTTACCAACGGTGTCACATCAGATTTTGTCTAGGTACTAGTGCATCCTGAGTTTCATCTAGATGAAACCATCTCTCCTCCTATGAAACTCTCTCTGTCTCTTTCTTTATAAATGCATTGCCATGTCATGAAAACCGCTGATGTGTCACATTTAATGAGAATGAAAATCTGATGAAACTCCCACTGAAAATGGCCTAATGGCACTTTCGGCCGGGGGCTCTTCCCCTCTGTCTGGGTATGGGTAGACAGGGCATCCGTCCACCAACCCCCTTCTCATTTTAATTTTTTTCGTTATTGGATTTAATTTCTGGTTGGTCCATATCTAGCTTAAAATCAGCCCAATTTATATTTCATAAAAATAATATTTTGTATTTATAAAATACATTTTAAGTACGCATGTGAAACAGAAATAAAAACAATATTCTATCTTTGGCATGATAATATTTCTTCGTATTGAAAAAATATAAAAATTAACAAACAAAAATAAAATATATATTTTTGAAAATGGGATAAAAGAAAGAAGAAAACAAATTAACATGGGAAAAGAAAAAAATACAATGGAGAAATAATATATGGGTCAAACTAGGTCCAATAACTATCTAAAATAGAAGAGAGGGAAGGATGGGTGGACGGTGGATCCTGTCCACGCCCGGGGTCCCGGGTGGACCGTTAGATTTCCGCTTTCGGCCGGACAGTAAACTTGAAAGAACGCAATAAATTCAAATCATACTAGCCCATCAACCTGTGCTTCTGCATGGGCTAGAATAATAGCAAATATAAACACTAAAAGGTTGTATAAATTTAATAAATAGAAGTAATAAAAACATTTATGTTTACTCTTTTTTCTTTATCTGACCTCTATCCACGTGCTCACATTTTCTAATTGTAATAATACTTTCTTAGTTTGTGTTCTATATTGTTGATTGTAATAAACTAAAAGTTATTATATAACTTTTATCATCTATTGATAGTTTCACCCCCTTCAATGTCACACCTTAGTGTCACAATGTGTTTGTAGCATGTACACACCATGTCCCATAATAAATGTTATGTTTTCGAAATGGGAAGCTTTATTAATTTCAACGACGATACATCGAGATGATACAAAGTCTTGAAACACTTCTAGCCTCTGCATACCCAAGATACACATAGCCGCTAAGCAGCCGCTAAGCAAAAGAAAAGAAACGGATAGACTAATGACAATCAATCCGAAGACTAGACTGCCACCCATGTGCGTGGGTAAAAAGTCCTTGGCCACCTGTGCCAAGCAATGAGATGCCACTACAACCATGAAGCGCCACATTTTCCATAATGGGACTAAAATGTGCTTTGTTACCATCCCAGGAGTTGGTAATTCTATTCTTGCATCAGAGTGATCGGATCGGACAACAAAGGGACGTAGCCCTGAAACTAAAGCAGCGGATTATAAAACATAGGCTCAAACTTCCACACGCCATAGTTGGGAAGCAAGTCGTAGCTCTTACTCATCCGAATATATGGAAATCGCATCCTCATCACTGGAAAAATATCAACAAAGCAAGGGTGAGTACATATGTACTCAACAGCACACCTTCCTCCATACGGAGTAGGGGCATGGCTATATCTATATGCAAGATATATATGGAGCTTAGGGAATTTTGCATAAAAACATTTTGTACACGGGGTTTGAGATAGCTATCATGGCTCAAGCCATTCCAGCCCACGCATCCGTCCAGCAACAGCACCATAACGATTTCCATTTTATCCCAACACCACCACTTTCATGTTTTATGAAAAATGCTACTTGATGTATGAAGCTATAACTCATCCATACTAGTGGACTCAGACTATTGAATAAGTTTTACTCCGATAAGAGATTATACTAGTTCCCACAAGTTGGACTCAGCGATAGCTCACGGGCAAATCACTACTGGAAATGACTATTTTTTCGTGAGCCAAAAACCCACAAAAATAAGCTAAAACCCACAAAAATATCTCTTTTTTTTTTCATGAGTGGGCCGACGAAATTTGGTCGGACGAAATTATAGAAGAAATTTCATGGGCCTCCACGAATTTACATTATTTTTGTGGGCTTGCCGAAGTATTTAAAATGGCCGATGAATTTAAAACCATAGGGGCAAGTAATTCCGTCGGTCAACGTGGCCGATGAAATTAATGGATATAATTTCATCGGCCCACGTGGTCGACTAAATTATCTACCACGGTGGCACCACGTAATTTCGCTTGTCATATGTGTGGCCGATGAAATTAAGCCCCCCCCTCCCCCCCCACCCCATACTAGAACCACATCTTTGTTTTAAATCACAGAAAATTCATTCAACCCACTGGCATCAGAGGAACTCACACATATATATATCCACATTCATAAATCATGAAGTATATGCACAATATATCCTCATTCAGAGTTCACAAGTTCATTTATCGAAATTCACAAGTTCATTCATCAAAGTTCACAAACATCCATCAGAGTTCACGAGTTCATATGACAAACAAGTTCATCCATCACAACACAAGTTCATCCATGGATACACAGCAAAGTTCATAGCCTTTGCACAACTTACTCCTCCGCCAGATTGTGAGAGTTGTGGCCACTCGCTCCTCTGGAACCCGCCAAGTACTCATATATTCAGGTTCGTTTCTCCATCTGGAGTTTGAGCTCGAGCATGTGAAGCCGAACCCTATACAAGATAAACACAATTCGTCAATGCGCATATATTACATATACTTTATTGTTGAATTTACACTTGCTTGATATATAATAACAGCAATCATGTCATGTGTGATCTAGTAATCTCAGCAATAAACAATTGTTGACAGTAGTAAACTCAAGGCATTGGCATGAGCATATAGTTAAGAAGATGAATGGGACACTAATATATTTACTGGCCTAACATAATCCCTACTGTAATAATGTAAACAACTAGGATAGTATACTATATGGATTCTGTTTGTAATCACGGTGACAACTGACCAGCAAAGAATGAAAGAACAGTAAGAGCTCATTCCGTTAGCACCAGAATTTAGCCGATATGCTAGATGGGTCGGCTAAATGGGCTATAAGAGCCAATCTAAGAGAGGATCGATTGGCTCATAAGCTGCGAGTCACCCATGGAAGAGGCGAGTCCAGGGCCAATGGGATCTTTGTTTAGTTTGAGTTTTGGACTAGCCCGTCTAAAATAGAATTATTTAGATATAGAAAGAGTTTTAGAAAAGTCAGAGTTGTTGTCCAAGTCTCTGGACTATAAATATGTATCTATGTGCTACGTAGTAAAGACAACGACAATACACTTCCTACAGCTCGTGTCTCCAACTTCTCTCGGCGCATTGCCACCCCCTAACAACTAGGCTTTTTCAAGGTAATCGTCATTTTGCTCTAATGATCTTTTTCGTTAGGGCATTAGGGCGTGAGCCATATGGGAAACTGTGCACTGAAACGTTTTTTATGGTACGGTTCGCAGGTTATCCCAATACGAGCTCCATTAGTTATCACGAATAATTTCGCGGCAGGCTTTGCCTGGTGCCAGATCCATCTTTACCATGCACGTTTATCGATCTGCCTTTGCGTCTATGTTTTCACGTTATAGATCGGTTCTCGTGTAGCTTGTTCTACGTTACCTCATCGTTTGTTACAATCCACGACATGCCGTTGTAGCATGTGCACGTGACCTGCCGATAAATCAGCGTAGTTCGAGCACCCTATTTATACATGTCTTAGCTGGTATCTGTTTAGTTGGATGGACTTCTTTGGAGATCCTAGTTAGAAGTCGATTTAGCTCTGCAGATATGTTATATCATGCTTTTAGACATCTTTTTTGACTTGGATGCTTTCCTTGGCTACTTTACGCTACATCTACATGCCTACGTTGAATACCCGATGCCCAAGCATCAGCCGACTGGAGTATACGACCCCTCGTGTTTGCCGATTTGAGCAATCGACATGAATTTAATATTTAAGATCTGATGCGTACGCTCTTCAGGGAGAACACTACAGAAAAACAGACAATTTTCGGCGGCCAGTTTTTCGCTTATTTTCGGCGGTTTTGGCCCGCCGAACAAAAATAGCAGGAAATAACCACCGAAAATAGTCTTATTTTCGGCGGTTTTTATGGGCCGCCAAAAATAGGCCCGGCGTGGCCTATTTTCAGCAGCTGCGGCTGGGTTAGGCTGCTGAAAATAGTCCCTTAATTTCGGCGGCCCGGCCCAGCCGCCGAAAATAGGCCCTTCTTATTTTCGGAGGCCAGCGCCAGCCGCCGAAAATTATATGGCCTATTTTCGGTGGTCGGGCCCTGGCCGTCGAAAATTATATGGGCTATTTTCGGTGGCCTGGCCCTGGCCGCCGAAAATTATATGGTCTATTTTTGGCGGCCTGGCCCAGCCGCCGAAAATAAGCCATTTCGAGGGGGCCAAAACCAGCACCAAAATTCAATTTTTCCCCAGATTTTGACATATATATAATATCCACATGCACACATATATATAACATCCACATTCACAAACATATATATATCCATACACACATATATATAACATCCATAACCATACACAAAGTTCATATAACCATCCATAACCATACACAAAGTCCATATATAGTCTCGAGGCCATACTAGAAACCGTTTGTCCATAACACAAGTCCATACGCACATATATAGTCTCACATCAGTCACTCAACTCACATGGCACCTGGGTCGTTAGAGTTGTGGCCGCTACCTCCAGAGGTGAAGAGGTTGTTTACAAAGTCAATGTTGTGTCTAGATTGCTGAGAAATAGAACAAATGACAATATTAGCTAAGAATTTTAGATAAGTAACAACACATAGACACAGACACAATATTAGCGAAGAATTTTAATGGCTCAAGTGATGAAACCAACCTCTTCGCCTGGTTGTGGTAACACTGGCGGAGGAGTTTGGTAAGGATTGGATGCATGGACTCCATATCCATGTTACACACAAGCATAGCTTAATTAGAACATGTTTAGCAATTTTACCTACTTGAAGTTAGAATATACCAAAGTTTAGCAAGTATAGCTATAGTTTGCTAAAGTTGAACAAGTTTAGCTAAAGTTGAGCAACTTTCACCTAAGCTGCGGAAGAAAAAGGCGTCTGCGCAAACTGTCCCCACTGCGGCGGTACTGGTGACGGTCTAACTTCTGGCATGACAAACGTCATTCTCTGTTGTTGGAACAAAGACTGCAGAATGCAACATGTTAGTAACTCGTTTTGATAATGATAAGAATGGTAATCATTGACATTCATACTTACTTGAATCGCCGCCATTTCTTGTGCATTGACGTACTCTTGGTGAGCTTGCTGCTGCCTCTGGTACTCCGCTTGGCCTTTGAGGAATGCATCACATCTCTCTAGCTCTTGCTTCAGGCTCTCTATCACCATGCCAGACGTAGTGCAACGCTGGCGGCTGCTACAACCGCCCGCATTATGCGAGGAAGACCCCCTCTGAACTCCAATCGAGTCGATCAGGCCGTTGAACATGGAGAACCTTCAAAATACAAACATAGTGTTGACATTGATACATTGTTACATGGAACACAACTAGACAACACCGTCGATATCGTCTTACTATCCATGTGACTTGCCGTCACTGCTATCATACACAGCTTGAGGGTCAACTAGTGTATTCCTCCAATCAAAATCTTCACCATGAAGTCTGACCATCTCTTTCCCATATTCCTCCTGCAAGTAGAAACCAAATTTACAAGTTAGCTATGTGTAATTATGTGAGAACTCATTTAAAGCCACCGGCTAACTAACCAGTCGCTCTATGGCCAACGGAGTAGACAACACCTCAGGATGGGAAGGGTCTGGTCCCCTGTGTGCCATAATATACAAGTCTACGACACTCGGCTCCTCTCCAGTTCTAACAACCTGTATGTAGATGTTAGAATCATATCGAATAGTTGAGGGACAAAACATAAAGCGGTTTCTTACCATGCGTTGAGCCTTTCGACAGTATCCGTCACCTCCAAGCTTATGCATTGCCTGCTTGGTCCCAGGATGCCTATGCTTTCTTGATTGCTCCTGAAATCTTTCAGAAGCCCACAGATCACAAAGTGCCTTATAAGGGCCTGCCTGATCATCAAACAATTGATGTGAGACCTGCATGTACACGAGTTAGTATGTAATAATAACAATCATAATATCTGATACATAATAACACAATTTCTAAATGCCATTACCTGTCCTTACTGCTCAGCGGTCAGGTATATCTCTAAAGAATCACAAAAAGCCCCCAATTGCTACCCTTGAGCCTTTATCCAAGCGTTTTTACCTGGAGCCGAATGTTGGAGAATAAATCCTTGCATATCTTCTTCGCAGCCTGGTTAAGAACTCTATCTGCATGATTGTTGGCGGTCGATAAAACGCACTTCGACCACCAATATTTCATGATTTAGAGTATACTTTACCAAGTTTTCATATACCTAACTAGTTCCACGAGTTGTGCATAAAAGTTGTACGCAGGAGCTCTACACATTCAAAACCATGGAGAAATGATCAAAACAAAGGCAATGGGGCAAGGGGAGAAGAAGAGGGCCAGGCCCCTGGGTCGGCCGACCCACATCCCAGGTCGGCCGACCCTAGGGACCCACCAGGCAGCCCGGCCAGGTCACCCAAAAAATGGAGAGCAAATTTGTAAATGGTAAATTTGTAAATGGTAAAGTTTGACAAAAAAATGGAGAGCAAATTTCAAAATGGAAACAATTTGCCAAAAAAATTCTTTTTGTTCAGAGTTGAACTCAAAACATTTTACAGTGATAGATATGGGTAATTACTAATTACTTAGAATTTAAATTGAAAATAAAAAAACTGAAAAAAGAAGAAAATTGTTTTCGTTGAGAGTTGAACTCTAAACCTTTCGTAATGGCAGGGTGAGTGGCATAGTGGGTAATTTTTTAGGAAAATATAATAGATCCAGTGGCTATTATTAGTTGAGTCACCTGATGGATGGCCAGATGTTTCTCTTTTTTGTTTGCATTTCTATGATTTTTTTTTCTAGCACATCGGGTGAGAATTAACGTGAAACCTTTAATTAGTAATAATAAGATGTGTCACAGAACATTTGCAAATAATCATCACATACTCAATTATGCTTATGATGCATGCCACAAATCATTCACTGATGTCGTAGTACACTTAACAGGATTGGTGGGCGTCATACTGTCATCTACAATTTCGACCTGATCGGTGTGCTGTTTATTTGGTTCATGAAAGCATCCATGAGCTCCGGATGAAGCGATACGGACAGATGCACCTCGCCGTCTTGTTTACCACCAGAGAGCACTATGCTGCCGCCATGGTCCATGGACGTCATCGACACACCCAGGCATCGTCGGCGTCTCGGGGCTCCCAGGCATATACACCGGTACAACCTTGTCCGGCATACCAAACCCAAAGTCCGCCTGCTGATGCACACGGAACATGGGGCTCCCTCCCACATTTGCTACCCTCGCGGCCGGCAGTACCGTCACTCTCTGGATCCACATCCCGATCCCGGCCAGCGGCGCTGCCACCACCTCCCTCACGGCGTCTTGGATCGCCCACGCGGCGCGGAGCAGCCCCGTGTCGCCGAAGCTCCCCGGCGTCGGCGCTCGCTACGCAGCCCCTGACGCAGTTGCCGATGTAGCTGGCACTGACGGCAGGGCGGAGGCGGGCGCGTAGGTCGACCTGGAAGGAGGTATGCGTGTCCTCCACTTCTCCCCCGCAGCGAGGCCCTTGGCACGCACGAACGCCGTCCAGCTCAGAGCAGATAACGATACGAACGTGGACACCGGCTTGGGCGCCGCCTTACTAGTGTTGTTCTTGCTCAGAGCCCGGATGTCGTCGGCGCCAAGAACGGAGGTCTCGCGCCCCAACCGGCACGGATTCACGGCCATGACGGGCGCTGGGAGCGCCCTGGCGTCGTGCTCCGGCACCAGGCTCGAAATCTCCATCGCGTCGCAGCCGGCAATGGCGTCGGCCTCGAAGAAGGGAACACCTGGATGAGAGCAGTCGACGACCATGCCTCCGGTCTCCCGATCCACGTAGGCCATTTCTCCGGCGAGGGACAGGTAGAGTGCGAGCGCGGCGGCGAGGGACTGTTTCAGCCGCTTGGCCACAGCAGCAAACTCTTCGCCGCCGGCCATCTCGTACAACATGACCTCCTGGACTGGTGGCGTCGCCACCCACGGCGGGTCCAAGAAGGAGAGCTTTACCTTCACGTTCTCCCCCGGTGCCGGCGCTGGTTTCACACGGGACGCAGAGAGCATGCGCACGCCGGGGACAGCCTTGTCCATGTCCATATCCATAGCCGTCGTACGCGTGGATTTTTGACAATTCGCAGCTACAAAAATACAAGCGGCACATAGATGATTTTATGCATATCTCAATTTTTCAAAATTTATTTTCCGTGACCAAATGCAAGAAATTTCATTCATCAAATAACTAAAGCATGAAAAAGAGAGTAGAACAAAGTTGCAACTAAGGTTATTTCTAGCAGTTAACTCAATCCCATTTCCTATTTTGCACCTGCACTGTCTACTGCACTAATTATCTGGATGCTCCAGATTCATATCCACGTCTAAATACACGGACTGCGAGGTAGCCAAATAAGAGATAGCACATGCCTATCAATCTATCATGCATTGGTTGGAATGAAATACGATGAAATATTACCTGCTGGGGCAGCGGCAGAGAGCTGACGTGTTTTTGCACAAGTTTATCCTAGGGGTACGAGACCGAAGGTTTATATAGCAAATCATTGGGATTCAGAAATTTTGATCTATACTCATTATTGAGAGCATGTGCTGCTGTGCCATATAACCATGAGATTTCTACTAGTCCCATGTTTATAACATGGGGTACTGCATGCGTGGTCCAGTAATGTCAAGCATACACAATAACAACAAAAAGTAATAAATTTGACTGATAAATATAGAATCCATGTCTAATAATACTATGTAAGAAAGCCACAAAGAAACACCATCGTCGGAGACACGGAAATGTCCAACTATTCAAAAATGTGACATACCGATTTGATGCCTTATATACCCTAGCTATTAGTTGAAATAAAATAATAACTTACTATATGCTTTACTATCCTCATACATGCTTAGTTTTTTTTTCCTTCAGCATCACACCCCACTACAAAAATAGCGAAACCTTTCAGCAGCCTACATACTTTTCGGCAGCTAAACCTAGCAGCTGAAAATAACAGGCGTATTTTCGGCGGTTTGGTGTGGCCGCTGAAAGTAAGCCTATTTTCAGGGTTTTAGGTTTATTTTCGCCGTTAAACCTTCGCGGCCAAAAGCCGCCGAAAATAAACCTTTTACCGCTGAAGGTAAAACGCTTATTTTCAACGGTTTTTGGCCGCAGAAAATTACCTTGATTCCTATAGTGCCCGATTGTGTCTTTAGTGCTTAGTTAAATCATTTACTTGAATCTACCAACACTTTTGGTAATGCATGCCCCATAATCTTGATCTCATTGCTACGATTTATTAGATCCATTACGTCTTAACTACTTTAAAATAAATTATTGGTTAAAGGGACACTTTCATGATTGTAGAACTATGGAAAAATATTTAACACAGTTCATAATCTATATGCATTTTCTCCTGACATCCATGATGCATGTGAATAATATATGGGCTCTTCCCTTCCTAATAATATATAATATATATAATACTCCTCGGTTCTTTTATTATTTGACACGGTTGACTTTTTTTCAAAAATTTAACCCTTTGTTTTGTTTAAAAGATTATGCAAACCTATGGAAACACAAGTCATACTCAAACTACCCCTAATAGAAAAGCAAGGAACACCAAAACAAATGATAAGTAATTAATATTTTTTGAATAAGACGAATGATTATAGTTTTGAAAAAGAATCAACCGCATCAAATAAAATGGAATGGAGGGAGTAATATAATATAGGAGGTGGAGTGATTTTTTTATTATAAATATAGGGGGGTTTGTTTTAGACTACTGCTGTAATAGAAATTATTGATGATGGTTAGACTCCATCAAAGCAATGACTAGATGTTTCTCTTTTATTGAAAACTTCTAGAATTTTTATTTTTTTCACTCTAAATATTAGTAACATTGCAAACAAATTGTCACATGCCTCATGTGGATCTTCGAATCTATACCTTAGCGGAACATCGTAACGGAACAGTCGGTTCACTATCCAGAATCATATCATATATCATATATGGACAGGAAACCTAGTACTACTTGCTAGTAAAACCAATAGCGATATGCCAACTGCTCCACTAGCGAATCTTGGCCCCTACTACTACTCTGTTCTAAGAATATATGCATGCATGCCAAACAATTAATGCACATGAATCGCACGATTTGTAAACCCGACAAGGTAACTGCATGATTGTGTTGGACGTACTATAATAGAAGACTGACCAGAGGAGGCAAGAACCATCCTCATTAGCAACGTGCTTGCGGTGTAGTACACGTGCATGGCACGTTCTAAAATAGTGGCTGCATGCATGTACAATCGTGTCATCGTAATTATTCCACACGCTTAAAATGCATTTTAATTTATTTACTATGGTCTTGTCTGTGGTACGGTCTCAATAATGTGCGCCTAGCGATGGGCTGACGGCATGCAGGACATACATACTGTGCTTGTAAACTGTGCTTGTATTATATCAACAGCTTCTCCGGCTGCAGCTGGAGCAGCGCGTCCATCGTATCCAGGATGCCCAGCGTCCCCGAGTGCATCACCCAGAAGAGGTCGTTCCATTTGGGGCAGTCCATGCCAAGCGGTGCGAACGCGTCCACCACGCACCGCTCGATGTTGTCCCCGACGATCACCGGGAGCCGCGCGTTGGCGCTGCTGCCGCCGAGACCGCGGCTGGTGACCTGCAGCAGGATGTTGCCCTCGGTCTCCGGAACGATCGTCTGCGTGGCCGACATGATCTCGAAGATCGGGAGCTCCTCCGGTGCTGCAGGTCCTCCCACGGGGTCGGCGCCGACGACCACGGCCCCTGCGCCGTCGCCAAAGAAGGCCTGGTTGATGAGCGTCTGGAAGCACCCGTGCTCGGGCTTGTTGAAGAGCGTGAGGGTGAGCTCCGCGCACACCACCAGCACGCGCGCGCCGCGGCTGTTCTCGGCGAGGTCCTTGGCGAGCCGGAGCGCGGCGCCGCCCGCGTTGCAGCCGTTGAGGTAGAGCATGGTGCGGCGCACGGTGGCCCGGAGGCCGAGCAGCTGGACCAGGAGGAAGTCCACGCCGGGGGCGTGCGCGCCTGAATTTGTGGCTACCACGAGGTGCGTGATGTCGGCGGCCGGCCGGCCCCACTCGGCGATCGCCTTCCGGCAGGCCGACGTGGCGAGTTCCGGCACCGCGGTCTTGGTGATGTCGAGGCGCGCGTCCAGCGACGGCGACGCCCGGTCGAGGAACTCCGGGTGCGCGTCCAGGAGCGCCTCGTCGTGGTAGAAGAAGCGCTGCTTGGTGCCTGATCTCTCGCCTGCATTGCATTGCATCGCATCGATCCAGGAAGGTTATATAGCGTGCATGTGCATGGAAGAATGATCTGCATATATGCTTACATAGTCGCTTGAGCTTGTCTTTGAGCTCATCACTGTGGCGTTCATCATCACTCTTGGTGAGACGGAAGTAGTAGTCGGGGTAAGCATCCTGGGATATGCAGGTTTCGGGGTTAGCCGTGCCGATTGCCAGCACTGTTGCAGGGCCGTCAGCACGCGGCACGCGCGCGCGGCCGCGGATGTCGGCAGCGCTTCCTCCCATGCTTCTCTTCTTCAGTTCTTGCAGAATGCAGAGGAGCAGCTAGCGCGCGCTGGTGTACCCATTTTGCAGGTACCTGCCTACCTTTATATAGGGCTGGGAAGCGACGACGTACAGCTGGTCAGCTGCTCCATTATCCTACCAACACCTACACCTAACCAAACCCATAGCCTGCTGGTGGTCTTCTTCTCTGTCCCCGTCCATGTGTAAAACGATATATCCAGGATGGGATGAATTTTTCATGTGATGAATTGATGGTTGTGTATATGCATGGTGCCGATAATCTTATGCCATTTCTTGTTAGCTCAAAGTCAAAATAAACAATGCTTCTGCCATAAAAACTCCGCTTGGGAATTCTAGATGAAATATAATGACGATTTGGCTGCACTAGCACAAGAACTCCGCTTGAGAATTGAAGAAGTTATCACAGAGCCCAACGGTGGTGATAACTTGTCTGCTTCTCCACTGACCACTATTAAATTTCTATTACATACACTGGTCGATCAACTCTCGCACGGGTTAGAATCTTAGATATATTATCTGTTATAGTACAACATATATAGATCTATTATATCTATTTTTGTACTTAGATTTGTATAATAGCATATCTTGCTACTTTAGATATATGCTTGATTATTATGTAATCATTGATACGATTGCAAAAGTACGTTATTTTAATATAAATATGTAGGTTTGTTTTTATTATACTATCGGTCATAATAGCAAAGGTGAACAATTTAGATATAAGTTAGAGTGGTTATTTGGTTTATATCATAATAGCAAATGTGAGCCTTTAGATATAAATTTAGGGTGTTATTTCATATTTTCATTTATAATGACAAAGTGGGTAACTAATATGTAATTTTGGGTGTTACTTAATATTATTTTCATAGTGGCAGAGGTGAGTAATTTTATAGAAAACATATCTTCTAATTTGCCAATTGATGATCGAATGTTTTTGATTATTGTGATAATTTCTATGGTTTTATCTTTTTTAACGCATCTTGTGAGAATTAATATGGAGACTTAAAAAATCTCTAATTAATAATTGTAAGATTAGGCACAATATATCTATTTTATAGAAAGGTTTCTAGCATCTTTATAAAAAAATTGCAGGATCAATTAGTAGGGCAAATATGTAAATGAAAAAAAATCTGCCAAAAAAAAATTTGCTTTCGGTGAGAATTGAACTCAAAATCTTTCATAATGGCAGGGGTAGGTAATTACTTGAAAACAAATATAATTGCTTGAAAATGGAAAAATCTAAAAGAAATTTGCTTTCGGTGAGAATTGAACTCAAAACCTTTCATAATGGCAGAGATGGGTAATTAATTTAAAAATAGATCTAATGGCTATTAATATTTTTGTCTGTCAATTGATGGCCGGATGTTTTGTTTTTTTGTGAGAATTTCTTAGATTTCTCTTTTTTCTTAGTGCGTCTCGTGAGGATTAACGTGGAGGCTCCAATTAGTAATATTAAGATTATTTCTCCTACTTTATTTTGTAACCTCTTCGATGGTTTCTTGACAAAATTTGAGTATTCGATCAGTAGTGTTTTCCAAAGTAATACTGATGAAATTTTTTAGTATTAAGTAGATATTTTTTCAGTAGTGTTTACGACATTCGTCGTACATGCATGTACATGTTCTGGCTGAATTGGCTGAGTTCCATTTCCAGTGACCCTCATCCCTAACCAAACCTGACTGCATGTTGTGGCTGAATGGCTTGAGTTCCATTTCCAGTGATCCTCATCACTAACCAAACCTGACTGCATGTTGTGATGCTAAACATATTATTTCTTTTTTCTAGACTATATGTGCTTTAATTTCCCTGCAGACATATCCAGCTTGGCTTGCTCCTTGATATATACTTCCTCAATTTATTACGTTAATTGGTTTTGCTCTTTCATAGCACCTGTCGTCATATATATATCAGCGAATAAGTTTTGAACGTACAGATCATGACGTATATGCTGTGTTCAATGAGACTTAAATTTGGTTTTTGTTTGCCTCTGGATTCTGCCCTGCTCGAAAGAACTCGACAAGTGTTGCTTTGCTGACAGTCCAAACTAATACTGTCGAGGCAGAGCAGGCTAGGGTCATCACGGGAGGTCGGGAGCCAAGAGTGAGAGCAACTACTGTGTCCGATGAAACAGAGCAAGCCGACTAGGAGAGCAGATTCAGTTTGATGAACCAAGTGTCATCTACTGTGTCCCTTGCGGAAACAGAAAGCAGTAGCAGCATAATAATTTACACGCGGTTCACTCAACAACACATCCAGAGGCTGCAGGTAGACCAATGTATAGGTCCTGCCGTTATTACATAGTAGATGGACCCACCGAAGAATCGGCATCAATCTATAGGTAACTGATCAGAATTGCTATGGAGGACAGGCATCAACGATTTTCAACAACAACAAAAAGCACACACGCAGAAACAGAGCCGAACTCTGCATTATAATAGGACTGTCCAACTGTCTTTTATACTGCCGTGAATAACCTGGAGAAATTAGCTGAATCACTTCAATGTCGGGCAGAGAAGAGAGGTGGCGAGACGGTGAGGCACATGCATGCCAAGCTGGCGCGGATCGATCTCCGCCTTAGCTGGTGGAGCTTGCAGTACGTTGTAGCGGAGGCTGTAGCCCAAGTGGTGCGTGGTGGTCTCCTCCAGGACATCAATTTCTGTAGCAGAAGTTGGTGCATGAACGAAACAGGAAAATAATTCTCAACCACTAAAGATTCGACACAGAATTTCTATGCAAAATACACAATTTATAAAACACAGTCGACAGATTTCTGCCGAAACAGAGTTTACTGCACGCTACCAGCTGAAAACCGTACCTGTGTTCTTGAAAGTTAATTTAGTGACATGAATGATAATGCTACTCCAAAGTACCACTATATTCTTGCCCAATTACCTCTAACGGCTATAAATAAAATAACCAGGATAGATTACTAGGCAGATGGAAAGTTATGGCTTATGCATATATAACCTGAATAATCTATCTGCTAGTATGAAACATGCATGTCATGTTAACTTGCGGGTGAACTTTAGGGGCATCAATGCAGGGAGAGGGAGAGAAGGATTTGTTACTACATACATTCAGAGCTCGATCCAAACATCATCACTGCAGATGTAAACATCAGGATGCTTGGGGTGGATATGTCTCTGGTGCCTCAGCGCCTCGTTTACTTTCATCACCACCTCATCTTGCTTATTGGTTTCCTCATCTCCGTGTTGAAGAATGTGAGCTCGAATGTTCTCAAGGGAGGGGAGGTGGCACAAGGCCAGGTCCTCTTCAGCAATGAATTCACCACCACAGAAATCCTCTATCCGGATATGAAACATGAGGCGTTGAAGCTTAGGCATAGCTCCAGGTGGGAACATAGATGGCAGCGTTGAAAAACCGGTGAATATGCACCGTGTCACACATGGGAAGGCATCAACACTAATCACGAACCTTTCAAACACCTGTGTCACCAATCACTTTCACTCTGAGATGACGGAGAGCCTGCAGCTTTCCCAGGCGCTGGATGTCCTCCCTTCTCGCACTTGGCCCACACGTATGTGCAGGAAGGTGAGGAGAAGAAATGATGCAGGATCAATCCATTCCGGCAGACATCTTGTTTTATAAATAACAAGACGACACAGGCTGCGTAGGGACTCCAAGGAGCCTGCTTCAAGATCTGCTGCCACGCCATCTGAGAGTACTCCTAGAGAATGGATTTTGTGCAGTTTTCTAAGGGACCCCATCAAAACTTTGCACATGCTTTCATCCCATCTACCTTCATTGTTCTTTTTGAGCTTCACAACTAGCATCCTCAGTTGTGTCAGATGGCCCAACTCTTCCGCAATGTATGACGATGACTCCACACTCATCTCCAGGACTTCCAAGGACGATATATTCCTCAACCCATCTGGCAGCCTTGTGTAGTCCCCGACACATAGGAGAATCAATTTTCTTAGGCCTATGATACTCGATGGCATTTCTTTTATATCAGTTCGCTCCAAGGACAATGACTGCAAAAACTGTAGCCTCCCTATCTCTGGTGGAACCTCGCCGGCGTACCCTGTGTCTGCTAGACTTAGATACCGTAGGTGAAATAATTTACCCACAAACTCCAAACTTGGATGGTTTCTAAGATTGCAGTCTTCTAGATCCAATACGCGCAGTAGATTATAGCATGAGCTGGGTGTCATAATTGAATTAATTCTAGCAGAACTAATGATTGTAAAGGACCTCAATTGTGATGCCGTACATTGTGGGCCATGTAGTATTATTATGGAGTGTGAGCCTACGGACCTTCCACTCCGAAGATGATGTCATATGTTTGCCGTCACCAGATATAGTGGTACTAAAACCTTCTTCTGTTGACATGGAGCAAATGAGATCAAGCACCATATCATGCACCCGACAACTATATGGACACATATCATCCTCATCAATATTTGACGGTTGGATCAGGCTTCTATTTAGGAGGTCATTGAAGTAACTCTCTCCAATCTCTAATAAGCTTTGGCTTCCTTCCCTATTTGATATAAAACCTTCAGCTATCCACCTGAATATCAATCGTTCCATCTGAATCTCATAATCTTCTGGAAATACAGAAAGATATAATAAACATGTCTTCAAATGAGGCGTTAGATCATAATAGCTAAGCTGCAATATCTTTCTCATACTATCAATACCAGGATTATTTCCTAGTCCGGCACCAATTGAGTCACACACATCGTACCACTCTTTTACACTCCTTGGCTTACTAGCCAGCAAGCTAGATGTGGTAACAATAGCTAATGGCACACCTCCACATTTGTTCAAGATTTTCTCAGATACATCCAAAAATTGTTGGGGACAATTGCCTTTGGAGCCAAAAATTCGACCATAGAATAATATTTTTGAGCTCTTATGAGTAAGACATTTCAATTTGTAGCATCCGCCTGCTTGCTGGGCAACATCATATCTTCGGGTAGTTGTGATTATTCTACTTTTCAAGCCATTCTCTGGTAGAGCACATTGTATTATCTCCCATTGTTCTTTTTCCCACAAATCATCAACAATAATGAGGTACCTATATGTGCATGGAAATGGAGTAGTGACGTAAGCATAGTTAGAGACAACTTGTAATATAATACTATTGTAGTGATTAGAGGCAGCCACACCCGGACCCGACGTCACATGGCACATTCCATCCACTAGGAAAATGAAGACGCCGGTGCTCATATCTTACTTTTACTAACTAGAGCCTCCTTTTCAAACTTCCACGTTAATTCTCACCCGATGCGCTATGAAAAATAAATCCTAGAATTTCTCATAAAATCAGAAACATCCGGCCATCCATCATGTAGCTCTAATAATTGTAACCATTAGATCTATTATATTTTGTAAGAAATTACCCACTATGCCATTATGCAAGATGAGATAAAATAACCCCCTAAATTTATAATTTTATATAAAAATTACCCACTATAACATCATGAAAGATGAAATAAAATAACCCTCTAAATTTATATAAAAATTACCGATCATGCCATCATGAAATACGAATTAATATAACGCCTAAATTTGCAAATAAATTACTCACCGTACCATTATAAAAGATGAATTAAAGTAAGCCCTAAATCTGCATATAAATTACCCAATATGTTGTCATAAATAAAATTAAAATAATTTCTAAATCTGCATATAAATTACCTACAATAACATTATGAAACATGAATTAAAACAATCAAATCAAATATTATTAAGGATTAAATATATACATCCTACTAAAATCCAAACCCGTGTGAGAGCACGTGTTGATGGACTAGTGCACACAAATATGCGTGTGTAATCATCTAGCATGTTTGTCCATGAATCTACAATTTACTGGTAACAGCATGACAAGTGTGAGTGAAGTCATAAATCTACAATTTACTGGTAACAACAGCATGACAAGTGTGAGTGAAGTCATAAATCTACAATTTACTGGTAACTGCATGACATGTGACGGTATGTAAAAGATGTGTGGACACAAGGATTCAAGAGTATAAATGGCAATGCGTACCTCTTATTCTGGAGGAATTCTTGGACAAGATCCATAAGATGCTTTTGACCCATTGTGGTGTTGTGAATGTTCCTGTACTCTATCTTGTCAAGCTCATAAAGTATGTCCTTGAAAACTCTTGTCATGTCGGGATTACGAGACACCGATACGAAAGCCGTGCGATCGAATTGGTCTTTAAGCTTGTCATACACTGCTTTTGCAAGGGTTGTCTTGCCTAGTCCTCCAAAACCAACGATGGAGACTATCCATTGTTCTGTGGAGATGCCATCTGTTTCTTTTGTTAACCTCGTGGTTAGCTCCTCCCTTGACTCATCAATTCCAACAAGGTCAGTGGGCTTAGCATAGAGAGCCGTTATACGAGGGTCAACCTGGGTGATTGTCGCTGGAGTAATAGCATCAATCTTGTACCTATTCGAAGGGAAACTTTCAGAAACAAATAGCAGAAATGGAAGTACGATTAGAGTAGTTCCCTGACCTGTCACATCGCTGGGCCACCTCCTGTACGCGCTCCTTGATGTCCTTGATCTCTTGGGTGATCCCACAGCGAGTGGTGGCCTTGGTGGCCTTCTGCATCATCTTCTTGAAGAACCTTTTGGTGCTCTTTTTGCTTGGGGGCTCAGGGCCCTGGACGCGCACCATGAAGGTGTCAACGATGTCCTCCATGTCGTAGGAGAGCTCCATGACGTCGTGCGCCCAGATCTTGACGAGCTCGCTGAGCTCCTCTCGCGGCACCTCGCCGACGTTGCGAAGGGCGGCACGCATGGTCTCCAGCTCCCTAGAGAGGAACTCGATGTCCTTCTTGGCGCCCTTCTGCAGGTTGTACTCATCCTGGAGCAGCTGGGCGAGCTTGGGAAGCAGGGTGCCCAGCGCTCCCGTTGCGAACTCCATGGCTCACGAGGTTGGAGGCACCAATTAGATGCAGCCTAGCTTACATACATATGCGATCTAGCACAGGATAGAAAAAGGGATGAGATGTTTGGCTTGAATCGAATCAGCTGCTTACCTAAGTTGTGCTCCGCTTATTTACCACGAACTTTGTCACAGGAGGATGCAGAGATCAGATCAAACAGAGTTGAACGGTGGACAGATTTTTGAAGCAGAGTTCTTCTACTGAAGAATCAGCAGGGAGACCAAAGCAGAGGACACTGTCACTCTCTCTCTCTCTCATGCAGGCTAGGGGCCTGATGCATTATGGAGTCAAACGTCTCTATGCGTTGCCTTCATCGTTCACATGAGCATTTCGAGGAAAGTGCCTACTGGAAATGCAGGCAGGGACTAGAAATAAATTATTCGTATCTATGGACTATGGAGGTCGCATCGTTCGGCTGGCCAAGCGTCCCTATACACGATACAATTTACAAATGCAAGTTGTTGATTTATCTCATTTTTTATTCGCAACTAGTAAAAATGCACGTGCGTCCCGCACGTGAATCTAAAAATAGTGTGATAATTTTTTAAAATTATATAACATTGAATTTAGTGTTTTTTGTTCGTTTAATGTTTAATTAAAACAAAACATGCATTGTAAATTATATTTTTATGTTTTAGTAATGTATAATAGATGTTTGAAAATATAACATATTTTTGTTATACAAAATATATGGGTTCTAAATTATGTTTTCATTTGGAAAATATGTATAATATTTTTTTGCCGTAATATTAGTTTTATATTGTCGTATATAAAAATATTTGTATAATTATACATGAGACGCGATCAAGAAATTTTATTTGGTAATAGAGAAATATAATATTCTATTTTAAATATAGCTCATGGTTTGAGCTGTTTACCGTAGCATTCCAAATACTTTATATTCTTATGAAAATATATACTACCGCTAATATTATTTTTTATTATATATTTTCTATATCATTACTCGTTAAATTTAGTGCGGTTAGCCAATTGTTTGATTCATGATTATTATTTAGTGATGATATTTTATATCTATTTATTTTGTTATTCTCGAATTACTCCATCTTATTATCTCGTGCTAACTATGTGGAGATAGAGTAAGTTTGGGACTCTAGTTATATTTTATTATTGGTTTAAACTTTAAAAAAGGATTGAATGTGAGTGACTGAGGAATATGCTGGATGGAAATGACTCAATGAGCCTTGCTCTAACCTCCAGCTCAAACTGGCGTCGTGTGCTTAGGCTACGTCCAACAGTACCTCTATATCGGCATATTCCATTCAACATCATTGTTGTTACAACACTGTTTTACACCACATATATAGAAAGTGGCAGTTGTAATAGTAATGGGATGAAGAATGGGAGAGTTGTTGGAGATAGCCTTAGGCTATCCCCAACCATTGTGTATAAATCTTACATATCTACTATTCAATCTATCTCTCTGCCTATAGCAGCGTTACAGTGTCGGTTTGTACTATAAGCAGACTTTGAAAACCCCATTAGGGTTAGTCTTACTACCTCACCATGCTCATGTCATTAAAACAAATTTAGCTGGTGTCATGAGCAATAATTTATTTCCAATAGAAAATTATGTTGTGATAGTCAGTTTCATGGTGATTGATCTCCAGCAATTTTAATAGTGTGATTAATCTGCAGCAAATTTAATAAAACAACACATAACAAAAGCATGCACGTGTTTTTTCTAGCGCCCTCCTACCACCTATCCTCAGTCTCAGCTGCACATAACATAACGGACACGGACTTGCCGCTGAAGTACTGAAAGACAGTTTTGAGTTTTTGACGTCGACAACCTCTCGCTTTCTCTGAACCAGCTCCTCTCTCGCTTCCTCCTTCCGGTGAAGACCTTGCTCTCAGGCCCCGCCGCCGCGGGCGCTGGTGAGCGGATCCGGCCGCCTCCGCGCTGGCGAGCCGAGAGCCGCCGCCTCCAAGCGGATCCAGACGCCGCGCCTCTTCATGGATGCGGCCGCCAGGCCCCACCGCCGCTGGTGAGCGGATCCGGCCACCTCCGCTCCGGCGAGCCGGCCACCTCGCTGGTTCCGACCCTCCTCCCCTCACGGCCGCCTGACCTGCTTACGCTTCCGCTCAGGATCCCATGGAGAGCGCAGGTGGCAGAGGACCCTCCAACCTAGGTTCCATGGCTTAGGGCCCACTAACAACTATAGCGTGCGCGGACTTGGGGCTAGAGCAACATGCCGGAGACCCGCGCAACGACCTCATTGCTTCACCACCATCGCTCACTTTGCTCCCCATCGAGCCATCCAAGCAGCTCTTCTACATGGCCACCTCGTCGTGCTGTATATGGCGAGGATCCCCTTTTTCGTCCTCCTCGGTCTGCTTGTCGACAGTGTCACCAGTGGGTCACACCAATTAGTACGTACTCCGTACTTGTTTTCTTCTTTCCAGTTTTTTACAACTCCATTGGCCTTTTCTAATTTTAAGTTGTTGCTTCGGATCAGGGTGGGGGTGGCTGTTGAGGGTCTCGTATGAAAAGAAGATTTTTGTCGTGGGATCTTGCCTCCATGTTTTGCATGAACAACGAATGTTTGAGGTAATGCCCCATTGGATGCTCATATTTATTTTTTCTATTGTTCAATTTTTGTTGAAATTTTATGATGGGCTCCCAGCAAAAAATGTAGAGGGCTTAATATAAATTAGTAGAACTGATACTGTCATCTCTGCGGTTAGATTGGAGCGTCCAATATGGTAGATAATTAAGAACTGGTTTAGTCTTGAGTTCATGGTCCATGAGTATTTCAAGAAGCATGGGGTCCTGCAACTGAAGCAATATCTCCATAAGTATCCTGGTGTTTTTATGTAACGCCTGTCCAATCAGAGAATCGGTGACTAACTTAACTAAGATAATAAAGTACAAACTTTCTGAATAACTGCAATGTTTATTTCAAACTTCAAAGATGCTGCATTGTGCTGTGTGTGCACTTAATGACCTGTGGAAAAAAATTGCTTGTACACTTGATCTTGATAAGATTAAAGAACCAGTACCTCTGTTTTGTGGCAATCTATAAGAGAAATGCAGTTTAGTTCTTCTGTATTATTTTTTTACAAGGGTGTATTGGTTGGCATCTGCTTCTTTATATGGCTATATATAGATCTGCCATATAGATCAGGTCATATAATTTCAGTATGTAAGTTGTGTGTGGTATGGTGAGCTCAAATTGTCATGTTTGTTTGTGACAGAGCCATATCTCATGACTGGAACTGATATTTGATGCTACCTCCTGTCTATTATTTAGGCGCCCCTTAGGTCTTAGCACCTTCCATATATGTCCAAGTAAGCTATCGATTAAATTGCTCTTATGGTCTGTCTTTTACCATTCTTGCTTGTAATACTAATAATTAGACCATTTTTATCCTGATGTGTACCAATATAGGTTTCCAGATGGTTGTCCTCTGAGATTCATGCATACATTCAGTAAAATAAATGGAAGAATCCCATCTTCCTGTTTGGGTATTACTGTCTTTATGTAGTATACATCAAATTGCATCAGTAGGTTTTTGTGCAGTCCTCCCAAATCGTGCCCCGCACGGCGTGTATCCGATTTCTTGGTTTACAGCTTCCTTCTTCGTGTTCTCGATTGTGGTTGTTGTCTGCATGTTTGCTCTGCCATGCGGCACTCCATGCCCATATAACCATCGCTTGATTGTGTTTCATTATATGCATGCTTGCAGTACTTTTGAATAAATTATGTTTAAATTCCCATATTGATTTTTGTTGCCTTTGTGCGTAAAGGGTATCAAGATCATACTTAAGAGTACAATTTAAATCAGCGCTAAACTAACTTGGCAATGGAAATTGTAGTTTTATATGAGAATATATGAATGATATTGAACACTTTTTTTTCCGGACCAATTAATCGTTGGCATTGATACGCATATGTGTAAGTTGAATGTATTTATTTTAGGTGGGCCTTCTGATGGTCTGCACTATGGATGAAGATGTGCTTTTAAAGGTCTGAAAGTGATGGATTTGTCAGGTATACTTTCTATCATATATGATAGGATTTTGGTGCTTAGGCTGCTTGCATTATTCTAACTACACCAACTTGGACATCCATGTTGGCCAGTTCTACTCTTTGGTCGCCATGGACCAAAATGCTAGAAAGCACTTTGATTAAGACATAATTAGCTGCCGAAATTGATTTTTTGTTGCCTTGCATGCAAAGGGTATCAAGATCATCTTTAATAGTACAATTTAAATCAACTTCATGTTCTTGGAAATGTATTTTGGATTTTACAGGATAAAAAATAGTATTTAGCTTCTGTTTAAAACCTGATTTTATTAGTGTTAACCTCAAACTTGGCATGATGGAACCGAAACAAACTCCAATATTAAACATTGTTCAATAATAACCACTCAGAATGGCCCAGAGTCCATTTATATTAATCCATTGTGTTGATACAGTTAGTTTGCATTCGATTATATTATTTATTTCCAGACCACTGGCGACGTTTAGTGTACTAAAATGCAAATATGAGATGAAAAAAGATAGGTTAGGTACTCTATATTTGATATTAATACGCTATCAATTGTCAACAGGGTAAACCTTGATCCGGTGACGTGGTGCCATGCTGCTAGAGGAAGTGCCGGCGAGCTTATGGAGGACGCTTGGGCGTGATGGTGATTCTGTTGGAGGAATTCAGTCGCGTTCCGGTGACGTGGCCGGTACGATGCTGCCGGAGGAAGTCTGCGGACGGCGAGCGCTTGCAGGGCCGAAGTCTAGAATCGTTGAAGTCGGCGCGTTGTTGGCTGCAGTCGTGTGGAGGTTAGCGCGCTGTCCGCTTCAGTCGCGTTCCGGCGACGTGGTGCGATGCGAGGAAGTCTGTGACGGCGAGCGCCTGCAGGGGAGACAGATGTGAAGTCTAGAATCGTAGCGCGCCGTCCACTTCAGTCGTGTTCCGTCGCGTTCCGGCAGCGTGGTGCGATGCTGCCGGAGGAAGTCTGCGGACGGCGAGCGCCTGCAGGGGAGACAGATGCGAAGTTTGGAATTGTTGAAGTCCGCACGCCGTCGGCTGTAGTCGCGTGGAGGTCAGTGCACCGTCCGGTTCAGTCGCGTACAATGTTGAGGTTGGAGAGCTTTGGCAACAAGATCTTGGAGATCGAAGAGCTCCGGCAGGATTGCGGCTGCAAAGTTTGGGGTTGACCTCCGGCAGGACTGCGGCTGCAAAGTTTGGGGTCCTGAATTTTGGAAGTTGACCTGGCGTGGGCGTGAGGTGCGCGGGCTTCCGAGTCCTGATGGCCGCCGAATTGGATATCGGACAGGGGTGGGGGCGTGGGTATAGGTGGGGACACATGCGGCCATGCGGGTATGAACCTGCGTGAAAAAAAAAACAGCGTAGCCCAACAGTTACGGCAGGAACGTACGTTCCGCCTTGTAACTCGATGATACACACCGTTTTTAACCTTTAGATATCTAATCTATGGTGGAGATAAATCCGATCTGTTATTTCTATCGTGTAACTTGATGGGTCCATATTAATGTTGTGGGGACATCTATTGTGAGCCGTTAGATATCTAATCCGATTTAGATCTGATGGTAGAGTTTAAGGTGGGTAATTAGTATTTGGGTGAGATTTGATTTAAAGTTAACTCGCTCTTTATAGTATAGATATATAGCACAGAATTGTCATCAAGGACAAGCATGGATCAATGATTGATGTTAAAAAGAACACAGAAGTTGGATGTACACCAGACTTACCTTTTTTTTAACTATGGAAACCAAAGTTTTGGGCTTCATCTCCATGAGTGGAGAATCAGACCGAGCTTATTACAACCCACAAAAAACATGCAACGCAAAACAGCGACAAGTGTCTTACAAAGGCACTCAGAACTTAGTTCACCCCACAACTCGAAACCGGACCAAAACGTGCAACAGATAACTCAAAATCTAAACAAAAGGAATCCTGGCCAGGGCTTGCCATCCAAACGAATTGAAAATTCGCAAACCCACCGCCTCAAGGTTGTGTGCGCCCTGCGTTAGCCACTGGACCTGATCTTCATTTCACTGTAATTTGGCCCAATGGCGGAGCCAGAATGTTTCCCTGAAGAGTACCTGCAAGAAATTTTTAGGTTGTTTCCTATCAAAAACTGAGTCATTCTTTTGCAGCCAAATTGCCCAAAACAAAGCTGCAGCTCCTGTCAAGAGGAAGGGTTTATATTCCCTGCCCCCTGGCTAGACCACTGATTTAAAAGGTGATGTGTATTACGATGTGGAGAGAGACCTAGTGTCATAAAAACAACTCACCAGATATACTTGGCTAGGTAGCAATAAAAAAAGAAGTGTTGTATACTCTCATTTTTATTACAAAAGCAACAACCTTGGTGACCATTCCAATTCCTTGTAGCTAGGTTGTTCTTGGTAAGGAGCATACCCCTCTTTACATACTACATAAAAATCTTTATTTTTAATGGTATCTTTGTTTGCCAGATTTTCTAGGAAACTTTTATTCCATTATTGATCAGGTGTTTATACATATATCTTACTGAAAATAAACCCGTCTTATTAAGACCCAGTTAAACACGTCTCTCCCCTCTCTCAGCTCTAGGCTCATGACCCGCCCTACCTACTCATTCTAGGCATGTAACCTATCCCCATATAAACCCCTTCTAAAGGAGACAGTCAATAGACTAGAGCTCATCACGTCCACCACTGTCGCTCCCTTTTTCCTAACGATGTTAAACAGGGAGGGGTACAGGGATTTAAAAGACCGGTTGCCGCACCAGGTATCTTTCCAAAACCGAACCTGGGTACCATCGCTGATAGAGAACGAGCCTAGACTTAGGAATTCTTGTTTCACTTCCATCAGTCCGGCCCAAAAAGTCCGGCCCAAAAATGTGAAACTCCAGGTCTTTTGATTCGACTCCCAAAAGGTTTAGATTTAAGGTACTTGTTTCTGAGTAGGTTTTGCCAAATACCATCCTCGTTTGCTAATTTGAACAGCCACTTACTCAGAAGGCATTTGTTCTGTACTTCGAGATCTATGATACCTAAACCCCTTGTTCTTTAGGTTGCCAAATCTGGTCCCATTTTATGAGATGATATTTTTTTTTATGCTGGTCGTTTTGCCAGAAGAAATAGGACCTGAAATATTCAAGTTTCTTCAGGACTCTTTTCGGAATCACAAAGAACGAAAGCATGAACATCGGTAGGCTAGAAAGCACACCAGACGTACCTATATCAACCTATATCATTGTCTACGAATTGTCAGAATAAATACAGCCTAATAATGTAGACCGCACCTGACCATGATGCGGACAACGACACGCTACTGACTACAGTACTATATAACTTTGTCGTCCACAAGGAGTCAGGATGTCCCCCTGCACCTGCCCCCACCAGTCCACCAGAGTCTTTAAGGATGGGAAAATGATATGTGCCTTGTCTAAATGAAACACAACGTAAACTATATTTGTTGAATACTCTCTATTCTAAATTGAAAATGGTCTAGAGGCTTTAAATAGGTTTATGTAATTTTCCATGTATATGTTTTTTGTTGTTTCCATCATATGCTATACCTAGGTTTTTATCCATCCTCCCCACTAAGCTTGCATGAACAGTTGGCTAAACTAAGCGAATCCTAAATTTTTAGACCTCAATCTTGTTAATAGGTCGTCTATGGGTTAGATAAACCTAAAGTTTGGTGGTGGTTGGTGATTGTTTTGGATTTTAAAGAAGTAAAATTTCATGCGGGTGTTAAGAATAACATCTGGAACTCCATTCAAGGATTTTTCTTATAATTCAAAATTGAGACCTTTTACAGTGGTTGTTGGATCGGAACTAGGCGGAACCAGACAGCACCCTTCATTTTTTTTAATTTCTATGGCCGAATTATGTAAATAATTATAAAATTAAAATAATTATTGGTATTGGGTCCACAGTTTTTTGTTCCAGGTCTATCTATTTGGTATCGTCTGGTTCGGTTCCGTGGTTCTATCTATTTATAATCCGTTACATCTCGCTTGATGAACTACTCTAATTTTTTCCAACCACCGTAAAAGTTGTATTCAAAATTATTCGACTTTTTTAAAGAAAAATCATCAAACCATACTTATTACAAACTTAAAATCCAAACAAACAAACATAAGGTTCCCAACCAAACAAAATGACTTCCATACACGGGTAGATGTTCAACTGAAATACACTTATTTGACAGCTAACGGCATGGCCTATAGTGGATTGGCTAAACAGAGACCGGCACTATCGAGAGACCCCCTGGCCCTAGAGACCGCTGCGCGCCTTCCGTAGCAGGTAAAAAATGAAGTTCCTTTTTTTGGCCCCCGCCATGCCACCCCGCGCCTCCCTACCCACGAGCGCCTCGCCGTGGATTATCTGCCTTGCTGAAGGCAAGGCAGGGAACCACTGTTCACCCCACGCCTCCCTACCCACGAGCGCCTCGCCGTGGATTCTCTGCCTTGCTGAAGGCAAGGTAGGGAACTACTGTTTCCCTAACTTTCTGTCCGCTGTGGACCGTCCGATCTGAGACGGATGGATGAGATGAGCTACTACAGTAACCGTGACGCAGTACAAAACAGTCCCGCTTCGAACAGTACCCTATGAACAGTGTTTGCTACAGTATGCAAAGCTAGGGAACACTGTTCGCCTAGACTCAGAAATACTGTTCACCCGGTGCCTTTCCTTTAGGCACGGCAGACAAGCTGCGCCCACCCACGAGCGCTCCTTGTCCCGGGCCCCGGCGCTTCCACTGCTCTCTGACGTTCCTGAGATCCGGCCCGCACTACATTAAAATAGCAGATGCCCTGTACAAAACCACGACCACAAAACAAACCTCGGAACCTGCCCGATATCTTCAGGTTTCAAGCACTGATCCAGTAGATTTACACAGGAAAAAGACCGCATCTCCCCCAGACAAAAACACATCTAGGCTGGTATCCCCCTGCTATTTTGATCCGAATGTGCCATGCATATGATTGAAAAAACCGCTACATACAAATATTATTAAGGCCATTATATGTGAAAACCTCCTCTACATAATTGGGACATGAAACACTACAAGAAACCGTGGAACTTTTGTCGGCTTACATGATTTCATCGGTTTTATTAAGGCCAACAATATTAAAGCCACAACTTCATATATCAGGGCCCAAGGAAATGGAAGTGCATCGGATAAGTTCGTCGGTTTGCCAACGCATTAAATGTAATTTTATCGGTTTATGATTTAATTTCATCTGTTTATGGCTGATTAATTTTGCTTGGTTCCCTGTAGTGAAGCTTTTCTTTTAATCGATACTAGTGACCTGTTTGCATTGGAGTTTTTTTTCCTATTTCAATTGTGTCTCCACATCATGGTATCAAATCTGATCTTTAACTCTCTTCTTACTTATTTAAACCTGAAAAGAAAATTATCTAATGGAGCTGAAAAGATCTTTTGAGTCATCCAATTCAATTTAACTTTGATCGGAACCCCCATCCCCATCGGTAGAAATACGAGTGGACCAATAAGTCAACGACTTGTAGAAATGATTTTTACAGGTAGATTGAGCCATTTTTGCATGCCTTTGTTTATGGACGACGGTTCAAATGTCAACTTGTCAAAATTGATTTTAGTTGCATGTAAAGATTTTTGTTTTTCTGATGACGTAGTACTAGTGGATGAAAGCCAGGCGCGAGTAAATAGGAAACTAGAGTTGTGGCGGCAGACTCTAGAGTCGAACGGTTTTATAATTAGCAGGACTAAAACTGAATATATGAGATGTGACTTCATTACTGCGAGACATGAGGAAGGAGATGTGTGTTTGAAGGTCATGTAGTTCCCAAGAATGATACTTTTCGATATTTGGGATCGATGCTACAAAGAGACGGGGATGTCGATGAAGATGTTAGCCATAGAATCAAAGCGGGATGGATGAAGTGGTGTCAAGCATCCGGTGTCCTATGTGACAAGAGGGTACCACAAAAGCTAAAAGGCAAATTTTATAGGGCGGCTATTAGACTAGCAATGTTGTATGGTGCAGAATGTTGACCCACTAAAAGAAGACATATTTAACAACTAAGTGTTGCGAAGATGTGTATGTTGCGTTGGATTTGTGGGCATACAAGGATGGATCAAGTTCGTAATGACGAGATACGAGATCGTCTGGAGTAGCCCCAATCGAAGAAAAGCTTGTGCAACATTGACTAAGATGGTTTGGGCATGTGCAATGAAGACCCCCAGAGGCACCAGTGCATAGAGGCATCATAAGGCAGAACAATGATATTATTAAGAGGGATCTAAAAGATTGGAATATAACGAGAGAGTTAGCCTTGGATAGATTTGCTTGTAAAGCAGATATCCACGTGCCTGAGCCTTGATTAGACTCTTTCTCGTGCTTCTTGCCAAATAAAACTTTTGAAACCCTTGTTTTTTTTTTTTGTTAAAAGCTTTCTCTCAAAAAGTTTTCTTAAATCCCCTTGTAGTGGTTTGGTTTGGTTTCAACTCTAGTCTACTCCAACTTATTTGGGATTAAAAGGCTATATATGTTATTGTTCTAAAGATTTTTGTTAGTAGTGCTGCTTTGTGCAAGTGGAAGACAAGCTAGGCAATGGCAAGTAAGCTCAACGGGCAGACATACATACGATTACACCAAGCGGGTAATAACAGTGGAGCGTCTAAGTTGCTCGTTCCCAAGAAAACGTGATATTTGGAAAATGGTTTTATAACCGTCAAACTATTTAGGATCGGGCACGCATAACCCCAGCTATAAAAAACAGATATTCAACAACCTAGTCTTTTAAAAAACAAACAAAGAGTAACTCAAGTAAGACAAGGATGCCCACCGCAGTGAGGGAAAATTTTATGTAACCCCAAAGGTGAAACACATGACCCCTAAACTCTGAAATAGGATACTGATTTTAAAAACCGGACAAATAATCTCTTGACGCCATCAGAGGGTAGCTGTTTTTTTTTTTTTGAGGTGGCACATATGTAGGACAAGATGCCACCACAGTGAACACGTGGCATATGTGGGCTCAGACATCACTTCTTTTTAGATACGAGACATCACTTTTTAATTTTTTTTCTTTTTAGTGAGAGAAAAAATCAAAATAAAAAATAGAAAAAGTTGTTGTGTGGGCCCCACACATGACATGTTCATTGAGGTGTCATCCTTGTCCTAGCAGGATAAGACATGGATCAAATTCATGCAACATGGCAAGTTGGTGGCAGCCCAGGCAACTAGGTCTAGCACGAGTGCACGACTCTTCGTGCAAACGATGTACATCTCAACAGTCAGCAACAATAAACATTTTTCTTTCTATCGGTTTTAAACTGATTTCAACGATTTTCAATCTTTTCCAACTTATGCAGTGGAGACAATGTGAAAGATACAGAGGTTTCTGTTGGGTGAAAAGTGGTACTCCCTCCATCCCATAAATAGGGCGTGCATGTTTCTTTAGAAAAGTTAACTTTTTAATCTTTGACTCATAATTTAGTCAAAATAAATATGTTATTGTATGCATATTGTATATCATATTTAAAAATAAATGAATGGTGGAAACTCTGCTTTAAAGACTGCTCAAAATTTATACGTTTTATATTATAGGATGGATGGAGTATTACAAAACCCACTCTTATTGTAGTGTATAAACTATCAATACACGTGGTGTGAGGGTTAAAATTAAAACACACTAGTCCATCAACCCGTGTTCTCGCACGGGGTAGAGTTATATCAAAAAATATAAATTTAATCCTTAGTAATATTAGAGGTGGTTATTTCAATTCATCTCTCGTAATGGTTTTATGGGTGATTTAAATGCAAATTTAGAAATTATTTTAATTTATCTTTCATGATAGCATATTGGGTAATTGATATACAAATTTACGACTGATTTTAATTCATCTTTTATAATGGCATGGTGAGTAATCTATATGCAAATTTAGAAGGCTATTTAATCCATATTGTATATTGGTATGATGAGTAATTTTTTATACAAATTTAGAGGGTCATTTAATCCATATTTTAGAATGGCATGGTGGGTAAGTTTTATATAAATTTAGGGAGGTATTTTAATTCTCTTTCATAATGGCATGGTGGTTAATTTTTATATAAATTTAGGGGCTATTTTATTTCATCTTTCATGATGTCATGGTGGGTAATTTCTATATAAATTTATGGGGCAATTTTATATCATCTTTCATAATGTCTTGGTGGGTAATTTCTATATAAATTTAGGGGGTTGGGATTCCTTTAGAAAATATAATAGATCTAATGGCTACAATTGTTAGAGCACCATGATGGACGGCCGGATGTTTCTGATTTCTAGGATTTAGATTTTTTTCCTAGCGCCTCTAGTGAGGATTAAAGTGAAGGCTCAACCCGCGCTCTCATACCTATTGGAGTTTTGTAGATATAGATTTAATCATTAGTAATATGATAGGTGATATTTCGATTGATCCTTCGTAACTGAATTACGGTACTGTATATGTAAATTTAGAAATTATTTTAATTTATATTTTATAATGGCATATTGGGTAATTTATATGAAGATTCAAGACTTATTTTAATTCATATTTTATAATGACATGGTGAGTAATTTATATGCAAATTTAGATAGTTATTTAATTCATATTTTACAATGGCATGGTGTGTAATTTTTATGCAAATTTGAGGTGTTATTTAATTCATATTTCGTAATGATAATAAAAATTTTATACAAATTTAGGGGATTATTTTGTTTCATCCTTCATAATGTAATGTGGGTATTTTATTTAGAAAATATAATACATCTAATGATATTATTAGATTTACTTGATGGATGATGGGATGTTTCTAATTTTTAGAAGAATTTTTTGAATTTTTCTTTTTTCTAGAAAATAGATATATTATTAGAGCTACATGATGGATGACAGTATGTAAATTACATAGAAAACAAACCTAGTTGCTACTAAGATTTCAATCTGCAATCGATGATACAATTTTTCTAATTATTGTGACAATTTGTATGAGTTTAATTGGGCTGGTTCGTTCGGCCCGCTAGCTGGGCCGCGGGCTGGCCCAAGCGGGAGTTGATGCGGGCTGAGAGGAGAGGGAAAGCAGGCCGAGGGGCTAGGCTTTTTTTTTTAATTGAGAAAGAAGAAGGGTTCTATAAATTCAAATAAATTTGAATTTGAATCCTTAAATCACACAAAACAGAAACCATGCACCATGCAAGCATGTTGAACTAAATTAATTTTATTTGTTTTAAACTTTCCTTTATAAAATCATTTAAATGCTCATTCTAAACAAGAAAATCCTTAATAAATTGAGAAAAGCATTTTAATTATTTTAAATACTGAAAATAAAATTTAGGGTGTTACAGATAGCCTCTTGCATCATTGGTGGTTATTATTGCGTGGCGGCGCGCGCAGCACCATGGTCTCCACTGTGAATCCCGGTCCGCACGCCACCAGCACACCCCACTCCGGAGGAGAAGCTGATGGACCTGGACCCCTTGCATAAGCTTGCGCATCTCGTGGAGCACAAAGATGACGGTGGCGCCGAGCATGTTGCCGTAGTCACGGAGGACACGCCGGCTGGCCGCCAGCTTCTCGGGCTGGAGCTGGAGCAGCGCGTCCATCGTGTCCAGGATGCCCAGTGTCCCCGAGTGCATCACCCAGAAGAGGTCGTTCCATTTGGGGCAGTCCATGCCAAGCGGTGCGAACGCGTCCGCCACGCACCGCTCGATGTTGTCCCCGACGATCACCGGGAGCTGCGCGTTGGCGCTGCTGCCGCCGAGGCCGCGGCTGGTGACCTGCATCAGGATGTCGCCCTCGGTCTCCGGAACGATCGTCTGCGTGGCCGACATGATCTCGAAGATCGGGAGCTCCTCCGGTGCTGCAGGTCCTCCCATGGGGTCGGCGCTGACGACCACGGCCCCCGCGCCGTCGCCAAAGAAGGCCTGGTTGATGAGCGTCTGGAAGCACCCGTGCTCGGGCTTGTTGAAGAGCATGAGGGTGAGCTCCGCGCACACCACCAGCACGCGCGCGCCGAGTCTGTTCTCGGCGAGGTCCTTGGCAAGCCGGAGCGCAGCGCCGCCCGCGTTGCAGCCGTTGAGGTAGAGCATGGTGCGGCGCACGGTGGCCCGGAGGCCGAGCAGCTGCACCAGCCGGAGGTGCGTGATGTCGATAGCAGGCCGACGCGGCGAGCTCCGGCACCGCGGTCTTGGTGATGTCGAGGCGCGCGTCCAGCGACGGCGACGCCCGGTCGAGGAACTCCGGGTGCGCGTCCAGGAGCGCCTCGTCGTGGTAGAAGAAGCGCTGCTTGGTGCCTGATCTCTCGCCTGCATTGCATGCATTGATGTAACCATAGGAAGTTTATTTTGTTCCTCATCGATTGAATGTTTTTTTGAATGGATTTTTGTTTTTGTTATTCCCATATGCAGGCACCATTATCTTCAATTTTCTCAGTCTTCTATCAATCAAATACTTGATTATGAAGATATTTGGTTTTGATTCATCAAATTCTAAAGGTATTTGGACACTGACTCATGGCTTCTCTCTGTCTCCCCTGAATCATGCAAAAAAATTCTTATGGTTAGATACTCAGATCCCTAATCTTTGTGGTGTGCTTTTAGTTCATTTAGATCTGTACTGTTGATAGAATCAATGGTGGTATGTATTTGCTGATCTATTGCCTTCAGTCGTTTGCAGCTATGGTTCATCTTCAGTGTGTGAATTTTTTGCTCTGCAAACGGTTTGTTTTGAGAACGTATGATTGTCCTACTTGCCAGGATCTCCTTTTCATGGCTATAATTATATATCCTTCCTAGTCCATTCTCAATAGTGATATTATGATATAGCTAATTTATTATTCTACTAGTATATAGATTGTTCAGGAAATTTTAGCATTGATTTTCTGATTGCCTGTAGCTGAGTACGAGATGTAATAAATGACACAAAGAAGAAAAATTAGAGTATATCATGAGCTTTCTTTTTTCAGAAAGGGAATGCAATTTTAATCTTAGGCAAAGTGCTTATACAACTTAAGTTTGGAAGTATTCTAGAAGTAAGATGATGAGATGTTTACTTCCTGAGTTGACAGGTGTAGCATGTAGCTAATTTTACATTACACTCCATGATTGGGTATAATAAAGAAAAGATTAGCCTCCAGGTTGGTTTGAACTGAACTGCCCTGCATGCAAATTGTCTGAACATTTCTGGCTTCAATTATTCCTGAGTTTTTTTTATCACTATACTATGCTAGCATTGATATGTAGGACTTCCTTATATTATTTTTTAGGTTTTATCAGATAGTTCAGTCAATATTCAGTGTTTTGGTTTCTGAATGGTGTTGTGTATTTTAAGTTCATCAGTGCATCACTTGATAGAGGTTTAATTGTGTGAATTATCTTTTTCATGCAACATTGAGACATCACTCAAGCAATCATGAGAACAATCATTAATGAACTCTATTGTATTAATAGCTCTCCCTCACATGATTAGCTTGGAGTAAATTTGCAATGACATGTTTATTTTGACTAGTTCTATATATCTATAGATTGCAGACATTTTGAAATAGCTCCATTCAAAGAGTTTTCAGCTCTCTACTTATATATGCGTTTTCACTGGTTTTCGATTTGGATTTTGGGTCAAGTACTTTGGGTTCCTGCATAGCAGTTGAATATAACAAGCAATCTTGGTGAGTGTTTAAACTATATGAAACTATACTTTCAAAGAAATTAAGAATGAACAGAGTATATGCTCCCTTCTCCTAACTTTGGTGAGCCTTTGTCTTTCAATCTTTAAGTATTTGCTGATTGAGCTGAGTTCATTGCATGTTACAGCAGTCTACCATATTCAGTTAAGAGTTCATTGCATGCTTGCATGTTGTGCTTTTTTTTTTTTTTAGTTAGTTTGTTTAGTGCTTTCAGTTTTAAAATTTTAGCTTCTACATTCAGTTTTAGTCTGTAGTACGTCTGTTTAGTGCTTTCAGTTTTAAAATTTCAGTTTTTTATTCTGTGTGAAGTTCAAACTTGGTTTCTCTGTGATACCTGTGTCGCTCCTATGTTCAGTAGTCTGGCAGGTCATAGTAGCATGTCATTGTGTTTTTCCTGTTGGTTGGGTTTCTTCTTTGCTAATTAGCAGCTCGAGTTTGAAATTTATTTGAGCATCACATCAGTTTAGTGCTTTCAGTTTCAATCTTATTATGGCTGCTCATATCCAGTTTTCTAATTTTTTTCTGAATCAGATGGCTACAAAAAGGAAGATGCATCCATCCACTTAAGCTTGCTCCTGCTAGCATGATGCTGAGCTGATGCCTGAAGTGTTTTATTTTAATAATGTGATTGTTCTCCTCTAGGTGCTATATATTAGTAAAGAGTTTCCACTTATGGTTGTGTATATGAGACCTTGAGTGTTGGGTACTCGATTCTTGCCTGAGTTGTGTGTGAGTTTTAGACTAGTTTCTTGAACCAGGCTTGCCCACTTAGCTATTTCAGAATTACATTTTACTGATACACCTAATATCTAAATCTAAAAATATTTGAATTGAAATCCTCTGTGTTGTGCAGTTTAAGTACAGTGCTACTTGTACCAGAGTGACCATGTGACAAATTATTTTAGTTTAATATCTAGTTCTAAGTTATTTTCCAACAACAGCTTATTGTAGATGTGTAAGTATGCTCAATTGTTTATTATATATAACCTGAGTGGGTCAAGCCCGTTTTGTTATCAGGTTTAGATGTTGATCCACCAAGATTCTTTTCTTATCGGGTTTTGGTTTCAGTTGTGCAACCTCTCTTTTCAAGTTATCAGGTCTTTGGTCTGCTTCGATTCGCATGTTGTGCCACCATCGTAAGTATTGGTTCCATGCGCATGTATCCAGTTCTGACTGGTTGAAAAACAAAGTCCACTGGATTGTTGAGTAGTCGCTTCCTTTGAAAATAGCACTTCGACATCCATATGGATCTCAAACCATCACCCGCCAGAAAAAAAAAATAGCTTGTAGAATACAAATTGGCCCGCTGGTCTAAAATCTAGACAGGAGAAAACTAGACGACAGGTAGGGGTGGGCATTCGGTTCGATCCGGTTCCTCGGTTCTTTACAAATTTCGGTTATCTAGGAATAGGAACCGAACTTGGTGTTCTCAAAAGATGGAACCGAGTACTTCGGTTCCGGTTCTTTTCGGTTCGGTTCCGGTTCTGACCGAAAAAACCGAACTAAAGGCAGCCGTCAGGAGCCAAGACCTCGGCCGCCGCGGGGCCAAGCGCCGCCGCCGCGTGCAGGAGAGGGAGGGACCGCCGCCGCCGCCGCGCGTGGGTGGGGGAGGGGGCACTAACGTCGCGCGCGTGGGAGAGGGAGGGCCGCCGCTGCCGCGCGTGGGTCGGGGAGGTGGCACCACCGTCGCGCGCATCAGAGAGGGAGGGGGCGGCGCCGCCGGGCAGGAGAGGGAGGGTTGGAGGGGCGAGCGCCGTTGCTGCACATGAGGGAGAGGGAGGGGGCACCGCCGTCACGTGGGTGAGGGAGGGGTCGAGCGGCCCCGCTGCCGCGCGCAAGAGAGGGAGTCGGCATCACGCGTGCGTGGCAGAGGTAGGAACTGCGGCGTCTGCCAGCCTGCAGGCACCTGGCGGGCGGCGGCTTCAACGGTGCGGCCTGGTGGCTGAGGCCTGGCGGGTCATGGGTGGCATGGTGGGGAACTAGGGGTGGTGGCTGCAGCTAGGGGTCAGGGGAGGCCGGGAGGGAGAAAAGGACAGGCGCAGTGGCCAGTGGGAGTATACCTAGGGTTCGTCCATTTGTTATTGGGCCAGACCAACATTCCACTTGTTGGGCTTTTGTAAAACTCCGGTTCTTTCGGTTTTTTCGGTTCTTTGGAGTGCAGAATCGAAAATACCTCAGTTATTTTGGTTATCCGAAAACTGGAACCGAATTCAATAATGGTTTTTTCGGTTCAGTTTTTCGGTTCTGGTTGTTTTTGCCTAGGCCTAACGATAGGAGAATCAGGCTACAGTCCGCCGTGGGCCAAGACTCGACCGTAGCTGACTTGTAGGAGCGCAAGCGCGTCGCTGCTTCCTCCAAACGGGCGCGCGTCGCGATCGCTTTTACCGCGCGCGCGCCGAGCGCTGAAGTAGCAGCGCACGCGCGTCGCTGCTTCCTCCGAACAGCCACGCGTCGCGATCGTGTAAGCAGCAGCCAGCACTACCGATCACTCCCGCCTCCAGCTTTTAGGTGACATGTCAATTCTTTTATAAACCAGTAAAAATGCACGTGCGGACGCACGTGACTAAATAGAAATACTCCCTTCGTTTTAAAAAATAAGTCATTCTGGGTTTATCATAAGTGAAACTTTTTCAAGTTTGACCAAATTTATATGAAAAAGTATAAATATTTATAGTACCAAATGAGTATTGTTAGATTCCTTATCACATATATTTTCATTAGGTATCAATTTGGTGTTATAAATATCGATATTTTTCTCTATAAATTTGGTCAAATTTTATAAAGTTTGACTTAGGACAAACCCAGAACGACTTGTTTTCTGGGACAGAGAGAGTACCTGTTTAATTTTGATTATTGACATATTTTAAAACTATACAAATATTAATTTTGATGTGTGCATTCTGTGGACCAACCATGTAGAGACGGCGTAAATTTGAGACTCCTATTTCTATGCAATTAGTTTATAAAAAAATAAGAGAGTTATGACTTGTCGATTGTTCAAAGCACGCATGCACAAATTACAGCAATCATCCTTCCATTGGAATGTAGGAAAACAAAGGAACTTTAGAGGATTCACAGAAAATTTCCTATAGAAATATTTGGCGCAACGGATTGAACGCTACCCATTTTTTTAAAATGGCCCTCCATAGCAAATTTATAGAGGAAAACAAGCATGAGGTTGGACCTCATATTTTCTTTCGGTATCATGTATTCCTCTGTTTTTTCTACGCACGATCTAAGCACATGTTTCATGACTTTCGTATGTTCTTAATTCTAGTAAAATTTCAATTGTATGGCCATAATTATGTATTTTCTGATTCCTAGGTTTTGGAAATCCTGTGTTCCAAAGATCATTTTTCAATTTTGAGAATTATGTGTTTCATAGGTAAGCAAAAAATAATTAGAAACTTTGTACAATGTGCGCAAACCTTGGATCACCCTGCTGCTAGCCTTACGCTTTTTTGATGATTTTTCGGGGTCCACTTGGAGGACCGAGGGAGCGGCGGATTTACCAAACTTTTGAATTGAAATAGGAATGTGAGAAATTCGATGTCCACGAAGAAATATTTTTCTTCACTCTCACTCACTCCACTCCTCCCATGCCTAGCGGCCGCGGCCAACACCTCCTCCCCGCTTCGGCCGTCGCAGCCATCACGCTCTCCTGCCTGCCTCGACCCAGCCACTGCGCCTCCTCCTTTTCCTCGGCCGTCGCAACTATCCTTCTTCCTCATCTGCCCCGCTAGATCCTTCTCCGTCCTCCACCTCCACGCCGTCCCTGCCATGGCCACGCCTGCTTCCTCACCAGCCTCTCCTCTGTGCCGACTCCGGATCTACCTCCTCCAAGATCGACAGATGCCTCTACCTAAAAGGCCGGCAAGCGCCGCCACGCGGGAGCTCCCCCGCCGTGGGATGACGACGTTCGAAACAAGGCCAGAGCGCGCGGTGTTGCACACCTACTTCAGGCCGGCTCTGGAGGCGCAATGAGCGCGCCGACGACAGTGCACACGGCACCAACAACCCAGAGCACATTCCTAGCCCTACGCCTGCGGTGGGTGCTATGCGCCGCACGCCAAGCGCCTAGGTGGCCTGGAGATTGTCTGATTTTTCCTTGGTTTATTTGTTGGGAAAAAAAATATGATAGGTCTGGTAGAAGATCTAACGGTTTAAAAATAAATGATACAACAGTCTGATATTATACTGGTGCCTACTTTTTAATTTTTAGTCCCACAAAAACCATAAAAACTACTAAAAATAAAAAATTCAATCATGTTATTCTGCAAACTTTATATCAAACTACTCAATATTTTATACAACCACTTCAAATGTCTCTTCTTTGTAGAAGACGTCTTCTTATTGCATATGTCAGGCGGGTGGACCAAAAGAATGTAAAAATAATTTACCAACGCCTCTCTGGTCCGTCTCGCACTCTCGCCTCATCGTCAAGTCGGCCTTCGTGCCCACGTCATCCTCTCGGCGTCGGCTGCATCCTCCCCGTGCGCGCCAGGCCCACCACGCGGGAGCCCAGCGGCGAGCGCCGGACCGGCTCTCAACACCTCCAGGGGCGAGCGCCAGAGCCGGCGCCGAAGCCCCCACAGAGCACAGAGCCAGTGCACGTCCAGAGATCTGGTCTGATTAGACTTTGATTTGTTTTTTTTTATAATAAAAATACACGTGCGTCCCGCACGTGCCAAAAATTCATTCTTTAACTTTTATTAATTGAAAATATTTTAATGGATAAACAATGGAATAATGGAAAAAAGTTGTGACTAAAAAAGTTTTAGAACTTTAAGATTGAAAAACGCTGCATTTGTTTGGCCCAGAAGCTGCTCGATCATTCAGTCCCACTTAAGGATGGCCTGCTTGCCATCCACACCAAAATAGACAGTGTTTTCTGTCATGAAAGGCTTTATTATTAGGGTGTATTGCAAAACTACCTCCGTTTCGTCCTCTGTACGCACATTTGCTCCTCTTTTTTAACCTTTGCATGGCCGTCCCTGTTTTTTGGATCTAAAGCTCAGAGAGTACCCTTGTTCTGTGAAGTGCATCTAACGGTGTTAAATAAGCATTGAAAAGACATGTGCGCCCTCCACGCGGGCGTGCGGCTCGGCCCGGCTCGCAGCCCCTACTCCGGTGCAGCCCGGCCTCGGCGAGTGGCGCGCCTCCTCCTAGCCCTCGGGCTCGCCGCCCCCGCCATCGACGCGTCCACGCAGAAGCCGCTCTCCGCCCGCGCGCCTCGCGGCCGCGGTCGCCATGTTGTCCCCGCCGTGCTCCTCAACAAGCTGCTCCTCACATCCTGGCCTCTGGTGACAGGTTCTCCCCCAAGGACGAGGCCGATGCCGCCACCGGGGAGGGGAAGGAGGAGGCCTTGGTGGCGAAGGCCACACAGCTCGCAAGAGCAGTGCTGCAGTGGAGTCCATATGCATGCTGAGAGTCGCACAGGCAAGGCTCTGCGCAGGCGAGCGTGCGGCGCCCTTCCCTGGCGAGGGAGGAGGCGGAGGCAGAGGCGCGCGGCCCAACGCTGATGAGCAAGCAGGGGAGGTGTGGCTGCCAGAGAGGGAGGAGGCATGCGGCCCAGTGCCGATGAGCAGGCGGGGGAGGAGGTGTGGCTGTCGGAGGAGGAGGAGGAGGAGGCTCCGCCGGCGGGGGAGGAGTCGCGGCGGGCAGAGACGGCCGGTTAGGCGAGCGCGTGCGGGCGGCAAGGTGGGCTCGCGGCTCTGCTCTGTCGAGCCGCCAGGCGAGCGCGCAACAGCGGTCCCAAGGCGAACGGCGCGCCGCCTACGGTGCCTCGCTGGTGTTGCGTGCGCCCCCGCTGCATCCAGCGAGGCGGCGTGCGGACCTGAGCCCCCGCGCGAGCCAGACAGCGGAGAGGAGCAAGTAGACTTTTTTGGTATAGATTTTTATTTCCTAATTTTATTTATTAGCTGAAATCTTCTTCAGCACACGACGTCCAAAATGAGGGGTAAATGGACGATTTGCACTCGAAAAAGAGGGGCAAACGTGTTGTCGTAGTTAAAAACGAGGGTAGTTATACAATTTTTCCTTATTATTATGACATGTCAAAAGAAGCACAAAAGCTGTTCAATGATGTTGCTCGACTAATTTGTGTAGCGTAATCTATTTTAAATGTCTGGGTTTACAGCAGTTTTCAAATTATTCCTTTGTTTGACTATGAAAACATATATAACCTACAAAAGAAATTTGTCCAGCGGCAAACCAGGCCCCATCTTCTCCAGCGGCCCCCGGGTTTTTCCCCAATCCCTGTCCTCTCTGTACTCTGTACGGAGGACACCTCCGCCCATGGGTGCCAGAGCGGACGGATGCGGCTCACCGGCGCTCCTCTCCGCTCTCCACCCCGTTCAAGCTGCTGGACGCCGGTTCCTTGCTCTCCCGTCCGCTCCATGTTTTTCCATTGAAATTTGTTGGGGATTGGGGATTTTTTGACTCTGAGTCGTGGATCACTCTGGTCTTGGGGATTTAGTCTGGGTTCAATGCCTCCCTCCGTTCTCGCTCTCTGATCCCCATCTGTTGGTGAATCAAATATACAAGATTGTACAAAGCTAAAAGGGCGATATGGTATTCCACATCATGAATGTAGTATGCTTTGTTGTATATTTCTTTTTTAAGGATCCGTTGTATTATTTCTAAATGTATTTGCGGTGATGTTGGGCTGAATTGGACCCAGAAGAAAAAAAAGGCAGCCCAGAAAAAAAGCAGCGATGCATACGAGTGCCGATTATATGGGTGGTGAGATCTATTACGCCCTTAGTGAATCACACGGATTGGGTGGGTATGTTTGTGGGTAAAGAAATTTTTTGGTGAAAAAAAAACACAGGTAGCAGCCGTCCGTCTCTGATTCTGCCTCTGATTCTGTATGGCAGGAACTCAAGTTCCGCCGTTTGGTTCCTTGTAACTTAGTTTTTGGTGGGTCTAATTGCTTTGTTGCGGGATCACGGTTAATCTATAGGCCTAGGTGGGTCAAAATCTATTAGGTGAAAAATAGCATTTATTAAACTCGCTCTTTATAGTATAGATAACTCTGGTCCACCCACGCATCCAGAGATTCCAAACAAAATCCTAGACAAGTATTTTCTGCACCATAGTTAATTGCTAACCCAAACATGGTGGTGATAGGCCCCTCTCGTGCTGTTACCCAAGCCTAAAGTTGCATTTCATCTACTCCCCTGCACTTAATTGCTTCAACGAAATTTCGACGCGCCAAATCACCGATTATATAAGCCGAGGGCATAGAAGCAACAATAAACATACACAGCCACAACGGCAACCATTACAGAGAGCTAGCTACCTTGATTACTTGAGTAGGGGCTGCAGTGCGCATTCATGGCGTTATCTGTGGAGAAGTGGGTAGGGTTCGGGTCGGCCATGGCTGGCTTGGGCTTGCTTTGGTCGAGGATGCCGGAGCACGTCCATGATGAGGCTAGGCACATCATCAGTAGCTTGGTTCCCATGGTGATGTCCTACTTCAACCCCTATGAGCAGATCACCATCTCCGAGTACGGTGAAGAGCGGTTCCGTCGGAACAAATTTTTCGACGCCGTCTCCACCTACCTGAGAAAGGCGTGCTTGGATCATGCAAGCAAGCTCAAGGCCGAGTTCGACAACAACAGCAAGGACGACCCGCTTATCAGTCTGGACGAGAACCAGGAGGTCGTCGACAACTTCGACGGAGCCCGCATGTGGTGGAGGCTGTGCCCCAAATCCGCCAAGAACAAGGGGGGCACCGTCATCAGCCTCTTTTCTGGGGGGGACGACTCCTACGAGCCTCGGTGCTACAGGCTGGTGTTTCACAAGCGCCACCGCAAACTTGTGGTCGACTCCTACCTGCCCAGCGTCGTCCGGATGTGGCGCGAGCTAATCACCAGGAACCGGCAGAGGCTACTCTTCACCAACCACTCCCAAGATGGGAAGAGCAAGTGGATCAGTGTCCCGTACAATCCCCCGGCGAAGTTCGACATGCTCGCCATGGACCACGGCAAGAAGGTCGAGATCATGGAGGATCTCACGGCATTCCGTGAGGCGAAGGAGTACCACTCCAAGGTCGGCAAGGCGTGGAAGCGGGGATACCTCCTGCACGGGCCGCCGGGCACAGGCAAGTCCACCATGATCGGGGCTATGGCCAACTTGCTCGAGTATGATGTCTACGACCTCGACCTAACATCCATCAAGGACAACGCCGAGCTGCGCAAGCTCTTCCTTGATACGACGGACAGATCCATCATCGTTATCGAGGACATCGACGCGATCGAGATCGAGCTCACCACCAAGCGCAAGAGCAAGGAGGCAGCCGAAGAGAATAAAGACGACAACCACCTGGTGACGATAGAGCTGTCCGACAAGAATAAAGACAAAGGCAAAGTGACGCTGTCGGGGCTGCTCAGCTTCGTCGACGGGCTGTGGTCGGCCTGTGGCACGGAGCGGATCTTCGTGTTCACCACGAACCACATTGACCGGCTCGACCCGGCGCTGATCCGGCGGGGTAGGATGGACAGGCACATTGAGATGTCCTACTGCCGGTTCGAGGCCTTCAAGATGCTCGCTAAGAGCTATCTAGACATCACCGAGCATTCACTATTCCGTGAAATCGGGCAACTGCTCGATGAGATCGACACAACCCCGGCAGACGTGGTTGATAGCCTCATGCCGCGGGGCAAGAGGAACGGTGAAATCGATCGATTGCTCGATGAGATGAATGGGGCACCGGCAGACGTGGCCGGTAACCTCATGCTGCGGGTCAAGAGGAGGAGAGAAGCAGATGACTGCTTGGCACGTTTAGTGGAAACACTGAAGAAGGCCAAGATGAAATCTGCAGCACCTGCTATGGATTCAATGGAAGAGGTGAAAGAGGATCACTAACCTAATAACGCACAAGAAAGTTAGACAGGGTGCCAGGTATATCATAAGGGTTGCTAGATCTTTGTCTTGTGCTATTTTACATAATTTTCGTGTTTGTTAGTCGCTTAAGCTTGGATACGTCGTCATAACCTCAACTGCTAGCTACTTATGTTCTGTAGACTTTGTCTTGTCAACCTTTCAAACTTTGATAATAATATGTTTGCCATTTATATATAAAAAATTGACATTGGATGTATCATGAATTCTTTTACCGAGTCCTGCTGTGGTGTTTCGACTTTTGGAGCATGTTCTCAAAACTAGTAGGTATGCGGGTGCGGGTGCGGGTTCGACTGCGTCACCAGGTGCATCTCCGGTTTGGCAAGCCAATATCACTGTCGGAGACGCGTTCTTTGCCGAGTACAAATATACTAGGAGAGGGGCGCGCTTCGCCGCGCCGGCGTCACTCTGCCGAATGGTTAGTTGTGTGAGCACCCTCTTAAAACACGCACCCGGGCACGGAAGCGGCCACGCACTAGGCATGGTTGGGCCCGGCACGACGAGGCCTCACGTGGGGATAGGCGGCACGCGTCAGTGCGTTGTTGGAAGAGCAGCGGGCGAGGGCATGAGGGCATTCACGTGCCCGGTAACATGCAAGCGCCCATCTCAACGGCTACTAGCTAGCATATATTAATAAAGAAATTAAACTAGTGTCGTTTGTGGTAGGCATTTGGAATAATGTACCGTGCCTAAGAGCAGCTCCAATTTGTGTTTTAAGAGGGTGCTAAGACGAAAGAGAAAGTGCTATATATTGAATAAGGGGTGCTACCCTAGCATCTTTAAGCACCTGTTGCTTAGTTTTGCACCTAGTGCTAAGATTAAGCAAGCAATATTTTTCTCTTTTCATTCTCTCTCTTCACCCACCACCCATAGTGCTGGTTGAAAAAGTTGTATATTAAATCAGACATGGGTTTCATTATAGCATGGACTATGGTGTTATACATTTGAGCATATTTTTCATATCTTAGTAACTTGTAATGTGTCAATTTTTTGCACTTCTTGCTCAATTATACATTGGAGTTGCCTTAATGATTACAAATGCTAGATGGTACACTGTTTGGCTGGCATTCACGTGGCCGACACCATTTGCACGTGGCCGACACCATTTGCACCCATCTCGATGCATTAGTCAGTCACCATAAACTAATGTTTGTGGTAGGCGCTAGGGAGGTTTGAAATCGTCGGTTGAGCTATTTTCACTTTCTTCCAGCTTTTTTGCGACCGTAAAACAGTATTTTTTTCTCACAATCATTCAGCGGGAACCGTGAAAACAGCCGCAGCCGCAGCGCAGCGAACAAGGCCGTTATGTAGTAGTGGCATGCAGCAATTTGATGAATTAATACACGACATAAACTAATGGCAGGCAAGCACTAGGCACTTTAATTTCGAGATAAGTATAAACAAGTTTTGAGGAAGCTTGATTTGTAGTAGCGCAAATAGCGATGCGGGGCATAGAAAGGAGTAACAAATATTACTATTACTAAGATTAGATATTACAAAGGAAAAAAAAACACAAATTATGATGAACATATATTTGACAGGTTGAAAAAGAAAAAAAACAGCAATAATATATCACTATTTCATTGTTGTAATCACTATTCTAATTATTTTCTATTCTATCTATACAGTGTTATTTTGTAGTATAGACAATCTATATATATTCACTTGGCTAGACTGCCATAGGCTTTTTGCTGCAGCTGTACTGCGTTGAAGGTGACCACACGAGATGCCTGTGGCCCTACCACGTTGAGGCATGCGACGAGACATAGCAGGCAACAGACAACTGCGTATGCACCCCGTCACCGGCCGGCCGACTCATCAGTCAAGTCGTCGCTGCCGACTCGTCGTCCTGCCCTGTGAAGCCGTGTAGCCTGCAACGCATGCATTTAAAATTAAAATGTGGAATAGCGAACGGCTAGACCTAGCCGATGTCACTGGACACAGTAAATCTTGACGTGCAAAACACTATTTTATACTATATATAGAAATAGAATGTCAAATATAAAGAGTAAAATTGATGAGCTGATGACAACCATTTTAAGTGACGTGCATGCGGAGCAAATTGAATGGGTTTAAATAATCACGTTAAGAGGTTTTACCGAAGAGGGATGGTACACTGCTGAATCGCTAGCCTGCTCTGCTGTCTGCTCTGCTCTTGCGACGACCTTATTTTTTTTCAAGGAACTACAGCTTTATTGAATTAGCAAGGAAAAGCAAACTGCAGAGTACATTCTCCCCAATCAAATGCTGTTGGGAAGTGGAGAGATTGAATTACAAGGCATATATCATGTAGAGAGTTTGAGCAGCTAAAATCTTGACTGAGAAATCAAGTTTGCCTAGCTCTTTTTGCCTAATTGTGCGATATTGTGTTGTGTGTTCTTCTTATGTTTTTGATTGCGCAGCTCTCGAATTTGTTTCCGGAGATAGAAGCCGGCACTGGCTTGAGATGAGTCCAATCCGGAGCATCGAGTGCCGTGACGATCTACTGATTGTCGGAGTAGACCGTTGCTGTGGGTATCTGCAGTTTGTCTTGCACTAAAAGTGCCAAGAGCACTGCCAGCGCCTCAGCCTAAAATGGGGTAGCGACCTATCTTTAACCTGAAAGGATTCACCCCCGCAAACTTCCTTTTAAGAACATTCCGAGTCATGGTGTCGGGGTTTAGTTCCGTCAATGCACCACGTGGTACATTACGTAGTGCTTTGGGGTCAGCGAAATCGGTATAGCTCGATAGTTCGCTTCGAGATTGTACAAAACACGAGGTTTATATAAGTTCGAGCCGCGAGATGCGTAACACCCTACGTCCTATATGCAAAGCAATGTGCAAGAACTCAAATTATTACTACTTTATTTAAATGATAACCTATTGTTATTGCAAAACCTAATAACTACTACTTTTATTGTTTAGGCAGTACACATTTAATTTTCATTGTATCAAGTATTTACATAGAGATGATTGCTTTGCAGCTATTCAATGGAGGGTGGAAGCATATATATATATATATATATCGTTTGCTTTAGTTCTTTTGTCCATCTTAGGGATTGATTTTGCTCTTTTTATGCTTTTGCAAACTCTGCAATAATTGGCTGTGTACGTTCGTGGACGTAGAGACCGGATGTTCTCATCCTTTATTAAAAAAAATATTTACTTGTTTTTAACACAATTTCCTAAGGTTTTATGGTACAATAATGTAGCGTACGAGCAAGCCTACTATGTGGGCTCCTAGCATTGTAGCGCCCATCCTTTGAGCACATGCATGGCTCTCAAACTTAAGACCAGGTTCATCAGTGTGTCTATTTATCTCCGCCTATCCATTGTTCTGACTACCTATCTCTCTATCTATAGTGGCAAACAGTGTTTTGGGCACCCTATTTGGGCCTCCTAGTGAGCATAGCCTGGGGCGATTGGTTGCCTGCATGAACGCCAGTTAGGCCCATGGGATGCAGACAACAGTTGTTTGGTTGCTTGGATGAGTGTTAGGGCCAAGCCCGCACGAACCTCAACGCACATCCAAGCCAGGCTCCACTCGTGCGTAGATTTTGGGCGTATTTGTGGAGTCGGGTTCACTGGATGCAACCTCTTAGCAACTAATGATGTTATTAGCGTATGATTAGGGTATATGGGGTAGTATTAAAGTATTTTAAAGATTATTAAGACATAAGAAGATAAGTAAAAATCATAGGAGTGTAATTTCACAAAATAAAATATTGCATTAATATATTTTATGAAATTGTCTTTCATGCAACATGTCTTCATGCAGTCAACCAAACAATATCTTCTCTGAGCTAGGCCAAACAGATGCAGGCAACCAAACAACATGTTATTGCATACACGAGCCAAGTTAATATGAGCCTGGCTCATAGATATGATATGAGCTAGGCTAGAACATGCAGACAATCAATCAGACCCTTAAACTCTCAGCAGGAGCGTCGACGATGGTACTAGAGTGGCCAGTGGGTGACTAGTAATATTAATCCACCTATATACTGATACACATACATGTGTTGAGGCACAAACTGTTTGTGACTAGCACATCTATTTGCTTTGCCTTCGCAAACAATGTTTTGCAGATCCATTTACTGATAAGGACATCACTTCAGCTGACATCAGCCTGTGGATGGAGTGAAGCTATATTTCCAGCAGACTATATCCATACCCAAAAAGCGTTAGACCCCATTTATTACAAAATTAAATCTAAAGAAACAAAAAGGAGACGGAGTTTCAGCTTAAGAAAATAGACGAAACATAAACACCATCCATGAGCAACAGCGGGATGTAATAATCATCGTTTTGAGTCTAGTGAGGAGCAAAGAACTAAAGCGAATGAAATACATTTCATCAATCCGAAGCCTAAGGTCGTGCAAATGAAGCAAATTGAATGGGTTTAAATAATTGCGTTAGCTGAGAAATTGACTTGTATCATTTGCTTCCAGTTCTCGAAGGCATGAAGAGGTTTCACTGAAGAACGATGACGACGGACTGATTCAAAGTTAACCTTGAGATGGCTTTCACTGAAGATGACGACGGACTGAATATCTGCCAGCATGCTGTGCTGCCTGCTTTCCTCTGGCGACGACTTGACTCGCTCCGGTCCACCACTACACATATACGAAAACGTTGAAGCTGTAGCTGAGCTTTTGCCTTTTGGACCATGCATGCGTGCCGGGTATCAGTGTGAGTCATGGCTTTGGCCCCGCTGCCATGCATGCAGCATGCAGGCCGGCAGAGGAATCCCATGCCATCTCCGTCCCTTCCTTCACGGTGTGAAATATAATGGGGCCCAGTTGACAGTCAGCCAGAGCCAAAAACGTGGGCATCAATTTATTGCTGCTGGTTTATTTAGCCAAAAACGTGGTCATACATTATCTTTTGGATGTAAATTATGATATATGAATTTAGATTACTGTCACGTTGAATATAAGATGACTGTAATCTTTATGGAGCACTTATATTTGGTGTGCAGTATACGTAGATCACTGAAAGTGTCATGTTTGTGGAAAAAATCAGCATATTGATTAAGTTTAAAAAAAGAAAAGAAAATCAAGCGCTTGCGTGGCTTGCGTGACGTCCTGACGGGCTGCACCTAAGCTTGAATTGATTTTAGCCAATGTTTTCTTGAAAGGTGACAAAGGTGTACCTGATCAAACTTGGACCCTAGTTAAACTTTCAGAATCATTAAGCAACTAAGCTCAGCTCGATTATCAAAGTTGTTGCACATACCATGAACTACACTTTTATTACACTAGACATGTTTTGAAACTGTCATTTACCTACTTTAAATTGCACCCAAATGTATCTTGGGAGCAGCCCAAGTCAGTTAACACTAAAGAATAATTCCCATGTCCGGATTTTCAGCTCTTTCTCAAATTTTATTCCGAAATTACTTTCAATTTCACTATACAACTTCAAATTATTCCTTTCTATGAAATGAGATTAAACCTATCATCTTTCAAATGCATCTGGTCTTGAAGTGATTGGACTTCATTTGGTACCTCAAAAGTTTAAAACGAGAAAGACCCTACATGAATTAAACCGGTTGTTTGACCAAACCCTCCAACATGTCTGTGCTTGCATTTAAAGGTAAACAGCCGGGCACGCAAAAGTCGGGTGATCATGCAATGAGCAGCTTCCATGCCATGTCCAAAGAAGAACAACGGCGGGAAGAGCTCAGTGATCGCCTCCCTGTGGCCAGCAGAACAGATCATTAGAGTGGATGCTGTCATAGTTCTTGGCCGCCGGGGAATCGGTTCAAATAATTGTGATAGCTGAGAAATTGCCTTGGATCATTTGCTACCAATGGTTGAAAGTAAGAAGAGGTTTTACTGAAGAGGACGAGGCACTGATTCAAAATTAAACTTCAGAGCGATGGATGGTATGCTGTCTTTGTTTTTTTTTTTTTTTGAAACAAACCTACGAGAGACGGCGAGAGTTATATTAAGAAAAAGAAAAAAAAAGTTGGTCGTCATATTAAGAAGAGAGAGAGAAGAAGAGCCCCGGATGGTACATACGGTGCTGAATCTGCCAGCATGCTCTGCTCCTCTGGCGACGACTTGACTCGCTCCACCACGGCACATGAACGAATTCAACGAAAAGATGGCGCGTACGTTGAAGCTGTAGCCGAGCTTTTCGATCATCCATGTCGGGTACGGGGTATCAGACTATCAGTGTGAGTCATAGCGTTGGCCCCGCTGCCATGCAGCATGCAGGGAGGCAGAGGAATCCCATGCCGTCTGCATCCCTTCATTCACTGTGAAACGGGGCCTAGTTGACAGTCAGCCTGAGCCAATAACATGGCATTACTATTTATTGCCGCTGGTTTTAGACATGCGATGAGAATTCGGATCATGAGTAGTGTATAATCCACAATCTTGTGTCTTTGAACCTGCAGTTACGGCCACTGGATATGTCTTTTTTTTTTCTTTCAGGGTAATTTGTCAACACTGCAAAGAACTGAAAGACGTGCAGCACTTCCGTGCAGCTTGGTATGAGATCAATCATACACGAGCCGAGCGGTGTCTAGAATTTTGACAATCTGATCATGGTGGATGTGCTGCTGCTGACGTGGTTCTGGAAAGCATCCATGAGCACCACCGGACGAAGCGACACGGACAGATGCACATCGCCGTCTCGCCTACCACCCGAGAGCACTACCCTACCACCGACACGGTCGTCATCGTTGCCATGGCCAGGCATCTCGGGGCTCCCGGGCATGTACACTGGAACCACCGTATCAGGAACGCCGATCCCAAAGTCCGACGTCTGGTACACTGACGACCCGCGTGGCGGGCAGGCCCATGACCCGCTCAATCCATGCCCCCATGCATCCCGGCCACCGGCGCCGCCGCTGCAGTCACCTCCCTCAGAGCCGCCACGATCGCCCAGGCGGCACGCAGGAGCCCTGCCTCGCAACGGGCGGGCGGATGCGCGAGCGCAGGTCGATTTGGAAGAGGAGGTGCGAGTCGTCCCCGGCGGCGAGACCCTTCGCGTGGACGAACGCCGTCCAGCTCAGAGCGGATAGCGCGACGAACGTCGACACCGGCTTTGCGGATGCCGTCTTGGTCGTCGTCGACGACGTCGACGAGGCGAGTGTGTCTATACGCTGCTTCAGCCTGCGGATGTCGTCGGCGTCGAGGACGATGGTCTGTCGCCCTAGCCGGCAGTTCTTCATAAAGCTGCCATAGTAATCCGGCATCCCTGGCGTAGTCCGGCGTTGGGAGTGACTTGTTGGCAGCCGCCATAGCAAGAAAAGTACAAAGATTAGAGTTTACAAAGGAAAAAAACCTATGCCTAACAGACCAAGGACATATGCACAGTAGACACAGAGCTGCTAAATTACAGATGTAGAACTAGACGCCATTAAAAAAAAATTGACATCCTGATGTATAAGAGAACAAAGTTGGTTCACCGGTAAGCTCTGCTGTTGGAATGTTCTTCTGCAACGTTCTTTCCAAATGTTTCAGGCCGTGTAGATCGCTATCCGGGATCTATGATCAGTTGTATCTTCATCTGTGCCAGGGGGTGTCTGTGTCAAAGCACAGGTGATCCTCCGCCGCGGGAGATGGAGAACCACGCGTCCAATAACAGCACAAACGCACGGCCGTCGACGACGGCATGGAGAGCGGACACGCCGAGCGCCATGCCACCGCCGGCGATCAACCGCGTGGCCTGCATGGTCATGACGGGCGCGGGGAGCACCCGGGCGTGGAGCTCCGGTACCCACTGGCCACGAAAAAGGCGACCCCAGGATCAGAGCATTCGACCACCACAACGTCCCAGGTCTCCTCGACGTAGGCCAGTTTCCGGGCGAGCAGGAGCCGGGAGGTAGAGCGCCAGTGCGGCTGCGAGGGACGGAACTCCCTAAGCCGCTTCACCGCCGCACCGCAGCGAACTCCACCTCACCGCCGCCGACTCTATTCGTTCTGGTACACCTGCTGGCCGGTGGGTGGTCCAGTCCAGTCCAATACTCCGATCCAGAATTCCAGATGAGATGACAGCACATCCATATATTATTTTAATTTAGGCATGCATCTATCATCTATGTACACTCCGACAACCCAAAGTGAAGTTCATGTCTCGCACAATATCGATCAGATACCTAAACGTATAGAGGGTTGGTTGGGGTGGACATCCACCTCGTGCCTCAGCTTCTCCTTCACTCTCGTCGCCACCTCATCACCTTGGCTGCCGACTGCTGCTGCTTCGTCCCCTGCCGTACTGAGTTTACCTACAGCTACCTCTCGGAGGGATGGGAGGTGGCCTAAGGCCAGCAGGCCGTCGTCAACAGAAGCAAGGTCGTCACCTCCTCCACTAGTCAAAGCCACCAAGTCAATATCGAACCAAAAGATTTCAAGCCTGGGCAATGCTCCAGGAGGAAACATGGACGGCACCGATTCAAACCCACCAAACCTGCACTCGACGAGACATGGGAAGGCATCCGCGGCAACCACGAACCTCTCCATCCTCACCCGTGGCCGTCCACGAGGCGGCCCGTAGACCTCAAGAGAAGTGAGAGCCTGCAGCATCCCAAGCACCTCAATGTCCTGCCTTCGCACCTGAGACGCCATTATCTCGAGGCGGGACAGGAAGGGGAGCGTCGTGGGATTAATCCATGATGGCAGCAACCTGATTTCACAGATACTGAGGTCCCGCAGGTTGCCAAGGGGAGACTCCATGGAGCCTTCGAGATCACTTTCATCGTTGTTATTATAGATTTTTAGAGTTTGGATCTTGTGCAGATGTGCTAGTGACCCCACCAAAGCTGTACGTAGGCGGCTATCGCACCTGCCTTCCTCGTCGTCTTTCCTTATTAATCTGCTGACACGGAGAATGAGAAACCTCAGCTGCGTCAGATGGCCCAGATCTTGTGCCAGCTGCACAGAGTCCACACACGCTTCACCTAGCACTTCCAGGGACGTTAGGTTCTTAAACCCTGCAGGCAGCCTTGTTCCACTCTCGACACGGAGATACATTAGTTTTCTGAGCCCTAGAATACTTGGTGGCAGCTCACGTATGTTCACAGCTGCATATAAATTCAACCACAGCAAAAACCGTAGCTTCCCCATCTCTACTAGGACCTCATAAGTATATGCATCCCACGGCAGCCGTAGATACCTTAGGTGAACCAAGCTTCCTATAAATACCCACAAACTTGAATGACTGCGAAGAATACTGCCGTCTTCGCCTAGGTCTAGCACACGTAGAAGACGGTAGCATGGAAGGGATGGTGGCATTGAATTGGCTATACAACCACTACCGAAGGCAGCAAGGGACCTCAACTTGGACATGTGCAACCTTGATATATCCCTTGGAGGCCAATTAGTAGTATCATGAAGGGCCAGCCTGTGAACCTTGCTGCCTAAGGGGTACGTGTTTCCATTGTTATCACCTGCTAAAACAGTGGTAACAAAATTTTCTTCTCTCGACAAGGAACAGATGAGATCAAGCACCATATCATGCACACGGCAAGACCAAGGCTCATCTGAACAATGCAAAGTCCATAAATCTTTATTATCCGAATATATTGGCTGGACCAGGCTTCTATTCACAAGCTCATGGAAGTAGCTCTCTCCAATCTCAAACAAGCTTTGGCCTCCATCTCCATCCTGGACAAAACCTTCTGCTGTCCACTTCCAGATCAGCATGTTCTTATCAATCTCATGGTCCTCTGGATATATACTTAGGTATAATAAACATGTTTTCAAATGGGAAGGTAGATCGTAATAGCTAAGTGATAATATCTTCCTCATATTCTCCATATCATCATTCCTCCCAACTCCTGAACCAATAGAATCACACAGCTTGTACCACTCTTTCATATGTCCCAACTTATTTGCCAGCAAACCTGATGTTGTTATGATAGCCAACGGCACACCTGCACATTTGTTGAGAATTTTTTCGGATACTTCAGAATATTGTCTGGGCAACATGTCTCCACAGCCAAATATTCTTCTACAGAACAACATTTTGGAGCTGTCAGGAGATAGAGGCTTGAGCTTATAACAATAACCACCAACTTTATCTGCTACATCAATTCTGCGGGTAGTTATTATTATCCTACTTCTCATGTTATTATCAACCAGAGCACATCTTAATATGTCCCAGGGTTCCGTAGACCATATATCATCAATGACAATGAAATACCTATATGTACAGTAATATATAGAGCAGCCATATAAGTACCATCATTGTATTAATTGAGAAAGAATATCAGTACACTCATATTTTCCATATATGCTGTAACTAGCAATATATGAAGCAAAACCCTCTGGCTAGTTAATAAGTGAATCTTAATCTTACTATTACTAATTGAAGTTTCAAAAGCTGCACTAAATTCAAAGCAAAATTTGCACTAATTTCAAAGCACTCTAGAAACATCCAACCATCTATTGGCGGATTGGAATACTAATAGTCATTAGATCTGTTTTCTAAGTAAGTACCCACCTCTACCATTATGAAAGGTTTTGAGTTCAATTCTCAACCAAAGCAATTTTTTTTGCAGTTTTTCCCCATTTCAATTTATTTTTAATTAATTACCCACTTTTGCCATTATGAAAGGTTATGAGTTCAACTCCCAACGAAAGCAAACTTCTTTTTTTTTTGGGCAGATTTCTTCCATTTTCAATTTACTCTCGGTTTTTTCTCAATTTATTCCCATTTGCAAATTTACGCTACTAAATGATCCCGTAACTTTTTTATAAAGATTCTAGAAATATTTATACGAAACACATATTTTGTGCCTAATCTCGCTACCCTTGTGTGGTAGAACCTGGTCTTCCTTCGGACGGTCAGCCAAGTACTGAAGCCCCTGTCTTTATAAGAACCTTCGTCCGAGGAAGCACTGTTGAGGAAGAATACCTAGTCCACGCACTTTTTTTAATAGGGAGAAGAGAGAAAACTAGCCTAGATAAAAAAAATAAAAGAGTATGGTCTACTTGCTTTTTTTTCTTTTTTGAGCCTTCTTATTAATCACCACAACGTGTGCTAAATAAAAGATAAAATTATAGAAATTTTCACAATAATCAGAAACATCCTATCATCGATTGAAAATTGAAATCTTAGTAACCATTGTATATGTTTTCTATATAATTAACATCACATCATCCATCATGTATCTTTAATTATAGATCTGTCATCCGTCATGTAGCTCTAATAATAATAGTCATTATATCTATTATAATTTTAAAAGAATTACCCACCGTGACATTATGAAAGATGAAATAAAAATAATCCCCTAAATTTGTATATATAAAAATTGGTCATCATGCCATTATGAAATATGAATTAAATAACCCTTTCAATTTGCATAAAAATTACCCACCATGCCATCATAAAATATGAATTAAATAACTATCTAAATTTACATATAAATTACTCACCATGCCATTATAAAAATAAATTAAAATAAGTCTTTAATTTGCATATAAATTACCCAGTATGCCATCATAAAATATAAATAAAAATAATTTCTAAACTTTTTCTAATCTTGCTAATTGGATGTTACTTTTGAAGCCTCTACGTTAATCCACACCGCACGCGCTAGAAACAAAAAAGATAAATCCTAAAAATTCTCACAAAAATTAGAAACATCCAACTATACATCATATAATTCTAATAATAGTAACCATTAGATCTATTATATTTTTAAAAAATTACACACCATGCCATCATAAAGATAAAATCAAATAACCCCCTCAATATATATAAAAATTACCCACCATATCATTATAGAATACAAATTAAAATAACCCCATAAATTTGCATAAAATTTATCCACCATGCCATTATAAAATATAAATTAAGATTATTCCGAAATGTGCCTATAAATTAACCCATAAGCTATCTTGAGAGATAAATTATTAAAATAATTTCTAAATTTGAACGTAATTCAGCAACTAGGCCATTACGAAAGGTGAATTAAAATAACCACCTCTAATCTTATACTAAGATTAAATTTATATCTAATAAAACTCTAACCCATGCGAGAGCACAGGTTGATGGACTAGTATTTCTAAATGGTAGCTCCATGTTAATCCTCATGAGACGCGCTAAGAAAAAAAGATATAATACTAGAAATTCTCACAATAATCAGAAACATCTGACCATCCATTTACATATTAGAATATTAATAGCCATTAGATCGGTTTTCAAAATAATTACCCACCTCCCATTATGAAAGGTTTTGAGTTCAATTCTCACCAAAAACAAATTTCTTTTTTTTAGATTTTTTCGTATTTTCAAATTTACCCTCATTTTTCTATCAGATTTTTTCCCATTTACAAATTCATCCTACCAAATGTTGCCTTAACTTATTTTTTATAAAGATGCTAGAAACCTTTCTATGGAACGTATATAGTGTACTTAATCTTACTATTACTAATTAGAAACTTCTTTTGGAGTCATCTTATTAATCCTCACATGATGTGCTAAAGAATAAAATCATAAAATTTTTCACTATAGTCAGAAACATCTGATCATCAATTAGCAGATTGGAATCTTAATAGCCATCAGTTCTGTTTTTGATGTAATTACCCACCTCTGCCATTGTGACAAAAAAATATTAAATAACACCCAAAACTACATATTAATTACAACCACTTTGTCATTATAAAAGAAAATATGAAATAACACCTTAAATTTATACCTAATTGCTCAAATTTGCTATTATGATGGATAATACCAAATAATCCCTCTATTTTATATCTAAATTGTTCAGCAATGCTATTACGACCGATACTATAATAAAAATGAACCCTCAAATTTATATTAAAATTACTTACTTTTGCAATTGTATCAAAGATTACATAATAATCAAGCATACATCTAAAATAACGAGATATGTTATTAGAAAAATCTAAGTATAAAAATATATCTATATATCTTATATTGTAACACATAATACATTTAAAACTCTAACCCTATAATTGAAGATGGCTTTCATAATAGCAGCAGTAAGGCGGAGCTGTAAGGTGCAAAGAGAACGTATAGAGGACAAAATAGAAGTGACGATAATTCAATAAATTGACTAAAATTATACGTCAGAGTTATCATATAAATAAAAATGTGTAACAGTGTTTGCTGGGCATGGCGGACTTCTAGATAGCGCCTGTACACACTACCCAGAGAAATAACCCTAAAAGTGCATACCCTAACCCCCACGTATCTGCCGATCCTAGCTACATAGCTTGCAAATAGCGACACCATGGAAACGGCAAGGTTCCATGGCACCACAACCTAAGGCCTAGTTTAGCAACTCTTGAATTGAAGGTTAAGAAGCGGATTTGGGTATATAGATCGATGAGGATTTTGATCTATTGTGAATTTAAACACACACCAATCCTACTCAATCCACCCAAACTAAAGCTAAATTATCAGATCGAATTCCCAGCAAGGTTATAAATCGGCAAGCTATATATTGCAGTGATAAGACGGCCAGCGAGGAGCTACTTTTCGCCGAACTCACTAGTCAAAAAATTAAAAAAACATTTTAAGAAGAATGGCATTGACTGAGCTCATTAGTTAAATAATTAAGAACTCATTGTCTCAAACCAATAGTATTTGGACCAATTCTGTTTTTCCCGCGGGTATGTCCTTTTCGCGTTTGGCATATGTTATGTCAAGTTTGTCGTTAAAATCAGCCAATTTTAGCGCCTCATAAAGACTATTAAATCCAACCCAATTTGCATAGATAATCCCAATGAAGTAAAATTAAACACATGCACAAACTAGATCGCAGGTAGTACCTCTTATTTTGGAGGAATTCCCGTGCTAAATCTATGAGTTGCTTTTCATCCAATAATGTGCTATGAATGTTCTCATATTTTTGCTTGTCAAGTTCATAAAGGATGTCCTTGAGAAGTTTCTTTATGTCAGGATTCCGAGACACTGAAATGAAAGCGTTGCAATTGAATTGCATTTTAAGCTCGTCGTACACTGCTTTGGCAAGCGTTGTCTTGCCAAGACCGCCAGATCCAATAACAGCGACTATCCTATTTTGTTGTGTGGACTCATCTTCACCAATCAGCCCCGCGATGAGTTCTTCCCTTGCCTCATCGATTCCAACAAGTTCGGTCAGTTTGGCATATAGAGCAGTTACACGAGGGTCAACCAATGTGGTTTTGGCAGGAACAATAGTATCAACCTTGTACCTGTCAGAAAATCAGATCGAAATCCATTCATTCTTAAACCATTAACGCATAAAACCAAGGAAATGAAAGAAACTAGATTCGAGGTATCCTTCTGTCTAACCTGTCACGTCGGTCGGCCACCTCCTTGACACGTTCCTTCATTCCCTTGATCTCTTGGCCGATGCATTGGCAAGCCCAGGCCTTGTTGACCCTTTCTATCATCCTGTTGATGAAAGTTTTGGCGATGCCTTTGATATGGAGTTCAGGGCGTTGGACGTCCAGTAGGAAGTTGTCAACGATTGCCTCCATGTCGTATGACATCTCCCTGACATCCTGAGCCCAGATCTTGACTAGCTCACCGAGATGGTCCGATGGCACCTCACCAACGATGCGGAGGGCAGCCTGCATCCTCGCAAGTTCTTTGGAGAGGTACTCAATGTCCTTCTTGACGTTCTTGTGCAGATCGTACTCATCCTTGAGTAGCTCAGCAAGCTTGGGGAAGAGAACGCCGAGTGCCCCCGTCACAACATCCATTGATTATTGCAAGCGGCAAGGATGAAGGCACAGGCTATTTAACATCCAGCTAGCCTACTACCATGCATTTCATTTGCAGCCTGCAAGGAAATTAGAGCATATAAGGTAGTATCTTAGTATTACTAATTGGAGACTCTATTTAAAGCCTCCACGTCAATCCTCGTTTAATCTGCAATCTTACTAATTCATCAACTTACAGACATCGATTGCCTTTCTAATTCATCGGTTAATCTGCAATCTTACTATTGTTAAGTGTTTGGATCGTCTATACTCAAGAGACATGGTTAAAAAATCTTTGAAATCCATCAACTTGATAGAGAAATGTTAATACCAATTAGATATATATTTTTGAATAATTACTCATCTCTACCGTTAGAAAAACATCTATCATTATGAAGATAATATATAACCCTCCAAATTTATATATAAATTATCCATATTTTCTATTATAGGTAATTCAAAATACCGTTTAAATTTGTATCTAAATTAGACACCTTTGCTATTATGATAGATAATATAAAATAGCTTCTTAAATTTATACCTAAATTGTATATATATGTCATTACTAAAGATAATGTAAATACTAAACCAGTGCCTATTCACCAATTTATACTATTAGAAAAAGTTAACAAAAAAATAGATAGATTTATATATATGTTTCTAAATTACCGATTTCTACCACTATTAATTTCATCTTTTAATTTTCATTTGAACTGAAATGTTACTATTCCTAACCGAGTCCCTTTTTGGAGCTTGCCTCCATATTAATCTTCATGAGACACTATGACTATAAAAAGGAAATATAAATATTATAAATTCTCACAATAATCATAAAAATACTACCATCAACATGGTAGACTAAAAGGCTAAATAACTCCCTCAGTTTTTAAATATAAATTGCGCTTGACTTTTTTCTAAAAAATCAATTGTTCGTCCTATTCAAATCATTTACATAAAAATGATAAAACAAATCACAACAAACAGTTACAATTTATATTTCTAAAAAAACAAGAGATTAAAGTTTTGGGGAAAAAAGTGAACCACAATTTATATTTAAATACGGAGGGAATACGAAGTATATCTATTTTGTTTATAATAATAACCCACATCTACAATTATAGAAACAATATGAACCTATTTAACCCTAGAATAATGTCTAAATAACACAATTTATCATTGTGCAAAATAATATAAAATAACCATCTCAGTTTGTATATAATATCCATCCTTGCTATTGTTATAGATAATATTAAACAACACTTTAAATTTCTATATTAATAACCCATATTTATTGCTACGATGGATACTGTACAAAAATACATTAATAATTTATACCTAGATTGCATATCTCTATCACCATTAAATATAAACTAAAATTTGAATCATATGTCTTAATTATTTATATGTGGTATTAGAAAATTAAATAAAAATAGAGATACACACATGTATGCACATGTTAATAAATTCAACCTCTACAACTATTAACTTCATCAATCAAAATCAACACATAGGATTGTTCAAAACTCGAACTTGTGCGAGGTCGAGCACGGGTTGATGGACAGGTATAGGAAATTGGAAGATATACGATTTGGTCGAATGGAATAATCAGCTGCTAAATATGTTACCGGGCATTATCATCATCATCATGTGCCCCTCCTCTGTGAATCAACAAAAAATAACCTCATGCTAGCAGGCTCTAGAGGAGGATGGATAGAATGAAAACCCCAGAGTTGAACTACTGTGGCAGATTTCACTATTTCAGGAGGATCTCTCTCTGGTCTCTTCTATAGTTCTTCTATGTGTGCGTTTTATTTGCTGCACCCTGCTGGACCGCACAGAACCAAAGGGTTGGGGCTGGGGCCGGGTAGCAGGGTATCTGCAGCAAACAGCAGCCAGCAGTGTTCTATATATAGAGTTCACGGACTGCATAGAGATCGCCTCAATGCACTGTGCCTCCAGATAGCAGAAAGTCAAGGTCTTTGGGGCTGGTGTTGTACATATGGAATTGCCTGGTGAGCTTCCTTGGCCTTGCCATGCGATCCTCTGTGTAATACCTCCAGCAAGTCAAGGTCCGGGGGGCCTGTATGTAACCGTGTAGTGCCACATACGGGAACGGAATTGCCTGATGAGCTTCCTTGGTCTAGCCATGCATGGGCCCACATGGCCAACAAAGTCTCTTGTCGACCAGTCGTCCGATCCTAGGCCACTAGGAAGGAAGGAATCACATATTTGATTTCGTTCCACGTACATGCATGCATGCATGGAAATGTGGAGGAAACGCGCGTATACTTCTACCATATATATATAGACATATAGTGCGTGCAGTACTAGTGTGGAAAAGCAGGATGGGATGGCCAGTGGATCGGAGTCGTCGGCCCAGCAGTGACGTTCGTCGACCACTGCTAAACACGGCATATCGCACGCAATAAACATGTAGATTGTTAGTTGGGGTGGACACCGTACCCACCTCGTGTCTCAGCTTCTCCTTCACTCACGTCGCCACCTCATATTGTCATTTGGCTGCTGACTGCTTCGTAGTCTGGTGCTACAACAACAAGTTTACTTACAGCTCTAGTAGGGACCCCACCGGAGCTGTAGGTAGGCTTTCATCCCACCTGCCTTCTTTCTCGTCGTCTTTTTTTTATTAATCTGCTGACACGAAGAATGAGAAACCCCAGCTGCGTCAGATGGCGCAGATCTTCTGCCAGCTGCACAGAATCCACGGACACTTCATCTAGCATTTCCAGGGACGTTAAATTCCTCATCAACGCTCGGATGCATTATCAGGGACTGTTTGGAAACAAAGTATTTTCGTGGTTTGCAAAAAATACTACGGTATTTGAGAATACTATGATATTTGGACTAAAAGGTGTTTGTGAGTCTATGTATCTAAAACCATGGTATTATCAATACCATAGTATTTTTGAGGTATAAAAAACTTTTGTCTAGACCAAAATTTTCATTGTGCAGAGGAAGCGAGGCCAAAATACTATATCTCCAAACATGTGCTAGAGAAACTATGGTATTGAAAAATTTTGATTTTGTCATGATATTTGATAGACCATGGTACTGCAAAACTACGGTTTTAAAAACTTTGTCCCCAAACAGTCGCTCAGTTTTCTGAGCCCTAGAATACTTGATGGCAGCTCACGCCTCACGTATGCTGTTAATACCTCCATCTAACGCTTTCCTATCTCCATTGCAAACATCACACGGCAGCCGTAGAAATCTTAGATGAACCAAATTTCCAATAATTAAATAACCTCAACCTGAATGATCGCGGAGAATAATTTTGTATTATTCACCTAGATCCAGTACACGTAGAAGACGGAACCAACGAAGGGATGATGATGGCATGTTATGATATCCTATATCCTATGTATCTATATAGATGGAGGCCACTAAAATTATATCTCAGCATGCAAGCTATCCACATCATCCACTAAAAAGACATGTCATCATCCACTAGAACACTCTATTAATGTTTTTCGATAATCTTCTGTAGCTAATAACATATATGTATGCAACTATTTGTAAAATTCCCACAACATAAACACACATATGATCAATCATTTAAGTTACGATCAAAAATAATGTGTCACAGATGATCAAACATTTAAAAATCAATCTCTTCCAACTAAAATGAATAATTTATCAAATATGATGTGTTTAAAAATAGTACATTAAAAATAATGTGTTTAAATAATGTTGTCATACAAATGAATAATTTATCAAATATGATGTGTTTAAAAAATTTCTATATATATCTATATAGATGGAGGCCACTAAAGTTATATCTCAACATGCAAGCTATCCACATCATCCACTAAAAAGACATGTCATCGTCCACTAGAACACTCTATTAATGTTTTTCGATGATCTTCTGTGGCTAATAACATCTATGTATGCAACTATTTGTAAAATTCCCACAACATAAACACACATATGATCAATCATTTAAGTTATCAAGTATAATGTGTTTAAAAAATAGTACGTTCAAAAATAATGTGTCACAGATGATCAAACATTTAAAAATCAATCTCTCCCAACTAAAATGAATAATTTATCAAATATGATGTTTTTAAAAAATAGTACATTAAAAATAATGTGTTTAAATAATGTTGTCATACAATATGATTGATTATTTAAAAGTCAATCTCTTTAAACTAAGATGAATAAGTTATCAAGTATAATGTGTTAAAAAATGTTGTCATACAGTATACATTAGTATATTTCTACTTTCAAAATCCACGTCACCAATCCCCACAAAGTGCCGATTTAGGTGAGTCCTACTTTCTAAATATTATTTATTTTTCTATTAGTCTAAGTTCCTACTACTACTAATAAGAATTGTCAAATCACTCTCTTCTTTGGTTTACTATACATCTATATGTTTTTTTTTCTCTCACACATATATACACAGGTGAACCCATCATGCTTTAGTCATTGCAATTCATTGAAGTTACTCCCTACATCTCATGTTAATTTGTATATTAATGTCGCTACACTTTCTAAATGTAAAACTTTGAATTATACGAAGGCACTTGCCTTTCTTAACCAAATAATTAATAATTACGTATTATCCCTCTATTCAGGCAACGGGAGATAAAAGGACATGTAATAGAATGCTTTGTGCAACACTTTGATCCACGTATTGTTAGGAAACGCATCCAAAGGTAAAAATTGTCATCAGTAGAGATGTGTTTCTCACACCATAATAAAATATCCACTCCATAAATCTTTTTAGTAGTTTTAATTGCATAGGTTTATTAGAATTATTGTTACATGCAGAGTACTAATACACCCATGGTAGTTGTATTGTTCTACTTTTTTCTACCAAATGAACACTTGAATCAATATTATTCCTTTCTTAAAGAAATATTGAAATCATTTTTAAGTCCCGCAGCAACGCGCAGGGACATCACCTAGTATATATCTATATAGATGGAGGCCACTAAGGTCATATCTCAATATGCAAGTTATCCGCCTTATCATCCACTAAAAAGCCATGTCATCATTCACTATGACATTCTATTAATGTATTTCACCGATCTTCTGTGCCTAATAATATCAATGTATGCAATGCAACTATTTGTCATTTCGATCGTTTCGCCATAAAATTCCCACAACATAAACACATAGATGGTCAATCATTTAAAAGTTAATATCTCTCAACTAAGATGAATAACTTAACAAGTATAATGCATTTAAAAAATAGTACATTAAAAATAATGTGTCACTGATGATCAATCATTTAAAAGCCAATCTCTCTCAACTAAGATGAATAAGTTATCAAGTATAATATTTTAAAAAATAGTACGTTCAAAAAGTGTGTCACAGATGATCAATCATTTAAAAATTATTTTTTCTCAACTAAGATGAATAAGCTATCAAGTATAATGTGTTTAAAAAAATAGTATCTTAAAAATAATGTGTTTAAAAAATATTGTCATACCAGATGATCAATCATTTAAAAGTCAATCTCTTTAAACTAAGATAAATAAGTTATCAAATATAATGTGTTCAAAAATATTGTCATACAATATACATTTCTATTTCCAAAATCCATGTCATCAGCCCCCACAATGTGCCGATTAAGATGAGTCCTACTTTTCACATAATATTTATTTTTCTATTAACCTAAGTTTCCTACTAATAAGGATTGTCAAATACATATTCAAGCCACTCTCCTCTTCGGTTTTAGTATACAACTGTATATCTTTTTTTTCTCTTACACATATATACACAGGTGAACCTATCGTGCTTTAGTCATTGCAATCATTTACTGTCAACTTGAAGTTGCTCCATACATCTCACATTTATTTGTGTATCAACGTCGCTACACTTTCTAAATGTAAGACTTTGCATTATACGAAGGCACTTGTCTTTCTTACCCAAATAATTATGTAATATCCCCCTACGCAGGACAACAGGTGATTAAAGGATAGGTAAATGGAGTCCTCTGTCTGCTTGATTCACGTATTTTTAGGAAGCACACCCAAAGGTAATAAGTTGTCATTACTAGAGATATGTTGCTCATGTCATAATAAAATATCCACTTCACAAATTTTTTTAGTAGTTTTAATTGCATAGGTCTATTACAATTAGAATTATTGTTAGAGGCTAAGTACTGGCAGACCCATGGCAGTTCCATTGTTGTATTTTATCTGCAAAATGAACATTTGAATCAATATTATTTTTTTAAAAAAATATTGAAGTCACTCTTTAAATCCCGCAGCAACGTGTGGAGAAATCACCTAGTATATCTATATAGATACAGGCCACTAAGATCATATCTCAACATACAAACTATCCTCATCATAATCCACTAAGAAGTCATGTCATCATCCACTAGGACACTCTAGTAATGTCTTTCGCCAATCTTCTATGGCTAATAACATCCATGCATGCAACTATTTGTTTTTTTATCACTTCGTCACAAAGTTCCTGCAACATAAACACCACAAATAATCAATCATTTAAAAGGCAATCTCTCTCAACTACGATAAATAAGTCATCAAGTATAATGTGATTAAAAATAATACGTTTAAAATAATGTGTCACAGATGATCAATCATTTAAAATAATGTATCACAGATAATCTTATTTTATCTGCCAAATGAACCTTTGAATGAATACTACTCCTTTCTTAAAAAAATACTGAAATAACCTAGTATATTTAATATTGCGACGACCTAACACAACCACAAAATAAATCGTCCATTCCCCTGCCTATTCAGCTATAACGGGTTGAAAAACGAGACCGGTACCCGATCGGGTACTAGATACAGATATCAAAATGGGACGATTTTCGGATACGGATATGGGTATTTTTTCCTGTCAGATACGGTTACCACTCGGATAAAAGGTCATCGGATATGGGTCAGATACGAAATGGCTAATACCTAGCAAATACCCGGATCTTCCGGTCAGATACGGGTACCCGGTTACTAGAGCGGCTCCTCACCACGTCATGGAAGTGGCTCGCCAACAGCAGCATCAGCAGACGTCCAGCCCCCGGACCATCATCCCAGCGTCTGGCCCCTCGCCCACTCCCAACGTGACGGCACGTCCCTAGGCGGCGCAGATCTGACCAGCGCAGAGCAGGCGAGGTTCGCGAGGATACGCGGCTGGTGCGCGGAGGATGGGAGCCATGAGGCTAGTGCCTGGTGGGCTGTTGTATGCCCGTGCGGCCGAGGGAGAGAGCGAGAGAAGGAGGGAGACGACAGTGGTTGGGCGGAGGCGGACGCACGGGCCAGCCGCCGCCGCTGTTGTTGGCTTACCCCGAAGGCGAACACGCGTGCCAGCCGCCGCTGCCACCGCTGTCGCGTCCCGCCCCGCGGGCGCGTGCCGACCGCCGTCGCCGCATAGGCCTCCGCCGCTTCCCTGTCCCTCGATCGAGAAGAGAAGAGGAAGAGAGAGAAAATAACAAAAGGGAGTGGAAACCCTAAAAATGTCCTAAATCGGCCTCTGTTGGGCCAAAAATCTTATTATTTCCTAGGCTAGGCCTTTCCTTTTGTTTTTCTTTTATTATTTTCTAGGCATTTATTTTATGAATTTTATGCAATTAATTCCTGTGTTTAATTTAGTATAATTATATGTTCATAAATTATGAGATAGTAGTTGGTAATGGAAGATGGTAGTTGGATGTTGAGAAATAAATTATTGGTTAGTTGGATTTGAAGGGAATATATAGAGTAATAGAAGTGCGGATAGTCTGAGTATGATTGTGGACTTTTATCAATTTTCAACATAATCACTAGTTCACTTTTATCATTATCATATAATGACTTGTGGTTCCTTCTCATAGCATGTTTATTGGTCCAGATAACTAATTTGCAATTTTCAACCGACACATGAATATTTTATGAATTTAATTGAATTTTTGATGATTCACTGCAGAAAAAAATTACTAATACACTAATGGCCTCAGAAATTCATGATATTTGGCGGAGGGGAAACAAAGATCCACGTAGTATCCTCAAAAATGTTTGGACAACAAACAGCACAAGGTGCCGACATTTCTTTCATACTGCTTGCACTCCTTGTAGTTACAACTAAAGTTATTCTAACTACTATTCAAGTTTCAATATTACCAATAGTTCATTTTATCATTTTTATGTGAGGACTTGCGGTTACATTCTTACATCATGTTTGTTGGTTCAAATAACTTATTTGCAAATATTTTATGAATTTAATTGTATTTTTGATGATTTACTAAAAAATTAATAATACACAAATAGCTAGAGAAATTCATGATACTTGGTGGAGGAGCAATATGCCCACGTAGCTTGATCAAAAAAGTTTGGAGAAGAAACTCCACAAGGTGCTGACGTTTCTTTTATACGGCTTGCACTCGTTCTGTGAGTTATAAGTGAAATAACTCTAATTATTCAAGTTTCAATAGTTCAATTTGTCTTTTACACTTGATGTTACCCTCTTAAAGCTAGTGTTTAACTATCTTATGTGGGAACTGAATTGCGGTAAATGATAAGAAATTGCAATTCATTCACTGTCCGACAAGTACCCAGTATTCGGTCTATTAATATATGTATCCGTCCGTTATCCATCCGAATAAATATCCTGTTCCCGTATCCATATCCGTCTCGTTTTTAACTATCTGTATCCGCCCCTTGTCCGATTGAAATATATCACGGTAGGATACGGGATAACCCACTATCCGTCGGTATCCGTTCCGTTTTCGCCCCTACTTCTCTTTGGAACTATTAAGGCATTAAGCCCAGTAATGTTTGTGATGGAATATTATGAGAATATGGGCCGTATCCATACAATAAAGCCCAAGCCGTTTCCCCATCCTCTCAGGCTCCCGAAGTCCCATGTCTGTCGCATGTCGCCGCTCGCTGCAGCGGAAGAGATGCTGAATCGATGACGAGTTGATGACTAGACTATATCTGCGTGAGTCTCTGAATCAATGAGGCACTGAGATGGAGTTCTTCTTAGGAAAACAGGATGGCATATCAGCGGGTGACCGACGACGAAACAGCGAGTCTTACAAAACAATTGGGCGATATACTAATCATCTGTCGGTTCTGAAGCTCTGAACTGGTTCGCTGCTGTGCTCCAGTCAGCGCACCGTCGTGTTGCTTGTCTCTGATGCCCGGTTAGCTGTTCGCACGCTGGTTTGGTTCATTGACTACCGAATCTTGCGCCGTTGCAGCCTAGATTACATTGCCCATTTGCCCAATTGCCAATTTGCCAGAAGATTACTGCTTAATTTAGCTCTCCATCGCTGCTCCACTGCCACTTCAGTTTCTTACCTTATCTCAGCAGTGTCCATTGCTAGTCTGGTACGGCAACGGCTGTAGTAAGCAGAGGACGAGTGGACGACTGACACCTATGGGTCAGGAAGTGCCAGGAAAGTGCCAGGAAGGAGTCGGAGAGGGGCAGAGGGCAGCCGTCGTCACGATGTCAGCTCGTGAGGATAGTGCTAACAGGCTGAGGCCTATGGGTCCGTTTGTGGGCTGGTGGGGAGATATTTAGCCCATTGACACCGATATGTTGAATACCGTACTATGGAGCTTTTTTTGTTTTGTTTTTTTCCAATACATGCCTGGGAGCCTAGGAGAGCAAGGACTTCGATTCTTTCAGGAATCTCACTTATTGTACAAGGGAAAATTGGGTGTGTACCATTAAAAATCCATACTTTGGAGATATACCATTAAAAGATGCATCCTTAGCTATGTATCATTGAAAAGTTGATCCTATTTGAACCTTAGCACTTCGTGAAGTCTCCGTTAACGTGGACATGTATACCCTTCCTCTCTCTCCTCGCCAAGCTCCCACCTCCACAGCCATGGCGTCCGACTGTCTCCTGTCCCGTGAAGCTGGTCAGCTTGTCTCCTGAAGTGGGGAGGGAAGCAGATGGAAGGGTCACGCCATGGGGCATCTTGTGTAACACACTAACACCGCCTTCAGCAGCTGCTTCCTCGTCACCGTGCTGTCCGCCGCCTCCATATCCTACACCGCACCAGCCGCCACACTACAGCCGGTCCACCCAAATCAAGAGAGGCGCAACAAAGCAGCAAGCCAGCAACGCATACGAATGTGGCATGGGGCTCGCCGTCACGTACTTGGGTGAAGATGAGCGAGTGAAAGAAGCCAGCAAGGAGAGGATGCATGAGACGAGCACCATGGGGATTGGGGAGCTGCAGAGCACGTCGGCCACCAGCCTTGTTTTATGTCAGAAGAGGGAGCAGGATGGGAGGCCGGGTCGCGCACCATGGAGGAAAAAGCATAGGAGGCCGGAGCGCCGGAGGAGCGCGCTGCCGAGGCGTCCGACGGCGATGGGTCAGAGGACGAAAACCATCTATGCACTCCCCTGCCTTTTGATGTGCGGCGCGTGAGGATTAGATGATTTGGGCAAAGGGTAAAGCCGTCTTTTCATATAGCAGCTATTGGTCAAAAGAAATAAAAACTCTTCGATTTGGTAACTGAAGTTCACAGAACGGTAGAAAACCATAACGTTGCTACCTTTCAATAGTAATAGCTAAGGATGTATCGTTTAATGGTATATCTTTAAAGTATGGATTTTTTAATGGTACACATCTAATTTTCCCGTTGTACAAAGGAGAGGCGGATATGGTGAGCAAAAGGATGGGTAATATAAAGACTCAAAGAAGAATATTTTCTTTACCACAAAAGGGATAAACTCAAAGTTCCAATCGTTGAGTAAGCATGTTTTTAACACCGTGAACAGCTACAAGGGTGTCAAGATAAACCTCATTGGCTGCTATAGTGTAACACCCCAATTTCCGCCTATCCAAAAATACACCTCTAAATACATACGATCTTCAAAATATTTGCAAAAGCCATTCTCTACTCAAATTCCAAAGTCAATTTCCTCAAAATTAAATTCAAAAACCAGAAAAACTCTCCTTTCTCTCTTGGGCCGAAACCCCTCTTCCTTTTCTCCCCCTCGGCCTGTTAGGCCCAGCCCAACGCCCCCTCCTCTCCACTCTCCTCCTCTCCGCGCGGGCTGAATACCCGGCCCACTCCCCCTCTCCCTCTTGCCCGACCCTGCGCCCGTCGCCGACCCTGCGCCTGCGTCGCCGAGCCTGCGCTCGTCTCGCCCGACCCTGCGCCCATCGCCGACCTTGCGGCCGTCGCCCGACCTTGCGCCCGTCTCGCCCAACCTTGCGCCCGTCTCGCCCGACGTTGCTCCCGTCGCCAGACCCTGCGCCGGTCTCTGTGTCGCCCGACCCTGCGCCTTCAAACGCGCATACACTCTGCGCCCATGACGCACACACACTCGCGCCAAGGCGCGTTTATTCCTAACACGGTGCGCGTGCTCGCGCATGCGCGCCCGAAGCCGCCGCGCGCTAGCCGCCACGGGTTCCTCGGCTCTGCGCCCGCACGCGCGCGGACGCCATCATTCGCCAACCAGCACGCCCGTCGCTCCGCTAGCCGCCGCGTTCTTGCCGCTGCGCCTCCCTGCCTTTCCCCAAGCTCCGCGTACCCGCAGGACACCGAGCAGTGCCGCCGTACGCCACTCCACCCAATGCCCGTGCACGGACGCCATCTTTATCCCGGCTGCGGCGCGCCAACCGCCGCGCCCTCGCCGCTGCACCCCCTGCCACAGGCCAGCCATTCACGCCGATGCTCACCACGCCACGGACGCCAACCGCGTCGCGACGACGCCTTTCCCCGACGGACATCTACACCGCCCCGCCACCTAGCACGTCTTGTCGCCATCACCCGCACGCGGGCACACCCCACATCACCGCGCTCCCACAGTTCCTGCATGCGCGCCACGCCTCCTCGTCTGGGACCGCATGGTCACGCCCTCGCCTCGGTGCCTCGCCGAGCCGCCGGCTATAAAAGGGCTAGCACCGCACGGGTCTCTCCCCTCTTCCGTTCACCCCGACGCACGCACACTACGCCGATGCACACACTCACCACCACCTCCCCGGGGAGCGCCTAGGCGCGAGCCCCCATCCACTCACCTCAGAGCCGCCAATGCCGACCGCCTCCCTCTCCAATCCCGGCCTTCCCGAGCCGCCCCGTCGCCATTAAGGTGAGCCTCGCGTCCCTGGTAAGGGCGCGCTCCTTTCCGCTCCATCTATTGGCCCGGCGCCGCCCCGGCCTCGCCGGAGCGCCGCCGCGCCATGAGCTCCCTCGGCGCCACCGTCGATAGCTCGCCACACCGCACCACGCACCTCCACGTCTACATCAACCTTCTCGGCAGGGCTCCGTGACGCACTTGGGTCGGTCCCCGGCGACGGAACCGGATCACCGGCGGCTTGCCGTCGGTGAACCGCTTCGCCCCCGGCGACCGGTCTGCTCAAGACCCGGACTGGCCAGGGCCAAACGGCCGTCGGCGCCACCCCCTGCTCCGTATGGATGACAGGTGGGGTTGGCTCGACGCCGTCGGCCGCCGTCCCTCCTCCCCGCGCGACCAGTGGGCCGGCCTGTTAAGGCCCACGGGCGCGATGGGAGGGTGGGCCGAGCCATTCCGGACGAGGGAGATGGGCTGCGCGCGCTGATTTCAGCCCGTGTAGCCTTTCTCCTTTTCCAAAATTATTTATGAATATTTCTATATTGAAATATGTATATCTTGGTCATTTTAACTCCAAACCTGGTGATTCTTTCACCTAAATTCATCTAAAATCACCTTCTACACGTAATCATCAGTTGTACTCCTTTTGTGGTCTGTATACATGTATGTTTACTTGTGTGTTTGCTTTTGCGGTAGACGAAACGCCCGAGAACCCGCCGGAACCTGAAGTGACCATCGTCGACACCGAGCCCGAGGACTCCACTCCCGAGCTTCGCTGTGACGAAGAACTTGACAACGGCAAGTCCACTGAATTCCCCGTAATTGATGCATAAAAATACCTAGTTTTACTACTGCAAACCCCGGCCTAGTTACACGACAAAAACTATGCATGTTTTGCTACCTAAGGTTTGCCACATTAATATAGCCTCCTAAGCCATCTTAGAAGTAGCGCGCATAGGTGGGACCGCTCATATATTATATCATTCATAAACTTCAATTTGATGTTAAGATATGGATGGGTTGGCAAGGGAAGTGTTTTCTATAAAACATGGGGAAAGACCCCGGCGTACGACTTCGGTTGTTGAAGCCACTATGGGGGTACAAACCCAGGGGTGACGTTATCACGGATGCCCTGGCGCCCGACCCTTGTTGCGAGGGTTGGACTGGTGTTGGCTCAGTTGATGAGCAAGTGTGGGAGCTCTACCCTTAAGGACCGAGTTCACGTCTCATCTCACCTAACCTGCTTGTGCAACCACTCGAGTTTGTATGCGGCAACCCCTGGTTGGAACCTGCAAGGACGAACCAGACATAGACTGGTGTGCTGGGATGCATAAGAGACTGGGAAATGGGCACGGTTGCATGGCTGCGGTCAGGGGTCAGCAGTCGCGTGGCTGCGGGTCTGAGCGACAGGCGGTCCCGCGTCTCTCATGGTCGAAGTTTGGGGAAGCCTTGCATGGGAAAACCCTAGATAGGATTGATATGATATGGTCGCTCCTATCATGATATCCGAACTTGTGGGTAAAGTGCACACCTCTGATCAGAGTTTAAAATCTATCCGGATAGTCCAGTGTCCATCGGTATGGACGGGGTTACGGTTTGGTTTCGGAACTAGCTTCTTATAAAATGTGGGGTTTGGGATGGGATAAAAATGGTGGTTTTGAGGCAGCTGCGGTTGCCGAGGAGGAACGTGTAAAAATGTGGTGGCCGTTGAGCCACGAGCCGCTTGGACCGGCAAGTCCAGTGGCCAATATTTGTGTTACTGGGAACAAACTCGTTTTTTCTAATTTAAAATATGCCAACTAGGAACCCCCTGCATATGCTATCATTTTATGGCAAAAACCCAGAGCTCCAAATAACCCTTGCACGTACCATTAAGCCTTTACCCGTCTCTCCGCGAGGAGTAAGGTGGGCTTGCGGAGTACAAAGTACTCACCCTTGCTTTGTTGTTGTTTTTCAGAAGACTTCGACGCGTTCGCTGAGGCGTTCTTTGGCTAGGTCGTGCTCTTATCTCCAACCGCCTGTGGAGTTGGGCCGAATAAGAGACGCTCGTTTATTTTCCGCCTCCGCTCATTTATGTAATATGTGTTGTAATCGTTAAGTCAAACTCTTTACTGCTTTGAATAAATGTGCAGCTAGCCTCCTGGAACTAGCCATTGTATCACATTTAGCTTCTGAGAAATCAGGGGCGCTTCAGGTGGTATCAGAGCCGTAGGTTGGCCGTAAGACGCGACCCTAAGTTGAATAACGCTCCTGAGTCCAAATCTTTTTGTAAAAATTTCTTTATGCTTACCCATCTATTTACACCTGCTTTGTTCTTCCTTCATATGGCCCCGACTGCTCCAGTGCTAACACCAAGCGAACAAGGAGAGACCGACTTTGTCCAGCTCTTGCTCTATTGCACACGGCTACTCGACATTCCCAAAGAACCCTACTACAAAGTTGTAGAATTCCGTAAACCCGACACCATAGGTTGTGCCATAACTGTCTACATAGAAGCCAGCAAGAAACACCCCGGTTTTGCTGTAATCACCCCGGGCCACGATACAACCCTTACCAAACACACTGCAGCCCTCAACACCCTCCGCCGCCAATGCAACGTCTATGAGAAGGAAATTGAGCACACCAACATACGGTTTTTCCCAGCGGAAGACCGAACCACCGCCTTATGGAAAAGACGCCTAGTCCTAGTAGTAGAAGGTAGGGTCTCCAACAAACATCCCACCATGTCAAGGTTAACCAAATACCTTTATGCCTTAGACACCCACTTCCAAAAGCTAGACAAACGATTGTTCAAAACCCACCGTCGAATGTTAGCCTGTGAAATGGAGGCAAAAGAGCTGAGAACCCAAAATGCTACCTTGCGAGCCAGGCTAGCTGCTACCAAGGATAAGGAAAAAGCAGCTTGGGAGATGGTGAGGAGCATGCGTACCAAGTATAAGGATAAAATGGAGTGCATGGCAAAAAGGGCCAGTACAGAAACTGAAGAACCAGCGAAGGACAAGAAGGATGAGGAGCGCCAAGCGACTGACTTAGCCAGTCTGGATACAGATTGGAGTTGTTTTCCTCCAGCTAGTGAAGCTTTTTCTAATGACGTTATCGATCTCTCTGCCTTCGAGATACGCCCTCGAGAGGGTGCCTCGAGCGCAGAGGAGGAGCTGTTAGACCTCCTCGAGTAGAGTTACCCATGGTGTCAGAGGCATGTCCTGCCTCTTTGTATCGCTAGAACGGTTGATTGAATAAAATAATGTTTTGAAAACTTGTGATGGTTGTCTCTCAACAAAGAACACTTAAAATCTCGTATCCTAAAAACCGCCCTTATTTTCAGATGGCATCTCACAACTCGGGCAACACCGGCAATGTTGTGCCAGAAGCAGTGGCAGAAGGGCAGGGTGACAACAACCTGCCAGCAGCAGCGGCTGTTCAGGGTAGTAACAGTCCAGCAGCAGAACCAGAGGAGCAAGGTGGAAACCATGGAGCAGAAAGTCACACCCGTACACCCCAACGGACCCTTACTCCACCCCCAGCACCCAATCCAATTGTGGAACTGACTCAGAACTTGGTCCGTTGCATAGAAGGAATAGCTCAGAGGGCACCGCCACCTCAGCAAGGCAGAGCTCAGAATCAGATGGGTGAATTTATGAGACTGAAACCAACACCTTTTGCTAGATCCCACGATCCTCTTGAAGCTTATGATTGGATCAAGACCATTGAAAGGAAGTTGGAAGTTATCAACTGTGACGAACCAACCAAGGTAGCCCTGGCTACTCATCAACTCACTAGGGCAGCACTGTCCTGGTGGGAGAGTTACTATGAAGCTCATAGAGGTCAAGTTACCTAGGAAGGGTTTTTGGAAGACTTCCGCATGTATCATGTTCCAGAAGCTGCCAGGGACCTTAAAGCAGAGGAATTCAGGAAGCTGAAGCAGGACACTATGACCATGCAAGATCGAATACATCGAGAAGTTTACTACTCTGTCCCGCTATGCACCCGAAGATGTCAATACTGATCCTAAGAAGTGCAAGTGTTTCATTCGGGGACTGCACCCTGAAATCAGATCCATAGTCCACTCCAATGAATCACCCAACTTTGCAACATTGATCAACCGAGTCATTCAGATAGAAGAAGATAAACGTGAGGAAAAGAGTCTCCTCAAAAGGAAGTTCGTGGAAGTAAAATCTCAGCACCATGAACGTTGTTTCCGCCAGAAGGGTTTTGGTGGGCAAGGGTCACGTGGCTCGTACGGTGTGCCTCGCAGAAACACTGTTTCGAACCCGTCACGTTTTGCTCCAGCTCAGAGCAGCTTTCAGACACAGCAGTATGACCCTCGTACCTGCTTCAAGTGTGGCAAGCCGGGACATTTTCAGTTCAACTGTCCTCAGCAGATGCGACCAGCGCATCCACCTTCTCCAACTCAGTGAATGGGCCCAAGCAGACCAACGTCACCGGAAGCCGTCCAACCGCCAATGCTCAGTTCGCCAAACCCCCTCTGCCGCCAACTAACAAGGCGCGCATCAATCATGTTGATGTGCAGGAAGCACAACAGGCTACGGGTGTGGCACTTGGTGAGTTCCTGGTAAACTCAGTTAAAGCAACAGTTCTATTTGATTCTGGTGCATCACATTCATTTATATCTTCATCCTTCGTTGAAAAACACAAAATCCCCACTGTACCACTCAAAAAGCCGCTTCTAACCCGGACACCCGGGGCTGATATTCCATGTCAACTTGGTTGTACCGGGGTTCAAATTCTTCTAAGAGGGGTAGTCTTCACCGCAAACCTTGTGGTGATAAAATCCTAGGACATTGATGTCATTTTGGGTATGGACTGGTTAGGCCTTAACCAGGGTGTCATAACTTGCAAAAACAAAACCGTACACCTAGTCCGTCCCGATGGGACCCGTGTATTCTTCCATGTTGGTAGACCTACCCGTAACCCTATGAATTTCCACATTAAAATCCAAACCATTCATGATGTGCCTATAGCCCGGGAATACCCGGATGTCTTTCCTGATGAGTTACCCGGTATGCCTCCAGACAGAGATATAGAGTTCATAATTGATCTTTACCCTAGAACTCCACCTATTGCTAAGAGACCATACAGAATGTCATCAACAGAGCTAGTGGAATTGAAAGAACAGCTCAGAGACCTGCAAGAGAAAGGCTTTGTCAGACCCAGCTCTTCCCCTTGGGGAGCTCCTGTGCTTTTTGTGTCAAAGAAAGATGGAAGCATGAGGATGTGTATAGATTACCGATCCCTAAATGAGGTGACCATCAAAAACAAGTATCCTCTTCCGTGGATCGATGATCTATTTGACCAGTTGAAGGGAGCAAAGTACTTCTCCAAAATTGACCTAAGATCAGGCTACCATCAACTCAAAATCAGAGAAGATGACATACGCAAGACTGCTTTTGTCACCAGATATGGTCAGTATGAGTTCACAGTGATGCCGTTTGGGCTCACCAACGCACCAGCTTATTTCATGAACCTCATGAACAAGGTATTCATGGATGGATTAGATAAATATGTTGTAGTCTTCATTGACGACATACTTATCTATTCCAAAACAATAGAAGAACATGAAGAACACCTCCGGAAAGTTCTGGAAAGATTAAGGAGCCACAAATTATATGCCAAGTTCAGTAAATGTGAGTTCTGGTTAGAAAAGATTTCCTATTTAGGGCACATCATCACAGCTGAAGGAGTAGCAGTGGACCCCGAGAAGATAAAGGCAGTAATGGAATGGCCGCAACCAACTAATGTGAGTGAAGTCCGCAGTTTCATTGGTCTGGCGGAATTTTACCGCCGATTCATTGGAGGTTTTGCTAAGATTGCCAAGCCCATGACAGCACTACAGAAAAAAGGGCGCTCGTTTCAAATGGACCGAAGCCTGTGAGAAGAGTTTCCAAGAGCTAAAAACCAAGTTAACCTCAACCCCAGTCTTAGTACTGCCTGATATCCACCGAGACTTCGTCATATACTATGACGCGTCTCGTGAAGGGTTGGGCTGTGTACTCATGCAGGACAATAAAGTGATAGCTTATGCCTCCCGACAACTCAAGGATCATGAAAAAAATTACCCTACCCATGATCTGGAATTGGCTGCAGTGGTACATGCATTAAAAGTGTGGAGACACTATCTAATTGGCAACAAGTGTGAAGTGTATTCTGATCACAAAAGTCTCAAATACATTTTCACACAGCCTGATCTGAACCTATGGCAACGCAGATGGCTGGAACTAATTAAGGATTATGATATGAGCATTCAGTACCATCCGGGCAAGGCAAATGTTGTAGCAGATGCATTAAGCAGAAAAGCATATGGCAAGGAATGGATTCCAAAGAATAAACACTTAAATGGGGATTTGTTGAAACTCAATATGCACATTGTACTAGAACCCAAGCAGGGTCTTGTAGCAGTACAACCAACTCTGGCAGAACAAATTAGACAAGATCAGAAGGTAGATGAAGAAGTCAAAAAGGCAATCCAACATATCAGCAAGGGACAAGCCACCGAGCTCAGGGTTGATGAGAAAGGCACCCTATGGTTTAAAAATAGAGTCTATGTGCCAAAGATAGGAGAAACCAGGAGGACCGTTATGGAAGAAGCCCATAATTCAGCTTATTCCATCCATCCAGGGTCTACCAAGATGTATCTGGACCTGAAAACAAATTACTGGTGGAAAGGTATGAAGGCAAATATAGCAAACTACGTGGCACAGTGTGACATTTGCCAAAGAGTAAAAGCAGAACATCAAAAACCAGCAGGTCTGTTACAACCTCTACCCATACCTATGTGGAAGTGGGATGAGATAGGTATGGACTTTGTGACAGGACTACCAAAAACCCCAAGAGGAAATGATGCAATATGGGTGATTGTTGATAGGCTCACAAAAACTGCCCACTTCTTTCCGGTCCGAATCAATTATAATGGAGCAAAGTTAGCCAGGCTCTACATTGAGAATGTTGTAAAATTGCATGGCATACCGAGCAGGATTGTATCGGACAGGGGTACACAGTTCACCTCTAGGTTCTGGAAAAGTTTGCAAGAAGCTATGGATACAAACTTAGATTTCAGTACCGCATACCACCCACAAACAGACGGTCAAACAGAAAGAGTAAATCAGATCATGGAAGATATGTTAAGGGCATGTGTGCTCGCGTATGGTACTAATTGGGAAACTAGCCTTTCGTTCGCTGAGTTTTCCTACAACAATGGGCATCAAGCCAGCTTGGGTATGGCGCCATTTGAAGCTTTATATGGGAGAAAATGTAGAACCCCATTGATGTGGTCTAAAGTGGGAGAACGGTCCCTAGTGGGACCTGCTCTAATTAAAGAGGCAGAAGAGAAAGTGGCAGAAGTCAGAGCAAGACTAAAGGAAGCCCAATCTCGACAAAAAAGCTATGCAGATGGCAGAAGAAGGGAACTCAGTTTCGAAGAAGGAGATTCGATGTACCTAAAGGTGTCTCCCATCCGGGGCACTAAGAGATTCCAAGTCAGAGGAAAGCTCGCACCTCGCTACGTTGGACCATACAAAATCATTCGACGAATAGGAAAAGTCGCCTACAAGCTAGAACTGCCTGAATCAATGCGTGACATACACGATGTGTTTCACGTATCCCAACTAAGAAAATGTCAGAAAGTGCCAGATCAACAAGTGGACCTATCAACTGAGGAATTGCAACCAGACCTAGTTTATCAAGAGAGACCAATAAAAATTTTGGATGTAGTCACCCGAAGAACTCGGAACTCGGCTACCAAGATTTGCAGAGTCCTTTGGAGTCGTCATGGAGAAGAAGAGGCAACTTGGGAAAGAGAGGATGCCCTCAGGAAAGAACACCCACATCTGTTTGAAAACCAATCAAATCTCGGGGATGAGATTTCTTCTAAGAGGGGTAGGTTTGTAACACCCCAATTTCCGCGTATCCAAAATACACCTCTAAATACATACAGTCTTCAAAATGTTTGCAAAAGCCCTTCTCTACTCAAATTCCAAAGTTAATTTCCTCAAAATCAAATTCAAAAACCAAAAAAACTCTCCTTTCTCTCTTGGGCCAAAACCCCTATTCCTTTTCTCCCCCTCGGCCTGTTAGGCCTAGCCCAACGCCCCCTCCAACGCCCCCTCCTCTCCACTCTCCTCCTCTCTGCGCGGGCTGAATACCCAGCCCACTCCCCCTCTCCCTCTCGCCCGACCCTGCGCTCGTCTCGCCCGACCCTGCGCCCCTCGCCGACCCTGCGCCTGCGTCGTCGACCCTGCGCTCATCTCGCCCGACCCTGCGCCCATCACCGACTTTGCGCCCGTCGCCCGACCTTGCGCCCGTCTCGCCCGACCTTGCGCACGTCTCGCCCGACGTTGCTCCCGTCGCCCGACCCTGCGCCGGTCTCCGTGTCGCCCAATCCTGCGCCTTCAAACGCGCATACACTCTGCGCCCATGGCGCACACACACCCACGCCAAGGCGCGTTTATTCCTAACACGGGGCGCGTGCTCGCGCACGCGTGCCCGAAGCCGCCGCGCGCTAGCCGCCACGGGTCCCTCGGCTCTGTTCCCGTACGTGCGAGGACGCCATCATTCGCCAACCAGCACGCCCGCCGCTCCGCTAACTGCCGCGTTCTCACCGCTACGCTGCCCTGCATTTCCCCAAGCTCCGCGTACCCGCACGACACCGAGCAGTGCCGTTGTACGCCACTCCACCCAATGCCCGCGCACGGACGCCATCTTTATCCCGGCCGCGGCGCGCCAACCGCCGCACCCTCGCCGCTGCACCCCCCTGCCACGGACGCCAACCGCGTCGCGACGACGCCTTTCCCCGATGGACATCTACACCCCCCGCCACCTAGCACGTCTCGTCGCCATCACCCGCACGCCGGCACGCCCCACGTCACCGCGCTCCCACAGTTCCCGCACGCGCGCCATGCCTCCTCGTCTGGGACCGCATGGCCGCACTCGGTGCCTCGCCGCGCCACCAGCTATAAAAGGGCTAGCACCGCACGGGTCTCTCCCCTCTTCCGTTCATCCTGACGCACGCACAGTACGCCGACGCACACACTCACCACCACCTCCCCGGGGAGCGCCTAGGCGCGAGCCCCCGTCCACTCACCTCTGAGCCGCCATTGCTGACCGCCTCCCTCTCCAATCTCGGCCTTCCCGAGCCGCCCCATCGCCGTTAAGGTGAGCCTCGCGTCCCTGGTAAGGGCGCGCTCCTTTCCCCTCCATCTATTGGCCCGGCCCCGCCCCGGCCTCGCCGGAGCGCCGCCGCGCCATGAGCTCCCTCGGCGCCACCGTCGACAGCTCGCCACACCGCACCGCGCACCTCCACGTCTACATCAACCTTCTCGGCAAGGCTCCGCGATGCACTTGGGTCGGTCCCCGGCGACAGAACCGGATCACCGGCGGCTTGCCGCCGGTGAACCGCTTCGCCCCCGGCGACCGGTCTGCTCAAGACCGGACTGGCCAGGGCCAAACGGCCGTCGGCACCACCCCCTGCTCTGTATGGATGACAGGTGGGGTCGGCCCGACGCCGTCGCCCGCCGTCCCTCCTCCCCGCGCGACCAGTGGGCCGGCGTGTTAAGGCCCAGGGGCGCGATGGGAGGGTGGGCCGAGCCATTCCGGATGAGGGAGATGGGCTGCGCGCGCTTATTTCAGCCCGTGTAGCCTTTCTCCTTTTCCAAAATGATTTATGAATATTTCTATATTGAAATATGTATATCTTGGTCATTTTAACTCCAAACCCGGTGATTCTTTCACCTAAATTCATCTAAAATCACCTTCTACACGTAATCATCAGTTGTACTCCTTTTGTGGTCTGTATACATGTATGTTTACTTGTGTGTTTGCTTTTGCGGTAGACGAAACGCCCGAGAACCCGCCGGAACCTGAAGTGACCATCGTCGACACCGAGCCCGAGGACTCCACTCCCGAGCTTCGCTGTGACGAAGAACTTGACGATGGCAAGACCACTGAATTCCCCGTAATTGATGCATAAAAATACCTAGTTTTACTACTGCAAACCCCAGCCTAGTTACACGACAAAAACTATGCATGTTTTGCTACCTAAGGTTTGCCACATTAATATAGCCTCCTAAGCCATCTTAGAAGTAGCGCGCATAGGTGGGACCGCTCATATATTATATCATTCATAAACTTCAATTTGATGTTAAGATATGGATGGGTTGGCAAGGGAAGTGTTTTCTATAAAACATGGGGAAAGACCCCGGCGTACGACTTCGGTTGTTGAAGCCACTATGGGGGTAGAAACCCCAGGGTGACGTTATCACGGATGCCCTGGAGCCCGGCCCTTGTTGCGAGGGTTGGACTGGTGTTGGCTCAGTTGATGAGCAAGTGTGGGAGCTCTACCCTTAAGGACCGAGTTCACGTCTCATCTCACCTAACCCGCTTGTGCAACCACTCGAGGTTGTATGCGGCAACCCCTGGTTGGAACCTGCAAGGACGAACCGGACATAGACCGGTGTGCTGGGATGCATGAGAGACTAGGAAATGGGCACGGTTGCATGGCTGCGGTCAGGGGTCAACAGTTGCGTGGCTGCGGGTCTGGGCGACAGGCGGTCCCGTGTCTCTCATGGTCGAAGTTTGGGGAAGCCTTGCATGGGAAAAACCTAGATAGGATTGATATGATATGGTCGCTCCTATCATGATATCCGAACTTGTGGGTAAAGTGCACACCTCTGATCAGAGTTTAAAATCTATCCGGATAGTCCAGTGTCCATCGATATGGACGGGGTTACGGTTTGGTTTCGGAACTAGCTTCTTATAAAATGTGGGGTTTGGGATGGGATAAAAATGGTGGTTTTGATGCAGCTGCGGTTGCCGAGGAGGAACGTGTAAAAATGTGGTGGCCGTTGAGCCACGAGCCGCTTGGACCGGCAAGTCCAGTGGCCAATATTTGTGTTACTGGGAACACACTCGTTTTTTCTAATTTAAAATATGCCAACTGGGAACTCCCTGCATATGCTATCATTTTATGGCAAAAACCCTGAGCTCTAGATAACCCTTGCATATACCATTAAGCCTTTACCCGTCTTTCCGCGAGGAGTAAGGTGGTCTTGCGGAGTACGAAGTACTCACCCTTGCTTTGTTGTTGTTTTTCAGAAGACTTCGACGCGTTCGCTGAGGCGTTCTTTGGCTAGGTCGTGCTCTTATCTCCAACCGCCTGTGGAGTTGGGCCGAATAAGAGACGCTCGTTTATTTTCCGCCTCCGCTCATTTATGTAATATGTGTTGTAATCGTTAAGTCAGACTCTTTACTGCTTTGAATAAATGTGCGGCTAGCCTCCTGGGACTAGCCATTGTATCACATTTAGCTTCTGAGAAATCAGGGGCGCTTCATCCAGGTAAATAAGGATATGGATCAACATATGGTGCTTGTATATCTCAACATAGTATAGCCTCTGTTCTAGAATTGATGTCGTCAGTTAATTTATTTTTGAACTTCGAAGCGACAAATAAATAAATAAAATATAATGGCTCATAGAAGAGTCAAATAAAAAAAATATTGATTTCCGTGGCGAAGCACGGGTATAGACCTAGTATAACCATATAAATGAACATATGTTCATATATAAATGACCAGTTTACCCCCTAAGCTATATATGTTCATTTATATAACCCCCTCACTTATATAAATGAATATTTTGCCAGCTTGAATATACAATACTAAATGTTTTATATTGTCCCATGGGTATGGAGCTCACGCGCTGATCTTTTTTACCCCTCCATGCATTGAAAAGTTAATCTTTTAACTAAATTTAAGCTATTTTCTTAGCCTAATACATTTTTTATTCGGTAAGACCTTCTACTACAATTCAATAACACAGAAATGTCAGTTTGTGTATGTTACTAATGGAGTTAGCGTTGTTATATAGGTAATGTGTACTCTGAGTGAGGGCTAAATACTGGATGGCATTAGCATCTAGTGGTAGATTTGCTAAGTAATATAAACATAGCTGCAGACCGCCTCTCTAGTTATGTTTGCTTCCTCTAGAAATTATTGGGCGCATTTGGTTTCAATGTGCAAGAGTCATAATACATAGGGATAATATGACTTAGTTGGGTGGCATATAAGTGTGTGCATGATTTAATTTTTTATATCTCTCAATCAATGGTTAATACTGTACTAGCGTAAAATCAGCATAGAAACTACATTAACGAAAGGACATTGTTAATACTAACCAAATCATCAATAGTATACATAAATAGTCCATAACCTCACCTTTATGATTCACGACACTTTGTTCAAAATAAAAAGGACAAGACAATCTCTGAAATGCATGCAATCTGAACAAATATACAAAATAAATAACTTTATAGATTACATCTTGCAAACTTAACAACCATTGTAGACCATACAGCCAAAGATTTGTGAGACTTTTGTCCATCATTACTAATTTATCACCTCGCTATCTTAACATCTATCACACAAGTGATTCTACATCAGACCTGTGCCAGGGACTAGGTCTGTGCTTCCTACTCTAAGATCTGAGCATATCAACTTGACTAAAACTTAAAATCTTAGTGCTTTGTTTAATACCAAGTAGATCCTACCTTCAACGTTGCTGAAATTTGAGACGTGACCAACTGCAACAGCAATCTTCAGGATTTAGAGGAAGCTGGGAGGAGTTGATTGGTAGAAGAACATATGTAGCAAAGACCTAGGTGCCGCCGTCCTCGACCTCCTCGGACAAGCCGCTAGCGCCAGTGGCAGAGGACGCCCGAAAATTTAGGTATGTGGCGGTGAATTGTAAGACTACATTCATACATAGTATCAAAACAACGGTTTACAACACAAACATTGTTCATAAGTACCTCAAATAAAGAAAAATATGTTGAGTGCACATCAAATCAATAATTAAGACAAAAAAATAAGCTGTCAAAGAGGAAACATATATAAATTAGTATGTTGATTATCAAAATCAACAAATCACTACAGCTGTATGTTTTTCATTTGCATCTTAATTGTCAAAATCGACAAATGTTGTTCTTGCTCCATTATGAGCACTATTAGACCCACCAACTTGTTTCCCAAATATCAAGTAGGAATTCCTCCATTGCTTAAAGCTAGTTCTTGTAAAAAAATTACAATAGAAGCAATAAGCCATATCCTTCTCCAAACTATATTCCAACCAATTATAGTGCTTAAACCAATCTTTTTGAAAGCTCCTACTATCTCGTGTTTTAGGAAAATTATGACCAGAAGGTTGAGTTGGAGCTCTTTGTTTGAAAACTCACCTAACTTCATCTTAAGACCAAATTGATCTATTGGAATGGGAAGACCTGGATCCGAGATGACATGATCCGAATTGAACTCGGCTATTATACCTTCTGCTTGAGCCGGAATCCATTGTTGTAGTGTTGTTTTGCTATCTGTTGAGCATAACGCTGATGCCACGACCCGCGGGCGCCGAGGGTGAGGCTGCAGTGCGGGGCACCGGGGCCACAGAGTGACGAGGCTGCGGGTGCGGACACCGGCCGCCAAGTGTTCGCAGCTGCCGCCGGGGCACGGCCGCGGGGGCGAAGGGCGGCCTGGAGGCTGAGGCGCGGGCATAGGCCGTCGGACGGACGGGGCGCGGGGCGACGGGCTGCGAGGGGTCTACGCCGTGATGATAGGCCGAGCGGTGAGGGGGCGATGGGCGTCGGGCACTCGGGCGGCTTGGCGTGGGCGGCGAGGGGGCGACGAGCGGAGCGGAGGCCGCGGGATGGATGACTGCAAGCTGAGTTAGGGTTGGTTTCCTCCTTCATTCGTTGCCTGCTTGGGCTACGGGCTGACCGGCTACACATCAGACCTTGGGCTGAAAAATAGAGGGATATGCGAACTTTCCATGGGTCTTAGGTATGGCGGGCACCATAGCAGGCCATAAAAGGCCCTCCGGCCTTGGCTTGTACCACCATAGCCGGGGTGGCAGGGTGGGTGGTGGACCAGGAGCCGAACCCGGGCTGTGCCGGTTCCTAGGGCGGCGGCGGCACACGGCTAGGGTTGCGGCAGTGCAGACCTTTGCTTGGGGGATGGGAGGGTGGGGCGGTGGTAGGGACGAGGGGAGCGCACTGAGACTTGCTGGCGGCATCGTGATGGCGCTGGTGCTGGGGGCGCTGAACGCCGGTGAGGACGGGAGGCGATGCGAGCGGCGATTTGGGGAGCGGCGGCCCGTGCGGTGAATGAATGGGGGAAAGGAAATCGCTGATTTGGGGAGGAAGTGACAGGCCCGGTTGGCCGGTTTGACCATCTCGTTATATTTTTTTTCTTTGCCTCAGCTGGCGTGTGGGTCTGTTTCAGGAGTTCTTCCCGCGTGCGGACCAGCCAAAAGTTTTCGTTCCCGCCGGTGCTTCCTGGAGTGCGCGGATGGGCCTGCTCTGTTGTGCTTTGGCTTCCCCACGCTTGGCAGAATGTTTTTTATTTTATATTTTCTAAAAAATTATTTACAAGAATACACTTTTGGTCCCGATATTTACAAGATTACACATCTAGAGCCCACTGGAGGGCGACAGGGTGCATAGTTACAACCACAAGACTTGAGCCAACAAGGTATGTTCCTGAAACCAAAATAAGTCCCCAAAAATATAAATAATATTTTTTTTGAAGGAACGTGAATTCTAGGGAGATTGATAACACAAATAAAATGCAAAAATGTGCATTGCGATCAAAATACAAGCACTATGAAAAACACAATCACAGAAAATGAGCAACATGACTCTTCAATAAAGTATTGTATACATCAAGATTGTATTGTTATTAAGTTAAATGTTAAAGTTAATTATAAGTCACTTTATTGATACTAAGCATTTTTACTTGAACATAACTCTAAAGACCTTATATTCCAAGATTGAGGGAGTAGTGAACGTATGTGTATTAGTTCGCACATTTTGTAAGCCTAACTTATCTAAGACGAGCAGTTGTCTCTCAAGACATTAGTTATTGTTATTATCCTACACTTAATCACATACTTATGCTACTAATTCAAAAAAATATGGCTTAGACATCTTGCCCAGTTACATGATATTATAGCACTCAATAAGATTTCAAATATTAATAGTAAGCTCCAATGCTTGAGAAAATATGCTGACAGAGCTTATATTTTGTGATGAATCTACATTTGTCATGGAATAGAAATGTCATTAATGAGTTGATTTTTGGTGATAGATTTTCCAAAACGTCATAGATTTTAGCACCTTTTATGATGAAATTTTTTTGTTCGCCACAAATGTACTCCCTACATTCACTTAATGACGAAATTCCCAAAATCATCACAAAATAAATGTCATCATTGTCTCGTCACTGATCATATTTCTTGTAGTGCTTTAAGGGGAGGTCAGCAGACTCGTTTCATAAAACTTGAGGGCCCCTGCTCTCACGCCTGCGTTTCGCGCGTCTCCGGGTGCCGGCTGGACGCATGGCAGGGGTTTTCGTGTGGGAGGGTCGCACTCGGGAAAAGACTTGTTAGTGCAGCCATGATTTGTTAGTGCTCCTCGCGAAAAAAGATTGGCGCTAGTGCTTTCAGCTTTGCGGACATTTGTAGTTGTGTGACCTTGCGTGCAAATGAGCGTTAATAAAAATAACATGATGTTTGTAACAACCCTCATTTTCGTTATACAAAAATTTCGTTTTAAAGATTGCTCATGCACTACATTTAATCTACCAAAAAGTTAGTTAATAAAAATATGTATCCAACAATAGCCTATGATAGCAAACTAACTTTACTTTATGCTCTATCTTGTGATAATTTTGGCATCATATATTGTCTTTTAATTGGGTCTTTGCTTGAGTGCTAATCCAAATCAAAATCTCAAATTAAATTCAAACAAAACAAATCAAAAAGGGGAAAACAAATCAGAAAAAGAGAATAAACCTGCCCGGTCCTAACCAGTCAAGTCGGCCCAGCCCACGAGCAGGAGCACCCGCACGTGGGCCTGAAACTTTCTGCTAGCCCAGCCCTGCCACTGCCGATTGGCCACCGCCGTGCTGCAGTGAAGCTGCCAAGCGGGACCCACCCGTCAGCTTTCCCTTTTCCCCCACCTTGCTGTCCTAATCTACTGTCGGGAAGTGCTTTGGAGACCGCATGTAGATAGCAAAAATGCCAACTTGTACAGTGTCTTATCTGCTAGCCTGTTCGTGTACTATTTTAGTTGATGCAAGGGCTCATAATAATCCACGACGATGAAGTAAAATTTGATCTTTTTAGCAGTTTTGTTGCCTGTTTAAGACAAATCCGTGAATGTTGGAAATAAAATATGCTCAGGTTTGAGGTAATTAATTTTCATATTGCAAGAAAAAACGCAGAGCCAGGTTTAGGTGTGGCATGTGGTTGCCGACTTACATTAAATTTCGTTGTGAGTATACCTGCTACGGCTTAATTCGGGTTGAATTATTTGTGTGCCGTTTAAGAATTATAGATGTTAAGCTAAGTACTACGCTGTAGTCCGACCAGTTCCAAATCAGCGTGCTGCCAAGATTCCTCTTATTATTATCTTGAGCAGTTGCAGCAACAATCTATAAATTAATTGCCTATGGCGCGTAGCAGCATGGTCGTCTCAAGGGTAAGCCCTGGCCCAACTGCAACCATGGCACCCAACTTGCTTTCTTCTTCCTTCTCCATGCTGTTCTCGTCACCATCTTGGTGCGCCGCCGCCTTTTGCAAGCAGCGGCACATCCCATCCAGTACAAAGATGATGGTGACACCACTTATGTAACCATACTCATTGAGCACCTAGCAGCTTGCCTTGAGCTTTGATGGTGACATAAGAACTAGTTCTGTGATTCAAACATTTATTTGTTAGTGACAAATAAAGAATCCACATATATATTCCCTAATGCAACTAATGCTTCCGCTAGTGGTAAAAAAATGATTCCATCTATTCAGTTGGACCACCTAAAAAAACTAATATAAGGGGGAGGGAAGGAGAGGAAGCTCACCCCAGGGCAGCTTTGGTGGAGTCGGTGGCGGGACACAGCAGCGGCGATGACAGGTCTTGGTGGCGGCAGGGCTTGGTGGCAACGACCCTTGGTGGTGGCGATCCCTTGTGGCGGCACGGCAGGAGTGGCCAGGAGAGAGGCAGGGAGCGGCGGGAGTGGCCGGGAGAGAGGAGTGAGTGAGCTAGGTTCCCAATTTATTGTCCCGTATGCAGCCAATAATAAGAACAACAACTTGTCCGATGAAACAGTGCAAGCCCACTAGGAGAGCATATTCAGTTTGATGAGCCAAGTGTCATCTACTGTTCGTGTCCCTTGTGGAAACAGAAAGCAGTTGCATATAATACATTAATTTACACAAAGTTCACAGATTGAAATAGGACTGTCCAGACCGCAGGTAGTAGCCAAATGTAGGTCCTGTAGTTATTACATAGTTTTTTGTTATAATCGAACCTTATATTAAGATATACCAAGTACGTTACACCAAGAGGATACAAAATTTTGGTACAAACTTTCGGCCTTTGTCTATTGCACAAAGCCAACTACAGAGAGAAAACAGATGCCACACCGACACAAACTAGCAGCAATCAATCTGAAGACTAGAACACACCCATGCGCAAGGGAAAAAAATGTTGTAGCCACCCACACCAAGTGCCGCGACCCCGCTGTAACCAAAGGTTGGACCTCCTCCTGCGGGAGGATAACCTAACTCAAAAGCCAATGTGTCGCCAAAAGGATACCATACAAAGAAGAGCAAGAGAGTTTTTTCTCAAACACTAAGTCGTTTTTATAGATCCAAAAGAGCCCGGCACAAGACCGCCATGCCATTATGATGTATCATTAAAGTAACCTCTAAAATGTGAATATAAATTACTTACATGTCATTATGAACGATGAATTAAAATAACCCCTAAATTTACATATATATTGCCCAACATGTGTTTTATGGTTGGAAAGAATGGAGAGCCATCCATCTAAGAGATTGGATTTGTCTCTCTGGTTCGATGGCGCTTTTTTTTTTCTAACACTTGTATAATATTTTTTTAATTTCGTTCTCATGTCAATGGCTGTAGGAAACATTGACGGGGGAAGTATCATTATATCAGTAGTACATGTAAATTCCAACCGCGCTGTAACTATATTTGGTTATATTACCAAATTGCTTATATTACCACGTAAGCCAAACCGATCCATATTGGCTGCCGATCATGCATGCGGGTGGAACCCCGCAAGCACGTGGATCCAGGCATCATATCCAGCGCGCGATGATATTGAAATGTTATCGGCTAGCAGGATAAGACATGGATCAAATTGATGCAATAACATGGCAAGTTGGTGGCGGGGACAACGCAAGTAGAAGTAGCTCAATTCCTTGAATAATCACTGCTGCGTGCTTGGATCGCAACGATGCAACAAAACATGACATGCTGCAATGGATGTAGCATGCATCAATCATTCTGATGGCTATAGCACCGTACCGGGCCACCAGCCTTGCGGATGAGTACGTATGCGAATACGATGCCTTGGAGCCTTGAGCTGATCGACCATCGACGGTAGACAGCCGAATCTGAATCGCTGTGTCTCGAGCACACATGCAGCGCACATAGCATGCATACGTACCATCGCCAACAACATACACCACCAATATTGCAATCGCCAATGTCGGCGGCGTCGCCAGACATGCATGCATGCATGGCAGTATGACCCCATTATAATAGTGGCTCTATCTCCCGCTGCATGCATGCATGATTGTCTTCCTCTAGCACCCATAATACTATGACTAGATATAGTGATTCTTACACGCATCTATCTATCAACACTACAAAATATCGAGCTTTATTAATACCATTTCCTCTCGATCCCCACCACTATGCTATATGTGTGCACACGATGGTCCAGTGCTACTACACTAGACTGCCTAATTTGACCTGGGTTTTTGGGGAAAGGTGCCATATGCTATTGACCGCCTATATATATACTCCCTCCGTCTCACGATAAGTGTTGTTTTAGGATTCAATTTTTGTTCCACAATAGATGATGTTTTAGAAGATTAGTTGTCTCTAAAAGCAAAACTAATCTACATGTATATACCAAAAGGAGAAAGATTAGTCTGTTAATCAGGGGCACATGCGTCATATCTCACCCTTCTTAATCTGTCTAAAAAATTCTAACGGCCTGTTCACTTGAGCTACTTTCGGCTTCTTTTCAGACGTAGAACAGTATTTTTCTCTCACAATCATTCAGCCGGAACAGTGTTTTGCAGCCGTTAGTAGCTGCAGCGAACAGGCCCTAAAACAACGCTTATTGTGGGACGGAGAGAGTATGGTTCAATTTTGGTGATTTTCGGAGCCCATTTAGCGGGGTTTTGCAACCTTTGTAGGCTTGAGTTGTGGAGGTTGTCTGATCTAGTTCTGTATTAAAGTCAACGTCTTGCTGAGTCGCTTGTTTTTGTCTGTGTTCGTGGATGTTTGTGCAAAATTCTGCATGCATGAGCTTTATAGCCATGACTTAGGATTAGTAGTATCATGTCGTCGCTTTGTCTCCCTACACATGTGCTAGAGGAGAGGTTTAGGTTTGTTTTTGTTTTGAACAGCTGCTATTATTGACCCTTCCCCTCCCCCAGGCACCCACCTAGTCACCAATCTCGACCCTTCAGATTAAATCTATGAGAAAATATATTGTTTTGAGCCTGTTTTTCGGTTCCAATTCGTTGCATTGGTTGATGAAAACCTAACAAAAAACTAAACAAACGATGTCGAAGAAACGAAGCCTCTGCAGTCCATGCTTCTGCACGGATTGGGAGAGGGAGTGAGGGACCGAGGCCGAGGGGGCGCCGAGCCGACCTGCCGGCGAGCACCTTGGGTTGGCCAGCGAGTGCGAGCGGGACGGTAGCCAGTGGAAGGGTTGAGGCGAGAGGGTCGGCCAACGGATGGGTTGGGGGTGTCAGAGGGTTTCATTCCCTTCATGTGTTGAAAAAAATTAGGGGCATTGAAGGAGCTGGGCCGTGGGCGCTTGCCGCACCTGGAGACACAGATATATACATACATACCCACAATATTTATCTATAGAAACAAGATACAATGTCAACAGAAACTTGGAGATATGAGCATATCACACAGCCTAGCATGGAGCCAGCTTACAGATTTATTCTTGTAATAATATGCATACATGGGGAACAGATTAAGCAACGACATCACACAATGTGACGTAGCAGTAGATGGATTGATGTTTCAGGGCTGCCGAGGCAGTTGGGAGGCTGAGTTTGTCGCTTCGCAACACCACGTGTAACGCACGCAGCTACAGGCCTCGGTGGCCACAAGCAGCCTCCGAGCAACCTGCTGCATGAGCGGATCAGCTAGCGACCCCGCCGCATCAGCAGATGCCAGCAGCAGACCCATGGCCAGGACCAGCAGCATGCAGATGGAAGCCATCTTGAGAGCACTGCTAGTTGAGGAAGCCATATTTGGCAGCTATTGCCCTCCTAAAGTACGTAAAATAAAGCTCCCTGTTATATAGTACGTGCAGGATATGCGAGGATAGGTGGTGTCGCTGCTCACTTGAGCTTTGCATTGCACCCTTTTATAGCCACATCTGGTAGACCCCTGCAGCCACACGCTAATGATCTACTTGACCAATAATACGTGCTCTAGCCGTCGATGTTGAATTTGGGCATTTCCACAGTGGCACGCATGCATTTAGCCGGCTAGCTGATAAATACGCCTTGTGCTTGTGCATGCATCCGTGCTACGTGGAGCAACTAGTTTGAAGCGCACGTACATGCACATGGCAAATGGCATATAATAAAAAAAAGTACCTTATCTACATCTACATTATCTTGAACACTATACATAACTGTGTACATCTCTCTCTAAAAACTTCAACCCTGCTGTCCAACTTATTATTTGATTGGCCGGGGAAACAAGACTAGCACTTCCGCTCTAGATATTAATTATTGTGCTGCAATATATATGCCAATATGCATGATTAGAAGAGAAAGCAAGTACATGTCATATATAGACATTGATAAAAGTTTGTGGATAACGAATCACCAAAAAGTGCATGTCATATATATCGTTCGTGGATGGTTGTGCAGCTTCTGCATGAGCTTTATAGCGTGTCTTAGGAAGTTAGGATTAGTAGTACCGATGTCACTTCATTTGTCTCCCTACACGTTTGCAAGAGGAGAGGTTTAGGTTTAACTTTACTTTGAACCGCTGCTATTGACGACCCTCCCCTCCCCCACGCACCCGCAGTCCACGAAACCCGGCCCTTCAAAATCTATAAGAAACTACGTTGTTTGAGACTATTTTAGTTACAATTTGCTGATTGATGACAACCTGATAATTGAAAACTAAACAAATGATGTCCAAGAAAAGAAATAGACTTGATAAATATTGCAATAGTTATTTACATTAAACTTGCTAGGGTAGCTTACTAGCTATAACATCCATTTTACATTGGCCTAACTCAATATATAGATAAAATAATTGCATCGACGACTAATAGTCTAGATTTTAAAAGCCAGGATCTACATCAATGACATGGTTGCAATAATAGCTTACATAACTCAATGCAAGCTAAAGTATCAATTTAACACAGATTCCAAATATATGAAGATGTGATGCAACGGGGGGAGAGTACTATCTTAATATTTCTAATTAGAGGCTCCTTTTGGAGCCTCCACATTAATCCTCAGGAGACGTTCTTAGAAAAATAGAGAAATCCTAGAAATTCTCACAAAAAAGCAAAACATCTGGCCATCCATTGACAGACTGGAATATTAATAACCATTAGATCTATTTTCAAAATAATTACCCACCTCTGCCATTATGAAAGGTTTCGAGTTTAATTCTCACCGAAAGCAATTTTCTTCTTTTTTTCGGCAGATTTTTTCCTATTTACAAATTTACCCTACTAAATGATCCCGTAACTGTTTTTTATAAAGATAATAGAAACCTTTCCATAAAATAGATATATTGTGTCTAATCTTAGTATTATTTAATCAGAGACTCATTTTGGAGCCTTCATATTAATCCTCACAAGATGAGCTAAAAAATATAAAATCATAGAATTTCTCACAATAATTAAAAACATCTGATCATCAATTTGCATATTGAAATCTTAATAGCCATTAGATATATTTTTTATGTAATTATCCACTCTGCCATCATGAAAATAATATTGATTAACACCCAAAACAACATATTAGTTACCTACATCACCATTATGAAAGAGAATATGATTTAAGACCCTAAATTTATATCGAATTGCTCACATTTGCGATTATGATGGATAATACCAAATAACGCCTCTAATTTAATTATATTTAAATTGTTTACCTTTGCTATTATGACCGATGTATCATAAAAATAAACCCTCAAATTTCTATTAAAATTACCTGTTTTTGCAATCGTATCAAAGATTATATAATAATCAAATAATAATCAAACATACATCTAAAGTAGCGAGATATGCTATTATAATCCAAATATAAAAATAGATCTATATATGTTCAACATACAACACTCTAACCCGTGTGAGAGCGGGTTGATCGACTAGTGAATATGAATGGGGAAAAACACAAAAAGTATTGGTCAATTTATCACAACCTGACAGAAATCATTGCAATGTATAATATGCGCATTGTACGTGTCAGAAAACAAACATAAGCTAAGGAGCGTGTGAAGTAAATAATTTTATTAGTTATAAGTAAAATATTTACCAAAGATATTTAGCTGTCACATATGAGTTTTAACCACTAACATAATACTGCACCATATAACTTGATCAGTGATCGATCACGTGGATGAGTGACGAATACGCATGTGTCGGCAGCTCTGCCTTTTTCGTGCAAGTAGCGCAATTATTGGCTCTTGATGGCTTTTCGGCGCACAACTTGCCAAGTTGCACTGCCGCGGCAAGTAGCAGCTAGCATGCTGCACCAGAGTGGCCTTCTCCATGCATGTATTTGAAGACTATGTATATTGTGGTCTTCGACTCTTCACTGTCTGAAAGTGAAAGTGTTTATTGTCTTGTGGCCAGCCAGCTCCAAGATGATATTGGTATTGTATCAGGACGTATAAGACCGAGACCGACAGGATCACGGACGAACCATCCAACCATTACAACTTATTGTCACATCTTGCTATATAGAGAATGACTACCCTAGAGGTATGTGCTGCATGCACGTGGTGAATCCAAAGCATTGAAGGAAAGGAAGTGACCGGCCGGTAATCAAAGAAAAAGAGAAATAAGGAATAAAAAAAGTGGACTTGCTTGATTAATGTCCTTCCTTTTTCATTAGTTTCAAAGAAAAACTACCTGATGGGTATATGTACATAATGAGGTGAGAAAATAAAGGACCAAAAGATAAAAACATTTCCCTTCTATCAGTTTTAGGTCCCCTGCCTACCCTTTCCAATCCTTTCGAACCTATCAAGTGGGGCCATGTGAGTGGTACAGATGTTTTCGTTGAGTGAAAAATAATACTGCGAAAACTCGCTCTTTTATAGTGTAGATTCTAGATTAAAGCTTTAGTACTGGTTGATAAGGCTTTAGTATGGGTTGGCGGTGTTATGAACTGGTATTAAAGAGAACCCTTCAGTACCGGTTGGTAACATCAACCCGTACTAGCACCTGACTTTACCCATACTAAAGCCTCATCAGAGGGTAGGAAATTTCCAACTGGTACTAAATCTTTCATCCGTACCGGTTACAACTTATTTTGATACTTATTGTTAGGACGGAAAGCCATTTCTCTACCAGTTGTGCTTCACGAGATTTCTTTCATTCTCTTGATTCGTAATTCATATCCTAAATCAATTCCATCTAACGCATACTGTTGGATATTGATCCGAATTCTCAGTTGGGCTTTAGAGACGCCTTGGCCCGTTATGTTGTGGCCCAAGTAGATCATATGTTCCACCTTATATATACATCTTGTAAGCCGTCAGGGAGAGGTAATGCCTCATTATAATCCCCTATGTTCTGTAAACACTTTCCGATACAGTTTGAGTTTTGCTGGCTGGTGCCCGTAGTTCTTTTCCTCAAAGGTTTTTCACATAAAATCATGTCTCATGTTCGATTTTGGTTTTCCATTATTTGCTAACACATACTCTATCGGTTTACCCAGCACTGAGCGAGCAGTGTCTACAATTTTGGCCTGATCATGGTGGTTGTGCTGCTAGCCAGCTACCAATGTGGTTCTTGAAACCATCCATGAACGCCGGACGAAGCGACACCGACAGATGCACATCGCCGTCTCGCTCACCCAGGGTTCAATTTCTCAGTGGAAGATTTCTGAAATTTCAGTTTTCTCAGTTTTACCAATGGACACCGGTAAATTATGTTACCAGCTAAAATTTCAATAATTTCAAATTACCCCACTCAAAACAGCCTGCGTAGTTAGAAATAGTTCTTCCCGTGTCGTTTTTTATTGAGCATTTATGATTCTTTTGTTAGTTTGAGTTGATTTGTATAATATTATACATAAAATCTTGTCAAAAAATTTTGATTTTCTTGAATTTTAACTGAGATTTCACTGAAATTTCTGAAAATCAGTTTTACCAGTGAGGACCGGTAAAAATCTTTTACCGGTAAGTTGAACCTTGCGCTCACCACTCGACAGCACTACCCTCCGAACATGGTCATCGTCGTTGCCATGGCCAGGCGGCGTCTCGGGGCTCCCAGGCATGTACACGGGAACCACCGTATGAGACTATGAGGCATGGTCGAGCGGATCGTGGGCAGCCGGAACAGCGGGCTCCCACCCACTCTGACTACCCGCGCGGCGGGCAGGCCGATGATCCGCTCGATCCACGCCTCCATCCCGGCCACCGGCGGCGCCGCCGCCACCTCCCTCAGGGCCGCAGCGTTCGCTTGGGCGGCGTGCAGAAGCCCCGCCTCGCCGAGGAGCTCGCCCGCGTCGGCGCTCGCGATGCACCCCCTCACGCAGTTGCCGAAGTAGCCCGCAGCGACGGGTGGGCGGAGTCGCGCGCGCAGGTCGATTTGGAAGAGCAGGTGCGTGTCGTCCCCGCCGGCAGGAGTTGCCTCAGGATGCCCTGCTCGGAAAGAACTCGAGAAGTCTAGCTTGCTTTGCTGACAGTCCAAACTATGTCGTGGCAGAGCAGAGACTAGGGCAAAGCAGCCCATCGCGGGGAGCAAAGAATGAGAGCAACAACTTCGATGAAACAGAGCAAGTCGACTAGGAGAGCACGCACATTCAGTTTGATGAACCTAGTGTCATCTACTGTACGTGTCCCTTGCGGAAACAGAAAGCAGTTGCAGCATGATAATTTACACGATCAAGGTTTACTCAATAAAATATCATCTAGACTGCAGGTAGTAGTCGAATGTAGGTCCTGCCGTTATTACATAGTAGATGGACACACCGAAGAGAATTTGCATCAGTATGGAGGAAAAGCATCAATGATTTTTAACAACAACAATGAAAAACACACACACAAAGTGAAACAGAGCCGAACTCTGCATTGTAATAGGAAGGACTGTCCAACTGTCTCTTATACTGCCGCGATGAACCAGGAGAAATAAGCTGAATCCACTGCTATGGCGGGCTGGGCACACATGCAAAGCCATGCAAGCTGGCGCGGATCGATCTCCACCTTGAGCTGGGGGAGCTTGTAGCGGAGGCTCTAGTTCTAGTGTTGTGGTGGTCTCCTCTAGAACATCAATTGCTAGCTGTACAAGAAGTAGGAGCATAAACGACACGGGAGAAGAATTATCATCAATTAGAGGTTCCACACAGAATTTAGTGACATGAATGATAATACTACTAGTCTGTACTCTATAGTACCCTTAATTATTTCCTGTTACATCTAATAATGTCTATAAATAAATAGCCAGGATAGATAGCTAGCAGGCAGATGGAAAGGTATGGCTTATGCATATAATAAAACCTGAATTAAAAGACTAGCTAGTATGAAACATGAATGTCAGCATGTTAATTTGCGCGAGAGAAGTCTAGGGGCATCCATGCAGAGAGAAGGATTAATTGCTACGTACTTTCAGAGCTGGGTCCAATCATCATCAGTACGGATGTAAACATCAGGATGCTTGGAGTGGATAAGCCTCTGCTGCCTCAGCGCCTCTTTTTACTTTCGTCACCACCTCATCTTCCCTGTTGGTTTCCTCCTCTCCACGTCGAAGAATCCGAGCCCGTACGTTCTCAAGGAAGGGGAGATGGCCCAAGGCCAGGTCCTCCTCGGTAATAAATTCATCACCACAGAAATCCTCAAGCCGGATATGAAACTTGAGGTGTTGAAGCCTAGGCATAGCTCTAGGTGGGAACATAGATGGCAGTGTTGAAAAACCATTGAATCTGCCGCGTGTCACACATGGGAAGGCATCGGCACTAATCGTGAACCTTTCAAACACCTGTACGTCACCAACCACTTTCACATTGAGATCACGGAGAGCCTGCAGCTTGCCAAGGCGCTGGATGTCCTCCCTTCGCACTTGGCCCACCTTTATGTACATGTGGGAGAGGAGGAAAAATGATGCAGGATCAATCCATGCCGGCAAACATCTTGTTTCAGAAATAACAAGATGACACAGGCTACATAGGGACTCCACGGAGCCTGCTTCAAGATCTGCAGCCACGTCCTCTGAGAATACTCCTAGAGTCTGGAGTTTGTGCAGTTAACCAAGGGAACCCATGAAAACTTTGCACATCCTTTCATCCCATGTACCTTCATTGTCCTTTTTGAGGCTCACACCTAGCATCCTTAGTTGTGTCAGATGGCCCAACTCTTCAGCAATGTATGCCGAATTCACAATCATCTCCAGGACTTCCAGGGACGATATATTCCTCAACCCATCTGGCAACCTTATGCAGTTCCCGACAGATAGGACCGTCAATTTTCTTAGGCCTATGATACTCGATGGCAGTTCTTTTATATCAGTTCCGGCCAAGCTCAATGTTTGCAAAAACTGTAGCTTCCCTATCTATGGTGGGACTTCGCCAGCATACCCAGTGCATGCTAGACTTAGATACCATAGGTGAAATAATTTACCCACAAACTCCAAACTTTGATGGTTTCTAAGATTGCAGTATTCTAGATCCAATACGCGCAGTAGATTATAGCATGAGCCGGTTGTGGGCATTGAATTAATTATTGCAGAATTAATGATTGTAAAGGACCTCAATTGTGATGCGTACATTGTGGGTCAAGTAGTATTATTATGGATTGTGAGCCTACGGACCTTCCATTCTGAAGATAATGTAATATGCTTGCCGTCTGTTTCTTTTGTTAACCTCGTTATTAGCTCCTCCCTTGACTCATCAATTCCAACAAGGTCAGTGGGCTTAGTGTAGAGAGACGTTATACGAGGGTCAACCTGGGTGATTGTGGCTGGAGTAATAGCATCAATCTTGTACCTATTCGAAGAGAAACTTTCAGCAACAAATTGCAGAAATGGAAGTACGATTTGAGTAGTTCCCTGACCTGTCACGTCGCTGGGCCACCTCCTGTACGCACTCCTTGATGTCCTTGATCTCTTGGGCGATCCCACGGCGAGTGGTGGCCTTGGTGACCTTTTGCATCATCTTCTTGAAGAACCTTTTGGTGCTCTTTTTGCTTCGGAGCTCAGGGCCCTGGACGTGCACCATGAAGGTGTCGACGATGTCCTCCATGTCGTAGGACAGCTCCCTGACGTCGCGCCCAGATCTTGACAAGGTCGCTGAGCTGCTCTCGCGGCACCTCGCCGACGTTGCGGAGGGCGGCGCGCATGGTCTCGAGCTCCCGTCAAAGGAACTCGATGTCCTTCTTGGCACCCTTCTGTACGTTGTACTCATCCTGAAGCAACTGGGCGAGCTTGGGAAGCAGGGTGCCCAGCGCTCCCGTTGCGAACTCCATGGATCCCAATTGGATGAAAATGATCTTTACATGAACATTGTAGCATTCAATGAGATCTACAATTTCGTAGTTTCAAGTTTTTTCATTTGAAGTCATCTATATGGTCCAAAAATTCATATAAATCTAACGGTTATATGCATGTTCTTTGTTTTTGAAAAAATATATTTTTATATGTGACGTCGAATAAAAATGTTTCTATATGTGTTGACGGCACTTAAGCACGGCAAACCTTATACTGCAAGCGACATATCGTGTGTAGCTTTTTACCAGGACGAGTATCATGGGTTTTGTCAATCCAGAAAATAAACTAATTAACCACAGTTTATGGTAAACTAAGATAAAAGGATATCTAATTTATATCTACTCTACATCTAATCTACCTCTAATCTACGTCAAAGTTAGATGATAAACAACTAGAAGATAATTAGAACATCCGAATAAGAGGAACTAAACAGAGTCTAATCAAGCTTTAATTGGATCCAAAGCAAGCATGATAGGAACAACCATGAGATTAGAGTACTCGAGATAACTAGCAACTCTAGCCAAATATAAGCATGATCAAGCCTGCTCCTCATAGCATAATTAAACCAAGGTCATTAACCAAACCCCCTCAATTGAGCTTAACCTTTCCCTCCAACCACTTGTCACATAAGTCTGGGTAATCGACGAGAAGCTCTCATAAGGCATACACTTACGCACAGTCTAATAACATAATAAACATAACTAGGCTTCTAATCACCATGATCACAGATCACAAGAATTAGCTAGGTAACCATATCACTAGTAAGCAAGATCAAGGACCAAGATCGCTAGAAGAACATAACCTTTAAGAACATGATCAAATTAACAAGCATCTAGATCTAAATCTAATTAGAGCTAGATCATGCATAAGTAGACCAAGAATATGATAATTAGACCAAGATCAATACTTCATTAATAAATTGTATCATACTTACAACCACGGCCGTAGCTCTTGATGATACAATTAGACCTCTGGAGCTAGATAATTAGAGAGCCATGCAAGGCCTCTAATCACCTCTAGGAACTAGAAGAACCTCTAATCTCTAGCCTAGAACTCGACGCTCAGCTCTCCTCTGGTGGATGTCCCTCTGCATCGTGTCGCCTTGATAATGATACGGATGAATTGGATGGTCTTGGAGGCCTCATGGGGGTTTGTATTTATACTCTGGAGATGCCTTCGGGTGTCCTCCACCTTCCTCTTGCTTGGTATACTCTGGAGATGCCTTCGGGTGTCCTCCACCTTCCTCTTGCTTGGAGTTAGTAGGACTCTTATTTCCCACGAAACTGGACTTTCCTATTTTCTGCACCTTTCGTATTTCGACCATAGCTCCATTACCTGGAGTCCAAATAAGGCAAACTCTGACTCTAAATTGTAGAGCTCGAAGAGATCTACAACTTTGGTATTCAAACATTCTCCATTTGACGTCGTTTATGTCTCCGAATTGGGCCCTTAATATGCTGCTGTCCTAGAATCCGAGAATATCGCGAGATTTAATTGGAGTTTGGATTGGACTCTTGATAAACCTTCCTTATCTCCAATTTCTTCGCACCAAAGTAATCCTTTTCTCCTTGGAATCTTCTGGAAGAGGCGTGGTAAAAAGGAAAACATGAGACGGCGCCTGGAGGGGTCTGGTCAGCCGACTTGAGGGGGGTCGGGTCGGCCGACCCAGTCTCGTCTCTCGCCCGTTTCCTTCCATCTTTTGCCGGGACGTTGCTTGATGCCTAAGAAACACTTGTACGGGGTCTTTTGGACTCTTTGGCTTCTGGAATCTTCGGTATTGGCCGAAAGTTGACGGAGTCTTCTAGTCTTTGACATAATTGACGATTTTATTGAATAATTGTCGTCATGTCCTAGTAGCTCTTGACACGTTCTTGAAGCTTCAGATTAGTAAGTCTTGATTAATGCAGAGGGAGCCATGAATCAACCAAGCCTTCCTTGTTCTTCATCTTCGATAAATGTCGTCTCAGAGGTCTTTTCTCACTCGAAGTAGATTGTTGTGAATTTTGTGGAAAATTGGTCAAAGACCTGTAAAAATGATATAGAGCATATTTCCAAAACAATGTTGCAAAATCCACAATAATCGGTGATAAATGTCAGTGAAAGATATAGTTGACGCTTAAAATCAATGAAAAACCACATAAAATGATGTATAAATTTCGTACTTAAGCCGCGTCAACAATATGAAACTTGTAGCTTCCAATCATATTTACAACTTTATACTTCTGTTTTTTATTTGGAGTCATTTAGATGCTCTAAAAATTAATTTAGTTATAATATAAACAACACGCTGTAGATTTAAATACCAGCACTTGACAAGTTCTTTGTGAACCAGGAATAATGGACGGTGAATGTCCATCTTCATTATAATAATATTTCATTTAAAAAAGTATGATTATACGAAACAATAAATCTAAACGATAATATGCAACAATAGAGGTTTAGCAATAGTGGTAGAAACAGAGTGATATATGGAATCGTGTGTATCAATGTCAGGTTAAAGCAAACACACAAAAATAAAATTTGATGTCATTTGAATGTGTGGACATTATCGTATAGTAGTAATTATACATTTATACATATGCCATTCTCATTGCATTTGATGGCACCTTTAGTATTATAAAAGAATAAAAAGATTGTATAGATTTAATTTACTCACAAACATTTTCGTAAAAATGTGTGGCTAAAATAGAAATTTTTTCCTTTTCTTTTCAAAACCTTTTTGCAAAAGTTACTATTTATGTTATTATGTCATTTCATAGTATAATTTGAACTAAAACATGATTTTAATAACAGGAGAAATCATGTTTTGTTAATATCTAATGGTTCAATGTGTTTTATTTTGTTGTTCTGTGGACAAAAATAATAAAGAAAAGACTAAGAAGAACATTAGCGTCTTAGAGAGAAGAACAATTGAGAAGAATCGAACTAATAACCTGAAATGGAAAACGGATATAGCCTCTTACCAATATTAGTATAACTACCGATTGATTCCAAATTATTATTTTACGAGGAATAGCTAGGTCAAGGTGAGAAGAAAAACGGAATAAACATAGATCATAGACAATATCTAATTGGTTGATTCGATGCCTAATGAGATAAAGTTATTTGTAAATCATGCAAGACGGGAGGCTTAACAATGGATTATTTTAAATAGCCACTACAAGAAATCAGAGAAAGTTCGTGAGCCAAATACCCACGAATTTAGGCCCAAACCCACGAACTTACTCTAAGTTCGTCGGCCAACCCACGAACTTATCCGTCATTTTTAACTCCACGAATTTATCAGTATAAATTCGTCGGCCCCCACGAACTTACTATAAATTCATCGGTTCTTGAGTGGCCGACGAACTTAACCGGGCGCCAGACTTAAGTTCGTCGGCCACATGCAAACCCACGAACTTAAAATAAGTTCGTCGGTTTTTTTGGCCCGCGAATTTATTTATTTTTTAATTAAAAAAATAATGGTACCCCCATAGAAAATCTGATCATTCAGAAAAAATCACAGAAAGCGGCGCGTCGGTGCGTGGGGCGGCGCGGTGGGGACGGAGGTGGTGGCGCGCGGCAGCGCGTGGAGGAGGCGGCGCGGCAGGGTCGGGGCGGTGCGGTGGGGACGGAGGTGGAGGCGCGTGGTGGCACATGGAGAAGGCGGCGTGTGTGGGGAATAGAGAGGGGCAGCACCGGCGGACAACATGGGGAGGACGCCGGATCTGCACAGGGGAGGGTGGCGGTGGTCGACGGTGCGGTGGATCCGGCGGCGGCGGTCCTCCCCGTCGCGGTCTGCCTCGGGGCAAGGCAGCTCCCTCGTCGTTGGAGGCGCGCGGGGCCGGGCGCGGCGGTGGCGGCCTGTGGAGGAAGCGAGTGCGACGGCGGATCTCGCGGGGGTGGGAGAGGCGGGGAGAGAGAGGCGGCGGCGGCCAACGGCGCGGTGGATCCGGCGGCGGCGGTCCTCCCCGTCGCGATCTGCCTCGGGGCAGGGCAGCTCCCTCGTCGTCGGAGGCGCGCGGGGCCGGGCGCGGCGGTGGCGGCCTGCGGAGGAAGCGAGTGCGGCGGCGGATCTCGCGGGGGTGGGAGAGGCGGGGAGAGAGAGGCGGCGGCGGTCGACGGCGCGGTGGATCCGGCGGCGGCGGTCCTCCCCGTCGCGGTCTGCCTCCGGGCAGGGCAACTCCCTCGTCGTCGGAGGCGCGCGGGGCCGGGCGCGGCGGTGGCGGCCTGCGGAGGAAGCGAGTGCGGCGGCGGATCTCGCGGGGGTGGGAGAGGCGGGGAGAGAGAGGGGAGGCGTGAGTGTGAAAATGAACGGGGGAGGTCTGATATTTTAATGGGGTTGATTTTAAGTTCGTCGGTCTGTTGAAATGGCCCACGAACTTATAATTTAAGTTCGTGGGGTTAAAGGAACCCACGAATTTAACGACACATAAGTTCGTCGGTCCATTTGGAACCGACGAATTTAGCTTAATTTCGTCGGTCCACCTAAAACCGACGAATTTAATGAAATAAATTCGTGGGCTAATTTATGCCCGACGAAATTAAAAAAACCCACGAATTTTGTCGCTTTTCTTGTAGTGAGCCTACTTGATTCGATGCCAAATCTTGGATGCCAAAATTTGAACAATTTTGCTATGTTTAAATTAATTTAAGAAACAATAATTTTCATACAACTTCGTTCGACGTCACATGTAAAAATATAGTTTTTCGAAAACGTGCATATTACGGTTAGACTTATATGAATTTTTGGACCATATAGATGACTTCAAATGAAAAAACTTGAAACTATAAAATTGTAGATCTCATTGAGTGCTACAATGTTCATGTAAAGATCATTTTCATCCAACATCACGTGTAAAAGATATAATTTTTCTAAAACAGAGACAATGCATAGTATAGTTCGATAAGTAATGAATTTCTAGGGCATCTAAACGGCCTCAAATGAGAAAACTCAACACTACAAAGTTGTAGATATCATCGAGAGCTACAATTTTCATATAAAAATCATCTCAATCCGACGCCGTATGAAAAAGATATGATTTTAAAAAAAAAACAGCCTGCGTGGTGCCGCAGCACTGTGCGCCATGAACCGTGGCACAAATGACGTGTCCGACCACTATAGACGACCCCGGAGGGTGCCTACGTGGCAAATATTGCGGCGGCGCCACGAGTGGCGCCCAACGTTGTACTGCGGCGCCACGCACCGTGGCACCGAAAAAGGGTCATACCGTGCAAATTGTTTCGTGGAAGGGTCATTCTTGCAATTTTTTTTAGCTCGGTGGTTAAAATGCAAAAAAAAGTGTGAGGCGCGAGGTGAACTTGGACGTGTCGCCGCTGCACGTGCATGGGCACGTCGACGGTCGACGCCCGGACAGATGCAGCCACCGGCGTCACCTCCAAGAACACCGTCATCGACGCCGGCGGCACCGGGCTAGCCGCACGGCACTACTTCCACTGCGGTGGCTTCGTGGTCTCCTTTGCCTTTTTCACCGTGTACATGCGCCCGACGACGCGTGGGGCGGCTCTCATCTGCGCCACGGTCGAGCAGAGTGGAGATGAGATGGTCGGGGAGGACGGGGAGCCGTGGCCCGTGGCTAGCCGCGCACGGTGACACCGGGCGACTCTTGGGTGACAGCGCCGGCGGCAACGTCGCGCAAAGCGCCGCGCCGAGAGCCGCCGTGGCGCGTGGCTAGCCGCGCACGGCGACGCCGGGCGACTCTTGGTTGACAGCGCCGGCGGCAACATCGTGCAAAGGGCCGCGCCGAGAGCCGCGCCGGCAGAAGCAGCGACGTGCGGGTCGATCTCGAAGGGATGGTGCTCCGGCCTGCTCCCGTACTTCGGCGGGAGGGAGCTAGTTCCGTCGGGGCGCGTATGGGGATTCCTGTGCGCACGGAGGTACGTGATCTACTTCGAGGAGAGAGTCCAGACCAGCAGGCGGCGGAGTTTTTCTTCCCTCTATATATCTAGGGTGTTAAGAGTCGGCCGAGGGCCTTTTCCCGCTGACGGCCGTGGACTAGAGTTGAAGTCCTTTTCTTTTTCGATTTTTTTCTTTCTGTTTTTCTATCTGATTCATATACGTACACTATCCGATTCATATGTACATGTAACAAGCGAGTTCCACGTGTTAGGAGGGACCGGAGACTTTTGTTTGGTCCTACATGTTACGACGGACCAGGAAACCGAACCGAGAATTCTTATTTGCTTCAATATTAGATATAAATAACTCTGTTCTTGGCTTGACGTGTTCATAGCGTTTTTCCTTGTCATCAGTTTTTATATTCTCCAGATCAGGGTAGAAACTCCGCTCTGAAAACAAAATTCTGTACAACCAACAGAACCACTGAAACATTTAAATGCAGCACCATGGTGCTGGTACGCCGATTAGGTGGAAGATATTCTTCTTGAGGGCGATATCTCTGTTGAGGGCGCTATCTTTGCCTCCCTAGCTTCTTTTGTCGCGAAAGCGTCAACCGTTGGCCTGGTGGCGGCGCTCTGAGCGTCGTTATCCGTCTTGAAGGCACCATCGCTTGTTCTCCCCGTTGTCATGTTAGCGTGTCGAGCTAACCTAGGTGTTTTTCGGCTTGCAGTGAGTCCATTTGTTGTACTTGGTGGTCGTCGGTGTGTAGTAGAGGTTGTTTTTTCTTTGTTTTCTTTACCATGGTTCGTAAGCCGCGGCTTATTCCCTATAGTTGTAATTTGCTATCTTCTTAATGAAAAACGCGGCTTGAACTGCATTCGCGAAAAAAAGGTGGAAGATATTCTAATAAGATGAGGAATGAGAGAGACGTCTTAATAATTACAGTATTAACGAGTAACGAGAGGTATACAAGCTAGATGGAAGGAAAACAACGTACTGCATGGTGACAGCAACAAAGGGGTTATTTGGAGGTGCCTCTAATTAAGGCTATAATATATCCCTTGACAACACCAAATCTATTATTATATTAATAAGAGAGTGTTAAAAGAAGCCACCACGTTCGCCGAGAAGGTCAAGAAATTCCCACATTAATCGGAAAAAAGAAAAGCCCTCCACCGTCGGATTTTATGAAGATCCAACGGCGGCCCACGTTCAATTCAGAATTAAAAATTCTTAGTACAGATAGATTCCTATTAATAAGGGAGTGTTAAAAGAAACCACCACGTTCGCTGAGAAGGTCAAGAAATTCCCACATTAATCGGAAAAAAGAAAAGCCCTCCACCGTCGGATTTTATGAAGATCCAACGGCCCACGTTCAATTCAGAATTAAAAATTCTTAGTACAGATAGATTCCTACGCACCAGGCATACTGCCTTATACGTGCAGAAGTTTGATTCGGACTCTAACAGGAAACTGTCCGGCTCAATAAATATTAAATACAGAGCTACCCCTCCATCCATTGATATCACAAACCTTGAATCAATCAGACCCAATCGCTAGAACATTATTTTCTGCGTCACCAAATTGAACCATCTTGCCAAATTGCCAATAAGTTTTTCCAGCCTAGGGCTGATTCCAATCTTGCACCATTGACAATTCTACATAGAGCACCAGCCGGTGGCGGTGTGGCGACAATTGTCTGAGCTGGTAAACGAAGATGACAACCATTGTGCCACTTGGTCAGAGAAGACAATGGATGCTCTGAAGAGAGAAATATCTGGAGGGCTAGGCGAGGTGGAGCGACCGACGGCCTGATGACGATGAAGTCACGAGGCGGATCCAGAGTGCCCTGACGATGAAGGATGAGAGCGGCCTAAGGATGGAGGAGCAGGTAGCAGACGCGAGCAGGTGTCCAACAGAGGAGGAAGTTGCTCCCTTGCCCTCAAGGTCGATGACTCGATGGAGATGCAGCAGGAGGTCGCCAGCCCAAGGTGCCATCAGAGACCGAATTATGTACGTGAGGTACGATTTGGAGGTAGAATCGTATGGTGCGGGTGCCTGATGAGATAGAAGGATATGGTTGTGGCTTCCACTAGCCTAAACAATATTTTTACACATTGCAAATATCAAAAACGAATTTATTGTTAATAGTTTAATTGTAATTAAACAATAACTAAATAAACAATTAATTACCAATATAATTATGATGAAACATATAATTTCCTTTTTGAAAGCATATAAGCCGATTTGGCTTACAAAATTATATATGCCAACTATCAAAGAATTCCTAAGGTTTATGATGGATCCGATATCTATAAAAATAGGATACACGATCGATCAACCTCTATAATAACCAAACACGATAATCTATAAAAAAATCAGCAGAATTAAACAATGATAATAGATATATTGGTAAAAAAGCAACCTACGCAAATAAAATCTATAATAAAATAACTTTTTTTGGCAATTGGAATACTTATACACTAATCCGACAAGGAAATCAAAAGGAAAGATTTAATGTTATAAAGGAAATTAGCGCATAATATAATCACCACCTAATCACCTACTAAATCTGACAACAAAAAGAAAAGTTACAAAAAACTAAGCTATGAAAAACATTATGGCCGCACTATTATTGAAGAGGACCAACATAATCCCCATATGACCACCTAATACATATGAAAACATAAACAAACCTATTAAGCAAACAAATTAACAGAACATGTTAACCTAAAAAAAGAAAAGTTTCTAAAATGTTGAATCTTATGAACATCTAACAATCTATATTAAGCTTATATCATATATTACTAAAACAGAAAATATTTACACAATTAGTTGTTATGACCATCCAAGTATCTAACTGTTAGATTAATCTAGATATTTTATTTAAGTACCGAACCGTTAGATTAATGTAGATATTTTATATCAAAAAATGCAATGAATTGGACAAAAATCTCCATCATCGAGTATCAGAGAGCACCATGTCTATTATAAGACTTCAAATTAGTAAAAAAGAATATCCATTATTAATATTGTCTCCTTGAGTTGTATCTTAAAAGATTATTTATTTTAAACAGTTGACATATATAAAACATATATATACCAAAATATAAATACTTATCTGTTCTCTATTTTTCATCTTATAGGTCAAAAAACTATGTCATAGAAAATAAAAAATAATATTATGTACATGTGCCTTACAATAAAAATAAAAAAATGTTTAGCGAATAAAATGAAAATGAAAAGACAATGATGAAAAAAAAGAAAAACAGTCGATTTTATAGTTACCATTGCAAACTACTAAGCCATAATTGTCTGCCTCTATAGAGATCAACAATATCACTATTCGCACAACCAACTAATCAGTTTTATAAATCACGCGAGGTCACAACTTCTCTGCGCCGATTTGGCACCAAATAACCATACTGGTGAGATGAACGAAGCACATCTTCGGCACATCATAATAAAAACAGCTGACTCTGACAATGGAGAAGTGGCATATGTGAGTCTCTTACACCATACATTTATTAAGGGCCAGAGACATGCAAAGTTTTTTCTTCCATTGCAACCGGCATGCATGTTTTAGTATTATTATATTTTAAATTTTTAACGGTATATTTGTTTATCTCTTAGATTATATAATTCGACTTATATAATTGAGTGGCTAATATACAACCATGCTTATTGTGTATTTTATATAATTTAGAGGGCAGATTATAATAATATATAAACAACCTAAAGAACATTTATTTTAGTTTATACTCGGCAGTGACTAAATGAGCTTACTATACAGTTTTCTCAATTGTTCAATACTCCCTACCTTCTAAATTATAATCCACTTTTTCTTTGTTCCAAGGCCATTTTTTCTAAAACAATACGAACACTTATGGCACCGATAAATAAGCTAGCAAAATATATTTAATGGTATAACCAATATAACTAATTTTATATCACAATCTTGGCACATTTTTTCAAAAAATTAGACAAATTATAGAAGCTAAATTTGGAATAAATGTAGTATATAAAAATTTTCAAGGACCTAATTACAATACTTTAGTGATTACACAATTTTAAAAACCTAGGGAAGTAAAATTATAAATATCAATCTTATTTTGATCTCACACAGCACAATATTTTATTTAAGTTCCCTTTCCCGTATATCTCCGTCCCGTTTCCGTCCCGCTCCTGTTTTTTCCCGACAATACGAAAATGGGCGGGATAAAAATAGAATAAGGTACGGGACGGGAATTTTCCCATCCGTTTTTAACCCTATTTAAACCCCAAACATGTTCAGAACATAATACACCAAAAAGTAAAATTTTGAAAAATAAAATTTATTACTTAGGACCAATAAAGTAAAACAACAAAAAGAAAATTTAATAAGAACAATCTAACACTATCAATTTCAAACAGAACTAAAATTTTTAATAAAAAACTAGCAACCCGTGCTATTTGCACGGGCCATGTTGCTAGTTAATTAATTAAAGCAGAAACGTAGAGATAGAAGAAGAGCAACAATGGGTGGTCCAATCCAGTTGAGAGTACCGTACAGCACCGTGGCGCGCGGCTCATCAGTACATACATACACAATTACACAGACAGACGGGCTCGACTGCTGTGCAAGCAGAGGCTTTGTGCAAGCGTGCAAGCAACCTCTTTGATCCACACGATGACCATCCAATGGTGTCTCAGATTTTTGCACATAACCCCTCCAACTCCTCCATCTCACGTACAAATTAAAGTGCAATAACCCTTGGAATGATTGCGCTAATACATGGCAGGTCCTGCGACCCATCACGAAAGGATTCCGTGAATCTGCTTGCGCCGCGCCGCTTCTGCTTGACGCCGCCACCGTTTCTCCAAGCTCGGCTCTAGGGGATTTGGGGGCGTGCTGCTGCCAGCTGCCCTCGCGTCCGCACCACGCCCTGGATGATTCGCCGACCTGCAAGCCCACCAACTTGAATGAACATGTGTGCCTGTTATCTTGGATGATTCGCCGATCTGCTTGCAATGGGGTAATTAAAGAACTGGCGACCAGTACGGTGTATCGGTCAGACAAAAAGAAGATGTACTCACAGGAATTAGCTTCTGTTACCGTGAAAATTGAGTTGTTTGGATAATGGAGCAGCATGTCCAAGAATGAACATAAATAATTCTTTTTCACGTATTCTAATCAAGTAGCAGCAGGAACATGCAATTGTGTTTTAGTGTGCCTTTGAGCAGGTGAGGAGATTTTTTCCCACACAAAAATGGAGAAGCAATGTAATAAAATAAGAACATAACAGTACCAATTTCCACAAGATCACAGACACAGGTTCATCCACGTTTAACATTCAGCACCCGGTTTCTTACACGTCTCAAATAAAAAAACGAACATGTTTCAGTTGTGTTTCAACTCCCTTTGTTTGGACAGGACATGAGTCTTTCTTCTTTTTATTTTTGTCTGCATGTCCCAATATTCTCTTGCACTTTCCCTTTGAGCGAATGTCATTAGGTGGATGGACATGTTCGTCATCTGGAATACTACAGCCAATGAAATTTTCTTGTTCCTCTTGCCTAGTTTGAGTGCTATGCTGAAACAACAAGGATAAAGATTCCAAATTTTGTATCAACATATCTATGCCTCCTTCTGATGTCTTGGCAACTTGAAAAATATCCTCGAACTTATTCTGTGCACTTGACATCTTCCTTCTCATAGATGCATCCATGGAGCCAGTGGCCTTCTCCATTAATAAATTGCCTTCACTATCATATGCATTGTCTCTAGAAATTATCAAAAATTAAATATCAGTTCTGGAAATTAGATTAACAGCCATTTATGTGTATGAGGAGTTTACCTTTTACAGTTTTTCATCCATCTTTTTGTGACGTAGTGCATTGGCAGCTCATTTAATCTCGCACCTCTGATGATACATATGATATGACGGCATGGTATTCCTGTGGACTAAAAAAGCATGCACCGGCACTTATGAGTGCTAAAGCAAATTACTTCTCTAACTCTTCTATAGTTGTCGGACATGGTAACAATTTTTCTGTCCTCCAATTCAGTTGTACTTTGGACATCACAATGGTCCCTTGCAGCTAACACCTCCTCTTGGAATTTATTAAAAACCTCATGTGTGAAAAGACAACTACCATGTTTCCCAATATCCCATAAAGTAAATAAAGTCGGGTTTGTATGCATGGTTGTGTTGTCATGTATTAGTTTTTCTTGCCTCTGGGATTGCAAAGCAGTGTCAAACCGTAGCCAAAACTCAACAAATGTAAGCTTACGAGTTACAACTTGAAAAAGGAATTGACACTTTCCGACCTTGATGTTGTTCGAAGAATACCTCCAAGCCATATATCTTTGAAATATGCTAGAATCCATGACTCTCGCATGTGATACCTTGTCTGCAACCAATCATTACTCTGCAAATTATAATGCAATATTATGCCTTGCCATCTGCTCTCAAATTCTTCTGTTGTTTCTGAACCCCATACACATGAATTAACCGTTTTCCAAAACTCTTCGTCCTCTATTAGATGTGGACCAATTTTTTCTAAATTTTTTTCATGATGTGCCACATGCACAACCTATGGATGGTGTTTGGAAGCACCATGCCAATAGAAGCCCTCATACTGGAATCCTCATATGTTATAATTAATCCAGGGGCCTTTCCTCCCATAGCTCGTAGGAAGGTCTCAAATACCCAAACATAGCTTTCGATCTTCTCATCGGCTATAAAGGCACCACCAAAGAAAACAGATTGCATATGATGGTTGATTCCAGTAAAAGGTGCAAATTTCATGTCGTATTGGTTTGTGCTATAAGTAGAATCAAAAGATACCACGCCACCGAAATGCACATAATTTTTCCTGCTAGGTGTATCAGCCCAAAACACTCGGACCAACCGACCATTATTCACTTCATATTCAAAGAAAAAACCTGGATCCAATTCCTTAAGCCTACCAAATTGATCAATAAACATCTGAGCATCAGCATCTTTAATTTTGTTCATAAAATCACGATAGTAATTTTGCAGATCCTTTTTGGTGCAACCCTCATACTCAAAACCCCCTGCACCCACATGAAGCAATCTGTATGCTTGTGATGTTCCTATGCTCGCTTTGTGGCAATTGAAAAGTGTTGTCTTTGCCTTCTCGCTTACTAAGCGATTGGATCTAAGCAAATGATGTTTGCTAGGTGTCACAAGTTCATGGTTGTGGTCATCACATACCGCTGCTATCTAGTACTTGCCTTCAGTATTGGGCTTAAAATATATATAAGCTTCACATCCACATCAGTTTCTCTAGTGTGTTTCACCTTCTCGGATGGATGCACGGAAGCAGTATCATTTTGATTTTTGTATCCTTGCTTGGCGCACAAGTACCCTTCTATTGAACCACTCCATTGTCATCTAGTCTCTGTTGACCGATCCGAACAGGAAACCCGAGGATCTCATGTGCATACCTCTTGTAAAACTTCTCTACTGATTCTACATCGTCGAATGGCATCCGTACATGTAAATTTGCATAATGTTAACAAATAATATGAATAAATAGTTCATAAATAATATGAAATATTTTTTTTTTAAAATATGTACCTTAGGTATCATCCTAAATCCATCATCCGTGTGGACATCTCCGGCATCATGCAAACTATCACAAAGCAAGTAATTCAATGCTAAAAAAATTACAGTACCTTGCATCATGTGTCTAGACATAAAAAACGTAACTAATGCAATATACACTGAGGAGGAGGATTACTACCTTTCAGCCATGGTCATTTCAATGGTGTTGGTGACACTTGCTGAATTCAAATATGTGTTGTTCGTCAATCGTAGTCTTATTGACGGCAGGACACTCAGTATTTCCAGCTTCGTCCATTATTTTATACGACTACGTCTCCTCCGGCAACAAACAATATCTAGCATTGATGATCCGGGATAATTGTAATATAGCTTCATGCATCGCACCTACCATGCCACGTGAATGAAAGAACTAGGAACCAGGGTGCAAGAACCAGAAGATGGATCGTACCTACCAGGTCGATCCTGCTCACTTTTCTCTCTCACCTGACCTGATTACGTTCTGGCTTGGAGGATCCGTTCTGTGTTCTGAACTTCTGATCAACGAGGCCGACGACGCTCAGAGGAACGGCGGCGGCGTCGAGCAGAAGCGGCGCCAGTGGAAGCATGCGAATCCTTTCGTGATCAGTCTGGGCGAGATCGATGGACCTGCCATGTAGTTGCGCAGTTATTTTAGGGGGTTACTGGCTCTTTTTAATTCGCAAATGAGATAGGAGAGTGGGGGGGTATGTGCAAAAATTTGAGACACCGTTGGATGGCTATCGTGTGCATCAAAACAGACGCTTGCACGCTTGCACAACGGCGCCCCTTGCACAGCAGTCGGACCCGGGTTCCGAGACACTGATATGAAAGCAGTGCAATCGAATTGCATTTTAAGCTCATCATACACTGCTTTTGCAAGTGTCGTCTTGCCTAATCCACCAAAACTAACAATAGAGATTATCCTTATTTGTTGTGTGGATGTCTTGTCTTCACGTGTCACTCTTGCTATGAGTTCTTCCCTTGGCTCATCAATTCCAACAAGTTCGGTCAGTTTGGTATATAGAGCTGTTAGACGAGGGTCAACTGAAGTGGTTTTGGCAGGAACAATAGTATCAACCTTTTACCTGTCCAAAGAAATAACAGAAATCCATTGAGAGATCTTAAAACCATTACGCTATGCTGCTGAAGAAAATTTGAAATAATGCAATTGAATTCAAGGGGCCTTCTGTCTAGCCTGTCACGTTTCTCTGCCACCTCCTTGACATCTCTGATCTCATGGCCAATCCCACGGTAATCCCAGGCCTCGGTGATTTTTCGCATCATCTCCTTGCGAATCCTTTTAGTGCCCTTCTTGCTCGGGCGTTCATCAGTAGGACCTTGGACACGGACCAGGAAGCTGTCAACGATGTCCTCCATGTCGTAGGATAGCTCCCTGATGTCCGCAGCCCACAACTTTACTAGCTCAGTGAGGTTTTCCGGCGTCACCTCACTGACCATGCGGAGAGTGGCATCGATTCTCTGGAGCTCTTTGGAGACATACTCGATGTCTTTCTTGGCGTTCTTGTGCAGATTGTACTCATCCTGGAGCAGCTGGGCAAGCTTGGGGATGAGGACTCCCAGGAATCCCAGTGCCCCCGTTGCAGACTGCATGCCCCCTCCCAAGGATAGATTCAGCTCTAGTAGCCTACAACATCGCATGTTATTTGTATTTGTAGAGAAGCAAAATAGTTGGCCGACTAATCGAATCAGCTAGCTGGTTAAGATGTTACCTAGCATCGTTTGCCGCTCCCCTGCATATTGATCAACAAAGAAGTCGCATGCTATGCTCCGGGGATCTGCTCGGCTTATACGAAACAGAGTTGATACTGTGACCTGACCTGATTTCAGATGCAGAGTTAGTCCTACCATTGTAGCGCCCATCCTTTGAGTACATGCATGGATGCCTCGATCGGGACGAAGGTTGCACGTGGCCGACACCGTTCGCGCATCTCGAACAACGGCTACAAAACGAACCAAGAACAACATAAACTAATGGCACAGATGCTTGGGAGGCGCGTCGATCGCACGCCGCTCCTCCATTAGTTTTCTGGGAGCCAATATATTAAGAACATCAACTATATTAAGAACACAAATTTCATATCGAAATACAACAGGGTCAGCAGCGCGCGTAGAGGCGGGCTTAGTATTAGCTAGACGGAGACGCCGTACGTTACGGCCGGCATGTTCATTGTTCATGCAGGTGATGGCGACGACCAAATAAGGCTCTGGCTGTGTGGCTGGCTGTACGAGCCCAGAGAGCTTGCATATCTTGCCCGCTACCTTCATCCGATCCAGATCTGCTGGTGAGCTTCGCGTGCCGATGGAGATGCACCTTACCAGCTGGGCTAACTGACAAAAAGATTAATCGAGGCTTTAATTGTGGACCGCCCTCGGCTCATCTCCCGATCCCTACGAGGACAAACCGAGACGACTCTTTAATTATTTAATTTTTATCTCTGAACAAGCCAGCTGATCAGGATATATTAATCAAGATGCAAATCACGTGGGCAACAACCAAGTGCTGTTTGGCCGTATGCATGTGTGCACGTTACAAATATGGGAGCTAGCAGGAATCCAGATGAAAAAGAGAGTCTTCTCATGAAACTACTAATTAATCTGGATCCTGTTTCACAGCAGATCGATGCCCTCAAGAAATGGCTGCAAATCCGTGGCCTAATAAGTGCTCTGCCTCTCGAAATGTCTATATATTAGATGCATATTTAATTTGTACGTTCCTACGAGCTCATGAACACCATATCTCCTAGCTACATCTGTCATTCATACAACATTGCCGTCATTTTCTTTTTGTTGTGTTTCTCCGCCTATTATTAATGTTCAATTGTTTGAAAATAATCTATATAAAAAATTGAGGAAATTAAGTAATTCTTTTTCTGAAGTTTGTACGAAATCTTTTTGAGAAAACCAAAAATTTACGGGAAATCCGATAATCGTGTTTCCCGTTTACCTCTGTTTCAATACTGGCAAAGCAATGGCGTTTATTTTTTTTTCTCCTAACACACTTGGTATAATTTTTTTTATAAGGGAATTGCTCCGGTACTGATCCCTTCTTATAAATTTGGCACAAATCTCAAATGATTAGTTTTTTTTTTTTACAACGTCTCAAATCATTACTAGTTAGCACGGCAGGGCCCAGCCCAGGAAAGCCCATACGTCCTCATCCCGAATTCCCGATGTTTGAGTGCGCTCGTATTCGTCTCTCTGCCCGCTGGAAGCGCCACTCATTTCGCCATGGAGAATGAACGGCCGAGTGAGGCATGTCGCCGATCCCGTACGTTGTCGCAATTGAAACACAACCGCAAGGCGCGTGCTGCGGCTTCATGTCGAGACCAGCTATCACTGATAGATAGATCATGGACGGACGGAGCCTGCTGCCGTTTTTCCTGCAGGTGTTTTTCCGCCGCTGTGTACGCGCCATGGAGACCCTATCGGTTCGGTTACGAAAACCCTCTCTGAGATTTCTTTCTTTCACCTGGCTAGCAAGTGGGTGAGAGCCCGGCCCGCGCGAGTGCTCTTGGTTGTGTTATTCGGAAGTAGTAGGCTAGAGCGTCCTGCGACTGAGGCTGCCCCCGGTCGGTTTGTGGTTTGTAGGCTTTTTTTTTTCTATTATAACAAAGATGCGCCGAGATCAATTCCAACTGACGGATACATACTCTTAGAGATCGGTTCATCCCGAGCGAGAGCAGTGTCTAGTATTTTGGTCTGATCACGTTGGATGCGCTCGCGACGCACCCCCCCTAACGCAGTTGCCCAAGTAGCCCGCGGCGACCTAGATCGAAGAGGAGGTGCGTGTCGTCCACTAGGTCCCGCAGCGAATGCATCCTCGCCACCGCCGGCTCTTTCGTACTGGAACACCTGCTGGACTGGCCACGTCACGACCCACGGCCCGCTGAGGAAGGAGAGCTTCATCACCTTCACGTCAAATGCAATGGGCCCTCCCAAAGTTTGTTTGACATATCCTGCGGCGTTGCATCATGGCACAGCAAATTAATAGCAACAGAGGGATTTCCCTGTCCTTAATTATTCCAGTTCAGTGGCATCACACCACTCAGTAAGGCACATTTTATTTATACTGGGCATGCATACACAAAAACAAAAAAAAAAACTTAAAAGAAGAAGAGACAAGTGCGTACATGCATCACCAGAAACGTAAATCTATAGAGGGTTGGTTGGGGTGCACACCCGCCTCGTGCGCCAGCTTCTCTTTCACTCGCGTCGCCACCTCATCACCTTGGCTGCGGGCTGCGACAACCACCTTTCGGAGGGACGGGAGGTGGCCTAAGGCCAGGTCGTCGTCAACAGAAGCAAGGCCACCTCCACTAGCAGTGAAAGCCTCCAAATCAATACAGAACCGAAAGCTTTCAAGTCTGGGCATAGCTCCTGGTGGAAACATGGATGGGACCACTGCAAACCCATCCAACCTGCAATCTACGAGACATGGGAAGGCATCTGCACCAACCACGAACCTTGCCAGCTTGGGACAGTCTTGCCCCTCCACGTAGAGGAAGAGACAACTGAGAGCCTGCAGCGTCCCAAGGACCTGAATATGCTCCCTTCGCACCTCATCAACCCATATTTCCAGGATGGAAAGGAGTGGAAGCACTGCTGGATTAATCCATCTAGGCAACACCCTAGTTCCACACATAATTATATGGCGCAGGTTGTTGCCTAGGCATTCCGCCGTCAAGCCGTCTAAATCACCTGGTATGTAGTTATTTGCTACGCCTAGAGTATGGAGTTTCCGCAGCTTTCCAAGGGACGCCACAAAAGCTGTACGCAGGCTTCCATCCCATCTGTCCTCCCTTCCTTTTTCGAGCCAGACATGGAGAACCCTTAATTGTGCGACACGGCCCAGCTCTTCCACCATCTGTGCAGAATCCAAGGACTCTATCGTTAGCTCTTCCAAGGACGTTAAATTCCCCAATCCAGCTGGCAGCCTTGCATAGAAATTCACACGTAGGAACATTAGTTGTTTTAGCTGTAGAATACACTGTGGCAGCTCGCCTCTGCAACGAGCAGCTCTAGATAAGTCCAACGTCTGCAAATGCTTTAGCTTCGCTATCTGTACTAGGAGCTTAAGAGTATACAGACTGACTGGTAGATGTAGGTACCTTAGCTGAAGCAGCTTTCCAATAAACATCAAACTTGGATCACCGTCAATGCTGCAATATTCCAGATCCAATACACGTAGAAGATGGTAGGATGGAATGGATGATAACATTGAGTTGATTACACAACGACCAAACACGGTAAGGGACCTCACATTGGACATGTTCCGCTTAGTTATGTTCCTTGGAGGCCAAGTATTGCCATGGAGGGATAACCTGCGAATCTTGCTGCCTGAAGGACGTGTGTTTTGGTTGTTATCATGTAAATCAATGGTAACAAAGTTTTCTTCTCTTGACAAGGAGCAAATGAGATCATGCACCATATCGTGCACGCTGCAGGACCTATCTTCGTAAGCCGAAGTGATCTCAGAAACATCCAAATCTGTTAACTGGATAAGGCTTCGGTTTATAAGTCCATTGAAGTAGCTCTCTCCAATCTCAAATAAGCTTTGGCCTCCTCCTCCATGCTGCACAAAACCTTCCCCTATCCACCTCCATATTAACTGTTTCTTCCTAATCAAATAATCTTCAGGGAATATACTGAGATATAATAGACATGTCTTCAAATGGGAAGGTAGATCATAATAGCTAAGAGATAGTATCTTCTCCATATTCTCCATGTCGTAATTATTGCTTCCAATTCCAGAACCAATAGAGTCACAAATATTGTACCACTCATTTACATTTCCCATCTTATTTGCCAGCAAACCTGATGTTGTTATGATAGCCAATGGAACACCTCCGCATTTGTTCAAAAAAATTTCTGATACTTCAGAATATTGTTCGGGCAATATGTCTCCACAGCCAAATATAACAATAACCTCCAACTTGATCGGCAGCATCAATTATGCGGGTCGTTATAATGATTTGACTTCTCATGTCATTGTCAACCAAAGCACATCTTAGTATGTCCTAGGGTTTTGTAGACCATATATCATCAATGACAATGAAGTACCTATATGTACTGTAATATATAGAGCAGCCATATAAGTACTGTCATTAAATTAATTGAGAAAGAATACCAATACAACTCTTAGTTCGCAACTGTTATATATTTCAAAAGTTTATATCCGATAAAACATGTGCAACGCACGGGTTGATTGGCTAGTTAAGATAAAAAAAAATGTATAACTGTTTGCTCGGCGTTGGGGACTCGTTTGCTACCCGTGTGCAAACTACCCAAAACATTAACACTAAAAATCCATATTCTTAGTATTATCTGCAGATTAAGATATATCTTCCATGTTGCAAATAGCGACATTATGGAAACAGCAAGGGTCACGCACAGTATTCTCACCTAAATGATCACATTATCGCAGGGAGGTTATAGAACAAATAATCCAAGTTTCAGCGCGGAAAATCAATGGTGACATACATAGCTCTTAAGGTGAAATTAATAAGCACATGCACAAACTAGTCGAAGGTATATATTTACCTCTTATTTTGGAGGAACTCACGTGCTAGATCTGTGAGTTGCCTTTCATCCAACAATGTGCTATGAATGTTCTCATACTTTTGCTTGTCAAGTTCATAGAGGATGTCCTTGAGAAGTTTCTTTGTGTCAGGGTTCCGAGACACTGATATGAAAGCATTGCAATCAAACTGCATTTTAAGCTCATCATATACCGCTTTTGCAAGAGTCGTCTTGCCTAATCCACCAAAACCAACAATAGAGATTATCCTTTGTTGTTGTGTGAATGTATTGTCTTCAATTGTCACTCTTTTGATGAGTTCTTCCTTTGGTTCATCTATTCCAACAAGTTCGGTCAGCTTGGTATATAGAGTTGTTACACGAGGGTCAACCGAGGTGGTTTTGGCAGGAACAATAGTATCGACGTCCTTGTACCTGTCCAAAGAAACAACAGAAATTCATTCATAGCTCTTAAACCCGTTTTGCCAAGATGCTAGAGAAAAATTGAAATAATGCAACTGAATTTGAGGTGGCCTCCTCTCTGACCTATCACGCCGCTCTGCCACCTCCTTGACACGCTCCTTGAGTTCCCTGATCTCGTGGCCAATCCCACTGTATTCCCAGGCCTTGGTGATTTTTTTCATCATCTCCTTGAGAATCCTTCTAGTGCTCTTTTTGCTGGGGCGTTCATCAGTGCCTTGGACACGGTCCAGGAAGCAGTCAACGATGTCCTCCATGTCGTATGACAGTTCCCTGATGTCCGCAGCCCACAACTTCACTAGCTCAGTGCGGTTCTCTGGTGGCACCTCACCGACCATGCCGAGAGTGGCATGGATTCTCTGGAGCTCTTTGTAGACATACTCGATGTCTTTCTTGGCGTTCTTGTGCAGATTGTACTCATCCGTGAGCAGCTCCCCAAGCTTGGGGAGGAGGACTCCCAGTACCGCCGTCGCAGACGCCATATGTCTCCCAATCACAGATTCAGCAGCCTACCATGCATTTTATTTGTCGAGAAAAAAATAGACCACCAGATATATATATATTAAGATAATTAAGGATGAGATAATGTTTTGTTAGAATCAAATCAGGTAGCTGCTTATATGTTACCCTCAGAATTTAAATATTAATCGTTGTTGATTTTTTTCCGGAAGTTCAATCAATTATCTTATTCAAAAATCCTGTGCAAACATACAAGAAAAAAGAAAAAAACAATGCATGGTGTGCATAAATTCTTTACAATAATAAAATAAATAATATTTTGCAATTTTTTAATAAAACGAATGATCAGAGTTTATGAAAAGATCAAGCATGATATTTTACTATTACTAATTGAAAGTTCTAAAAGTTGCACCACTTTCAAAGCGCGCTGAAAAAAAATAAATCTAAGAAATTCTCACAATAATTAGAAACATTCGGCTATCAATTAGCGGATTGGAATATTGATAGCCATTAGATCTGTCTTCTAAATAATTACCCACCTCTGCCATTATGAAAGGTCTTAAGTTCAACTCTCAACGAAAATAAATATCCTTTTTCTTGGTTTTTCGCTCCAATCACGTGAATATTGGAGTCTGCTACATTCTGTTGTTTTCGGCCGACGGTGTGTGGTTATTCAAGTTAATGCACAAGAGATAATATAAAAAATAATACAAGCAAACAACACGTTAGGACCTAGAGGTCATATGAGATTAATAAAGTATATGGATCCGTCATGGTCTGAGCCCATTGAATAAAATAATTGCATATCTCACTCTATTTTGCATGCAGCATATCCTAGAATCTAATCCCAAGATATTTTCCATAATACTATGCCAAAATATTCTCTTTTTGAAAAATACATAAATTTTCTCTTATTATAACTTTTGAGGTAACCAAGATATTTTCCATAATATTATGCCAAAATATTCTCTTTTTGAAAAAATACATAAATTTTCTCTTATTATAACTTTTGAGGTAAGATGTGGAAAAAGTTTTCTAGAACGACAATCACTTTGGAGTACACTAGCAAATCCTTTCAAAATATCCCCGCTAAAATTACTATTAAATTATATTGTCTAGCATTACTAAATGTGATTTAAGGTGATCATATAAAGATGAATTAAAATTACACTCTACTAATAATAAGAATTACTTAAAAGTAAACCCAGAATAGCATTTGAATCACTAATCCTGCCATTACAAAGATTGACTTAAAGAAGCCACTAAATATCATATCTAATTACAAACCTATCTAATTAAATTATAATTTAGTTTAGTTCACGTAATCTAAATTACTCATTTTTTTTGGATCATATAGCTAATATACCTAACCGGTGGTGAACCTAGATATTTAAAATCATTGGTGTCAGTATATAATCATGCGTATCTATGGGGTCTCCTCTTATGAAATAGTAGTGTTCCACTGGTATTATGCATGAGAAGTCATTGGGGTCATCCGTTCCCACTGCTACGCGTAGCTCTTCCCTTTATCTATGTTCCTATAAGTTTCCATATAAATTAGCTACCTTTGTCATTATGAAAAATATGAAAATTTTCTGCCTACATCTGCATTACTTTTAACATCAGCTATCACAAGAAATTTTTGGATAAATACAAAGTATGCACACACAAATATTTCTCATTTATCCACTTTTGCCACTAATAATAATATATGAAGAATAATTTCAAGTAAACATATCATCAAAAACACCATGTAGACTAAACAAATCAGATATGCATGTACGAAGAATGAATATATATATATATATATATATATATATATATTTGCATAGTTTTACTATCATAAAAAAATAAGACAGTGTGTTATTCATAAGGAAAAAATCTAAATATAACTGATAAAATATTTTATCACAACAATGTGATACAAATATATGCTAAGATTCTAATCCATGGAAATCATGGGTTGATGTACTTGCTATTACTATTTAGAGGCTTTTTTTGAAGTCTCTACATTAATCTTCACCACACATGCTACGAAAAAAAGATAAATCCTAAAAATTCTCACAAAAGTCAGAAACATACGGTATGTCTATCCTGTAGCTCTAAGAATAGTAGCCATTAGTTACTTATTTTTCTAAAATATTTAGCCACATGCCATTATAAAATATGAACTAAAAAATTCCCTAAATTTGCATATAAATTATTCACATTGCCATTATGAAAGATAAATTAAAATAAATCCTAAATTTGCATATAAATTACCTAACATGACATTATGAAATATAAATAAAATAATTCGTAATACCATTACAAAAGATGAATTAAAATAATTATCTCTAATATTGCTAAAAATTAAATATATATATTTTTTAAAAATCTAACCCATGTGAGAGCATGTGTTGATGGACTAGTATATTTAAATGAGGAAGAAGTACCTAACATCATTTGCCGCTTCTCTGCATATCGATCAACAAAGAAACTGCATGCTATGCTCCGGGCTGTGCTCGGTTTATACTTGTGGCACGCTGCAAGAGTATCTGGATTCCGGAGAGCGCTCGCTCTCTCTTGCATGAGTGCTAGAGTTGACGGACTGCAAGTCGGTCTTTGGAGGTACAATAATGTAGCGTGCAAATTGGCCGGACCATGGCCCACAATCACAAATGCGAGGACTGACGAGCGCACCAGGAAGGTGTCCGTCGAACCATAGCACTGCATGTTTTCTCATCCGCCCATTCACCAGATGAACTGCCAGGATTTGATGCTACAGCCCAGCAATGAACAGAGCCGGCTTGAACAGCGCCACACTGTTCGCTACAGTGTTGCGCAGTGCCGCCGACTGCTCCTGACGTTGTGTGCCCTGTCACTCGCTGAGCTGTTGCGGCCACAGGCACCTCCCATGGTCTCGAGCTCCCATGAGAGGAAATTGGTTATCAAATTTGACTCGGTAAATTAGTTATCAAATTGCTGTCCCGAATGAAGAAGCCTCCATCATATTATTACCACGTAAGCCAACCAATCCCATATTGGCTCTTTGGCTGCCGACCATGCATGATGCAAACACTATGGCATCCAGCGCGCGAGATGATATTGAAATGTACGTGGCGGCTAGCAGCAAAAGGCGTGGATCAATTTGATGCAGTATGGCAAGTTGTGGGACAATGCAAGCGACGACTAGCTCTAGCACGAGTGGACGACGACGTATAAACTCTTGATGCAAATAAACGACGTCTCAGCAAGTTGCATGAATATATAATCAACGCGTGCGTGTGGATCGCATGCAGCGATGCAACAAGACAATCTGCAATGCAATAAGACCATGTACGTAGCATATATGCATCAACCATTCGATCTGATGGCTATAGCACCACCGGCTCGCCAGCCATTCGGATCAACGAACACGATGCCTTGGCGAGGACGGCCGGGCATACAACGTGCATGAATAATCAATACGTGTACACATCCAAGGAAAGAAGCCTATGCAGTCGTGCTCCTTCACGGATTGAGAGAGGGAGCGAGGCTGATGAGGTTCCCTTCATGGGCTGAAAACAATTAAGGGCATAGAAGGAGCTGGCCATCATGCTGAGGTATGGCACTCGCCACGCTAGGGCTCCGCCCCAGCACGCGCACATACACACGCACATATTTATGTATTCATAGAAACAAAGATACAGTGGCAACAACAACTTGGAGGTAGTATGAGCCATATATATGGCTTATGAATCCCTGTCCGAAGGCATATCACACAGCTGATATAGATTTATTCTTGTAATATGCATACATCGAGAAGAGATTAAGCAACGGTAACGTAACATAGTAGACGATGGAACATGCCGAAGATTAATTGATGTTTCAGGGCTGCCGAGGCAGTTGGGAGGCTGAGTTTGTCGCCTGGCAACACCACTGGTAACGCACGCAGCTGCAGGCCTCGGTGGCCACGAGCAGCCTCCGAGCAACCTGTATGAGCGGATCAGCTGGCCCGTCGCCAGGACCACCAGCATGCAGATGGCAGCCATCTTGAGAGCACTAGTAGTTGCGGAGGAAGCCATGGCAGCTATCTAATATAGCCCCTAAGTACCACGTAAAATAAAGCTCCCATCTAGCTAATGATCTACTTGGCCAATAATACATCCGGCCGGCCGGTCCCCCATCTAGCTAGCCCTCGATGTTGAATTTGGGCATTTCCACAGTGATCGCCACGCATGTATTTGGCTTCTCCCTCCAGTATGCTATCCTAAAAGATAAATTAAAATAATTACTAAATTTTTGTAAATTAAAATAATCATCTTTAATATTATTAATCATTAAATCTATATCTTTTAATAAAACTCTAACCCGTGCGAGATCACGGGTAATGGACTAGTAAATATGAATTCTATCTAAGTGTGCACATCAAGTGTAATAAATGGGTTACACTTGCCACCCTGCACATCAAGTGGAGTAAATGCATGGGTTGATTATAAGTATGAATTTATATAGTTTATCCACTATGAAAAATATATTTCACATTATGATACAATCTATATATGTGGATAACATTCATAAAATCTGTACGTAATTAAGATGATTTTGACTAAAAAATATAACACATATAAGATTGTTTCAAAATATGCACTAATGATAGATCACGTGGAGTTACGGAAGATGCATGCATGTGCCGGCAGCTAGCTCTGCCTTTTTCGTGGAAGTAGCGCAGATTTGGCTTTTCGGCGCTCAACTTGCCATGTTGCACTGCCGCGGCAACTAGCAGCTAGCATGCTGCACCGGATTGCTTGGTCTTCTCTGTGCATGTAGTATTTGAAAACTACTAGCAAAATGCATGTGTATTGCAACGGGAAAAAACAATTCTTAAGCAGCGCCTCTAAGTCAATACATATATATACGAATAGACCTCGCGAAAAATTCTATGTCATATTGTTTCAGCGTTTTTTTTATTGCGAGCGAATTTTAGGGTGTTTTTAGTTGGGTTAAGATTATTTTTTAACTTTTCATGAGTATATAGAATGTTGAAAATGGGTTCCATATACGTCTTGGGCGTCCATTTTCGGGTGAGGTGCTCAGGTAGTCCGAATCGGGTTTATGAATAACTTCTCCATCATATTGATAACTCTAGCATGCAACCCTTCCCTTCCCCGCAATTGTGCGACCACCCGTGTGGCCCACACGGCCCACTCGCTCTCCGCCCTCCGCCGTGCGCCGCCAGCCATGCTCGTCGAGGTTAGGGTTCGGGGCCAGGGTTGCCCAGGAGAGAGGCTAGCTCTACCGGACCTACCGGGTTGGAGGAGACAGCAGGGGCAAGGAGACGGTGCGGTGCAGCGGTGCAAAGGGGTATTATGACAGGTTGAGCAATGGTTGATTGTAAACTAAGTCGAAACTCCAACAGAGTTCTGTGCTTAACGAATATCTATTGCATCCGGACACTATGGATTGAAGAGTTTTATATACATTTATAACCTGATTTATTATTTCATATCAGTCTAATTTTTAAACGTACCAGACGGTCCATATGTCCACCACCAGATGGTCTGGCGAGTAGAACAAGCACGTAGATGAAGACTCAAGACCTGGTGTGATTACTTGCACCGGACGGCCTGCGGTCATACCACCGGGCGTTCTAGGCAGAAGGATGAAGGGCGTTCTAGGCAGAAGGATGAAGGAGCGACCAAATCCCAGCGCTGAATGCACCAGAAGGTTCGGTGCTCTAGAACCGAACGGGCTGGTGATACCACCGGACATTCTCTACAGAAGGATATGCAAATCAAAATCTCGGGCAAATTACACGCACGAGAGGGTACGGTGGTCACACTGGACTGTCCGGTGCTCACAATGGTCGAACCAACGGTCGACTCCAATGACGGATTGGGTGTATGCAACGGAGGGTCCGGTGCTACCACCGGATGGTCTGGTGCTCGCAGCCTGCGTAGTGCTGCTTCAACCCAACGGCTAGTTTTGAGCCCTGGGCTATTTATACAACCTTGGTCGGCCTTCACTGCTTGGTTGGTGACTCTTGAGCTTGTTGAACTGTTGAGGCACATCCTTGATCCATCCAAAGAGCCAATAGACACGTTTTAGAGCCCAACCATCACTAGAGCCTAATAGACACATCCTGCTATAGCTAGAGCTTGCAACACATCATTGCTTAGGCCTACTTGTCTTTACCCATGCATGCGTGCATGCCGTTGTTGTAAGAGTGTGGCTTGTAATCTTGCGAGATGCTCTGCAGTGTGGAGTGGCCACCACCTTACCTTGTGAGAGGGAGTGAGGCCCTCAACGTTTTGGCCAAAGTTCACTTAGTGGAGGCGGTGGAGAGTGTCCGTGAGAAGGCCCCAATGGCATTGTCCATCCTCTACCTTTGCGAGGGCGAGGCCGTAGTCCGTGGAGGCTCGAGTGGGTGTGTACTGAGGATATCCGGAGTTACCCGTCGGAGGTCACATTGCTATCCTCCACCGTTGAAGAGGGTGAGGTCGTATTCTTTTGAGGACTGTGTGATAGCAAATCATTATGAGGGGCACCAAACGAAGAGTAGGGAGTAGAGATGAGAGTCTCCCCGAACCTTGAGAAAAATCTTCATGTCTCTATCTTGTGCCATCGTCGTCATCGTCACCTTGAGTTTGCATCACTCTATCCTATCCTTTTAGCTTCTGCATTTACATTCTTGGAATTGTGTGATTACATTCCTAAACTAGCTTGATAGGTTAGTTTCTAGGTAGAACTAGATTGCAAGACTTGTCCACGGTAGAGTTATCAATACATAGAAAAATCTTAGTGCACATAACTAGATTTATCTTACATAGGTTTTACCTAATAGTTATAGTTTTTATAGGGCCTTAGTTTTAGAAATTCTAATTCACCCCGTCTTAGGCGTCGATCCAACCTTCAAGAGGTAGGTGGATACACGATCGGCGGGTACAAGCAAATGTGAAAAAAAACAAAGGGGGACGTGGGGGTCGTGTACATGGCCATGGCATAAACTTAAAGTTTCTGCAAGTTTGTGTAACTCTTGCGCTGACGTGGAACATGCGTCCGTTTGTGATCGTTAGATGTCAAGTGTGGTGCGACCATCTTTTTAGATATAATGGTAGATAAATTGATGCGTCTGTTTCTGATCGTTAGATGTCAGGTGTGGTGGGACCATCTTTTCAGATCTAAGGGTGGATAAATAGAGTGGGTATGAAACCAATGGGTAAATACTAAACGCAGGTGCTCACACTCGGTTCTCCTCGAGGAAATTTTCCCCGATGAGACACACAGGATGTCCCTGACGGGAATTGAGCCTGGGCAAGTGAGCTGCACGTTGAGGTAAGCTCAGTTCTCGGACTGATGCGAGTTAACCTTGAGAGTGATCGACAAAGGTACACTGCTAAACTTGCCAGCCTGCTCTGTTCTGGCAACAACTTGACTCACTTCACTACGGCATTAGGCTGAAACCAGCGGCTATCCCACGTAGCTGCTCAAAAATTAAATATCATACTATTATTTTACTGTTTTGAATTGTAAACAGAGATAATGGTAGTTAGAATAGGGATAAAGATGAAAGAATGGGGGAGCAGCTGCAGCCTTACGAATGAAAAGATGGCGCGAGCTTTTTGCTTTTGGGCCAATGCATGTCGGGTACCAATGTGAGTCATGGCATTGGCCCCACTGGGATGCAGCATGCAGTCAGAGGAATCACATGCCATCTCCATCTCTTCAATGTGAAATGGGCCTAGTTGATAGCCACCTTGATCAAGCCAAGAACATGGTACTTGCTCCGACGTGATTAACTTTTTTTTTCAAAATTTCAATCCTTCATTTTATTTTAAAAGCTCACCAATTACCACTTCTTTTGTTATAATTTGTTTTATTATTGAACATAATTTGAGTATGAGTTGTATTTTTATATTTTTGTTTTTTAATATGACTAGTAATTAAACTTGTGGGAAAAAATATTCTGCATCATATATTTTTGTGAACGGAGGTAGTTGTATAATCTTATTCGCCTTCTAGCTAGTTGTACAATCTTATTAACGAAAAATATTATTTTTTTCAAAACTTCAATCATTCGTTATATTTATATCACTTATTATGTTATAATTTATTTTGTTAATGAACATAATTTGAGAATAAGTTGTATTTTTATATTTTTTATTTTTAATATGACCGGTGATTAAACTTGGGGAAAAAATCTATTTGTGAACGGAGGTAGTTGTACAATCTTATTCGCCGAGCTACTGGACATGTTTTCCACTTTCATGGTAACCATTCCACTATTGGTCCTCCTGTTCAACACTGCAAGAACTGAAAGACATGCATGCTTGCAGAGGAGTCGAAACAGTGTCGTCGTCTTTTCTTTTCTTTTTTCTTAATTATGAGTAGTGTCCCGTGGTGCTTCAACCATCCTTGGTATGAGGTGTCTAGAATTTTGACATGATGGTGCTGGATGTGCTGCTCCTGACGATGTGGTTCTTGAAAGCATCCAAGAGCACCACCGGACGAAGCGACACGAACAGATGCACGTCGCCGTCTCGCCTCCCACCCGAGAGCACCACCCTACTACCAACACGGTCGTCGTCGCCGCCATGGCCAGGCAGCGTCTCGGGGCTCCCGGGCATGTACACGGGAACCACCGTATGAGGCATGCCGAGCCCAAAGTCCGGCGTCTGGTACAGCCGGAACAGCGGGCTCCCGCCCACGCTGACTACCCGCGCGGCCGGCAGGCCCATGGTCCGCTCGATCCACGCTGCCATCCCCGCCACCGGCGCCGCCGCCGTGATCTCCCTCAGGGCCGCCATGATCGCCAGGGCGGCGCGCAGTAGGCCTGACACCCCGAGGAGCTTCCCCGCGTCGGCGCTCGCGACGCAGCCCTTCACGCAGTTGCCGAAGTAGCCCGCGGCGACGGCCGGGCGGAGGCGCGCACGCAGGTCGATTTGGAAGAGAAGGTGTGTGTCGTCTCCGGCGGCGAGGCCCTTCGCGTGGACGAACGCCGTCCAGCTCAGAGCCGATAGCGCAACGAACGTGGACACCGGCTTCTTCGCCGCTGCAGCCTTGGTCGTCATGCAAGACGACGACGACGCGAGCGTGTCTATGCGCTGCTTGAGCCTCCGGATGTCATCGGCGCCGAGGACGATGGTCTGCCGCCCCAGCCGAGAAGGAAAGCGAGAGCAATTTAGCAAGGGCAGATTCGGCGCCACCTTGTTGAGCACATGGCGCGCGAGCTCGTCGCCGCAGGGGTGGGCGCGGGCGACGGCGTCCCTGTCGTAGTCTGGCATCGGGACGGCCATAGGTGATCCTCCACGGGAGATGGAGAACCACGCGTCCAGAAACAGCACAAACGCACGGCCGTCCACGACGGCATGCCACCGCCAGCACTAAACCGCGTGGCCTGCACGGTCATGACGGGCGCAGGGAGCACCCGGGCGTCGAGCTCCGGCACCAGGCTCTCAGCCTCCACCTCATCGCCGGCGGCAACGGCCTCAGCTTCAGCCTCGAAGAAGGCGACCCCAGGGTCAGTGCAGTCGACCACCAGGTCCCGGGTCTCCTCCACGTAGGCCAGTTTCCCGGCGAGCGGGAGGTAGAGCACCAGCGCGGCCGCCAGGGACTCCTTGAGTCGCTTCACTGCCGCAGCGAACTCCTCCTCGCCCCCGGCCCTGTCGTACAGGAACACCTGCTGGACTGGCCGCGTCGCGACCCACGGCGCGTCGAGGAAGGAGAGCTTCACCTTCACGTTATTATCCGCCGGTGCCGGGGACGGCGTGACGCGGGACACGGAGAGCCTGCGCACACCGTTGTTGTCCATCTTGAGCTGCAACAGCAAACGAAGCCGATCGAGTAAGGCAGGACTGGTTGGGTTTGGGATTGTTTGTTTGTGTGAGCTAGAATCAGTATAGGAGAGAAGCAATGCAAGTGGTCTCCTCCATCGTATTGTTTGGCGGTCGTCGTAATAAGCCATGGCCGGCGGCGTGCCGGCGCTTGGGTGGTGGCTCATCGCTGTTGGTATCTTCCGCTCCGCCTTCACCTGCTCATGCTTTTTCGGCTCCGCGGCGCTTTACTCCGCCACCTTCTCCGGGACGACATCATCAGTGAGCGACGTACATGGGCGCACGGTTGGGTTGTGGACGCTGCTGTCCTGCACACTCTGCTTCTTGTGTGCCTTCAACCTCCACAGCAAGCCGCTATACGTGGCAACCTTCCTGTCCTTCGTCTACGGCATCGCCTACCTAGCTGTCGAGTGCCTCGTTTACCACACCATCCTTTTTCCTAGCAGCGTCCCCTTCATCTTCTTCGCTGGTAAAACATCGATCTCACATTCTCATTTGACCATCCTTTTTCCTAGCAGGCGTCCCGTGCTCATCTCCTGCATGTTTCATACGTGCAGGGACATCCATCGCTTGGATGCTGCTTCAGTGGAACTCCCATGGTGGCAATGCGCCCTGTGACCGTCCCCGTGGCGCCACAAAGTAGCCACGATCCTTGTTCCTTTCCACTCGATCTATAGGTAGTGCAGTTTTAAGAGCCCCTGGAGCGCACTCAGTCACAGAGCTCACAGCATGCACTTGAGCTCGCGATTATGGTCCCATACTCCCATTCATGTACGAAACACGGAAATCTGTCATAATGTTTTTTTCCTGTTCTGCGATAAATATTCGAGAATGGAAATTTTGTTAGGCGTCTAAGCTTCATTACTAGTACTACAGAACTAATGTAAAAGCTTTGCTCAAAAATAAAAGAAAAATTATCTCTAAATTTTTTTTTTCGAAACACAGTACAACGCATGCGTTCAAACGCGCGTACATTCACCCTTATGAATGCACACACGCACACCTTACCCCTATGAGCACCTTCGTGGAACTGGTCTGGACCGACATCTCGAGATTCATGAAGTCACCAAAGGCGCCTCGCTGTCGACGTGACGTCATCTACCACTGAAATAACAAAGCCGTGAAATCCGGGAATAATTCGCTTCCGGAATGGAAGTCGAACCCAAGACCTCAGGTTCCGCTTGAGCTGCTACAACCACTAGACTACATGCCCTTTGCCATCTCTAAACTTTCGTTAGCCGTGCGGTCCAAGGCTAGCTCAATACAGCCACCGGCTGGCCTTTAATTTCTCTCTTATTTTCCATCCTCTTTCGGTTCCAATCACACCTAAGGTGACCAATTTTGCCGAAAACCTTCCAGCAACTTTTCCTATTTATTTTTTCTAATATTGGGCCTCATTTCAACCCATTAGATTGTTCACAATTCGTATCTTTCTCTTCCGGTAGGACAAAAGCTTCTCATCTTTCAATGTTTGAGATTCGTGCAGTCTAATCTCCACCATCCATCTCACCTCCCTTCTTCCTCCTCTTTCCTCCCTGTTCTGGGCGCAAGCTGCATTCCCATGCGTCGCCGCGCTGCCGCCTCCGCACCACGCCGCTCCACTGCCGCTCGCCCGCTCCGCCGCTGCGCCCGCGCGGTGCACCGCTACCGCTCCGCCGCGCCCCCACGCTCTCTCTGCTGCCGCTCCACCGCGCCCGCGCCGCCAGGACACACGCTGCCGGGTGGCGCCGCCGCCGGGCGCCGAGTCCCCTGGTGCTGCGGGCGCCGCCGCGCGCTCTTGTCGGTGATGTTTTTTCAACATTTCAATTATCTTGATTTAACATTTCAACTGCCTCGATTCAACATTTCAACTACTCAGATTCAACATTCTAACTACACTGATTCAACATTACATGTATAAATTATTGAAATAGTATTTGTAAAATATTGAATTAGATAATTTTTAATTGTTGAAGATTTTTACACTGAAACTTTTATTGAGCTTTTGTGGGCTTTTTTATTTGGCTTGCTTATCTTCTCTCCGGTAGATACATAGGAGGTCCCCAGGTTGTTGCCACCTGCATTTCCCCGCGGTTCCCTTCCACCATGGTCTTTTTTCTTTCCTGGCGCCTGCTGCTTGTGTTTCTTCCGTCGCAAAACGGCAAACACGGACTGTGGCCTTGCAAGACACATCTTGTATCAACTGCTCGGGGAAATATCAACTCTCAGAACACTCGCCCCCGCGTCGCCCCTCCCACTCGGGCGACACAGGTACTGTGGCGTCCGGCGTCTCTGTTGGTCTGAGACGGCGGTGGCGAGTCCGGCGGCGTGGCCGTTGGGAGCCAGCGGTGCGCGCTTGTGGCGCTCCGGCGGCTCGTGCTTGGGGCACGGTGCCACGGGACTGTCGGGCAACGACGGCACACGCGAGCTGTGGAGTGGCGGCGTGGCAAAGTGGTGACCTCGTGGTTGAGATGGTGGCTGCCCAGTTGGGCAGTATCGGCGGCATCTTTGTGCGGCAAGATGGCGGCTCATTCCAAACGTTTGGTCGTGGGCGTGCAGCTTGACGTGGTGTGCTGCAACAGGGGGCATCGGCGGTTGGCACTTGGTTGACCAGCTTGAGGTTGTTACTTGTTTGTCGTGTGCCTGTTCGCAGCGGACCACGGCGGCTAGCCCTGCTTAACAGTGGCTAGTGCGGCAAGGGACTATGTCAGAAGATGGCACTTGCACCATGAGTGTGTCGGTGCTATCAAACTTGGCAGCGCTTTCTTGCTTTCTGTTGCTAATACTCCATATAAAGGAAAAAACAGAGACTGAACACGGGCTGTTGAGATCCTAATTAAAGACCCGCACAGCCTGGCGCTGATTCGGTCTATGCAAAGACACGCTAACAAACTAGCAAAGCGTTCAACTGAAACAAACAAAAAAGAGAAACTGAAACAGAACATAGTCATGCATGCACTAGAATAGCTAGCTTCAACACCTTGCAGGCTCAGACTGCTGCTGTGAGGGGCCCTAGGCTCGCCCCTTGCTGCTTAGGCCGCCGGAGACGAAGAAGAAGAACAGTGTTCAACCCTGGGAACGCGCACACACACGCGATGAATTCAGTAGTTTGGTGTGGTGGACGAACCGTGTTTATGTGACTCTATTGCTTGAATTTATACTACGATTACAGTAAGAAGATCGTGGCCATGATTGGCCTCCACGTCCGAGCTTTGCGCCATGTTCTTCACCGCGCCGTGCCATCCCACGTCGCTCGCGCATGCCACAAGTCTCGGGCGGCCAAAACAGAAACTGGACTCCGCGAGAACGCAGCTCGCGTCAAGCCCGACTCCAACGCACATGCAACCGCTAACTAACTGCGGATGTGTCTAACTTATTTGTGCTAAACCCCAAACTGAACATGCTAAAGATAGGGCCTGATCAACACCTGAATTACCTGACAATCTCCCCCTAAGTCAGTGCGTGATCAAGCGAGCTTGATGACCCCGATCCTCTCACGAAGTCCCTGGAACGCCTTCATCCCGAGCGACTTCGTCAGGATGTCTGCGAGCTGTTCATGAGTGCCCGCGAACTCAATGTTGATGTCCCCTTTCGCTGCACATTCACGGATGAAATGAAACTTCGTGTCAATGTGCTTGCTCCTGTCATGGAGCACCGGATTCTTGCTCAGTGCAATGGCCGACTGGTTGTCCATCATCAACAACGGCGCGGAGACCCTGGCACCAGTGATATCCTCGAGCAGGCTCGTGAGCCAGACCGCCTGGCATGCCGCTGCTGCACCTGCAATGAACTCCGCCTCACAAGAATATAGCGCGGCGCGCTGCTTCTGTGACAGCCATGTCACCGGGTTTCCTCCACGGAAGAAGATCACCCCGGTGGTACTCTTGCGGCCGTCGACGTCACCGGCCATGTCGCTGTCGCTGTAGCCGACGAGATCGAGCTTGCCACCGTCGTTGGTGTAGAAGAGCCCGTGGTCAGCTATGCCCTTGATGTACCGCAGTATCTGCTTTATGGCCGTCATGTGCTCCATCCTCGGCTCCTCCATGAACCGGCTTAAATACCCGACGGTGAACGAGAGCTCCGGCCGGGTGTGCAGCAGGTACCGCAAGCTGCCGATCAAGCTGCAGTACAATGTTGCATCCACCGCCGGCAACGTCCCATTCTTTGATAGATTCGGTCTGACCTCCATCGGTGTCGCGCATGCATTACATCTCCCTATGCCTGCCTTGTCGAGCAGCTTGTTGGCGTACGCGCTCTGGCGCAACTCGATCCTGCGCCGCCCCTGCTTGACCTCGATGCCCAAGTAGTAGGACAGTGGCCCAAGATCGCTCATGCGAAACAGCTTCTTCATCTCCCCTTTGAAGGCTTCGATCTCCGTCGGCTGCTCCCCCACGATGAGCAGATCCTCGACGTAGACTCCAACCACTAGTCGTGACACCTTCGCGCCGCGTGTGTAGAGGCCATGCTCGCACTTGCTCTTGGCGAACCCGAGCTCGTGCAAACTGGCATCCAGCTTGGCATTCCATGCCCTTGGAGCTTGACGCAGACCGTACAACGCCTTGTGGAGCCTGAGCACCTTGCCCTCGTGCCCAGCTGCAGTGAACCCTGGGGGTTGCGCGACGTAGACCTCCTCTGCGAGATCGCCGTTGAGGAATGCCGACTTGATGTCCATATGGTGTACGGACCAATCGCAGTGCGCAGCCACGGCCAGTACCACGCGCACCAACTTCATGCGTGCGACCGGAGCGAAGACCTCCTCGAAATCAATCCATTGTCGCTGTACATAGCCCTTCGCGACGAGTCTTGCGTTGTACTTGACGATGTCACCGTGTTCGTCACGCTTCACCTCAAAGACCCACTTTAGGCCAATGGCGCGGTGCCCCCTTGTTAGGTCCAGTAGAGACCATGTCATGTTCTCTTCAATGGAGGCCATCTCCTCCAACATGGCCATGCGCCACTCCTTGATCGCTTTCGCCTCCTCAACCGACGCAGGCTCATCACCGATTGCCACTAGAATCAAATGGGTGAGCTCTCGGTCGGCGTGGCCTGGTGGTGATCCTAGACCGAGGACATTGTCCATCGTCCGGAACCGGAGTGGCGCGTCATCGTTGTGATCTTCATCAAGATCAAGCTCCCCCGTTGGCGGCATCGCGTACTGCACCTCCCCCCCCGACGATACTCCTGGAGTTGCCAGCACCGTCGGTGTGCATGGCTCAGACCCGCACATGGGCATCGCCGCGCTCATTGGGGAAGTGGCCGGCGAGGGTGGTGTTGGTGTAGCCGGCGGCGTAGCTGTCGCCGCCTGAGCTCCGGCATCGTGATGTGCTCCCCCGATAGTCACGAACTCGATGCAGAACGGCTCATCCTCGTCGCCTAGTCCTGCTCCCTTGTCATCACCCCAATCCCAGGGACGGTTCTCTTCGAACATGGCGTCACACGATACGTGAACACGCCGTGTGACGGGGTTGTAGAACCTCCAGGCCTTGGACCCCGTCTCGTAGCCGACGAACACCATTGGGGTGCTTCGATCCTCCAGCTTGGTGAGGTGCTTGCCACCGGCTTTGATGTGTGCAACACATCCAAATGTGCGAAAGAAGTGAACCGGGGGCTTGACGTCATGCCATACCTCATAGGGAGTCTTGCCATCGATGCTCTGGGTGGGGGACCTGTTCAGAATGAACACCGCCGTGGTCACCGCCTCACCCCAGAACCAGCCTGGCATGGACATTGCCTTCATCATGCTCCGAGCCATGCCCATCACTGTTTGATTGCGCCGCTCCACCACTCCATTCTGCTGTGGAGTGTAGGGCGCGGTGTAGTGTCGCTGAACCCCCTCCTGCGTGCAGTGTTTGATGAAGGTGCGCGCCATGAACTCGCCGCCGCAATCGGTATGCAGCGTGCCAAGTTTCGTCTCGGCCTCGGCCTCGGCCTCGGCGCGCGCCTGGAACGCCGTGAACACCGTGAACGCCTGGTCCTTGGTGCTCAAGAGGATCAGCCACATATAGCGGCTCGAGTCATCGATGACGAGAAAGAAGAGCTTGTTGCGGCTCGGCGTCGTTGGGGTGACGGGGCCGCAGAGATCGCCGTGCACTAGCTCCAGCTTGTTCACCGCCCGGTACTTGGCCACGGTTGGGAACGCGAGGCGCTTCTACTTGCCTGCGAGGCAGCTATCGCACACCTGGTCAACATGCTCGATCTGTGGCAAGCCCCGCACCATCCCCTCCTGTGCCAGTCATCGCAGCCCCCTAAAATTCAGATGGCCAAACCTGGCGTGCCACTGCCATGCCGTGCTCGAGCCTTGTGCCGCCAGGCACACCGGCTTGGCGATGTTGAGCTTCAAGATGTAGAGCCGGTTTGCCCCGCGCGACACCTTGGCGAGCAGCCGCTGTCACTGATCCCAGATCTTGATACCCCTGGTCCAGCAAGATCCTATAGCCGGCTTCCTCCATCTGTCCAAGGCTGATGACGTTCGCAGTGAGACGCGGGATGTGGTAGACGCCGCCCAGCGCCTGGTGTTCCCCGTTCTTGCACTTGAACAAGATCGTCCCGCGTCCCTCGATGCCGGCCACCGAACCATCCCCGAAGCGCACGGTACCCCGGATACCGGTGTCGAGCTCGGAGAAGGCTGAGCGCACGCCGGTCATGTGGTTGGTGGCACCCGTGTCGCGGATCCACTCCGTGTGGCCGCCACCGCCCTTGTTGCCTAGCTGAACGTACAACTTGCTCTCGTCGAGGTGGACGCCTGATGAGCTTGGGGTAGAACGTGCCACCTCCGTCGATGTCGTGGTGGCGATCGCCATCATGGCCACCAAGAGGGCTTGTTCGCCCTCGCCGCCATAGGTTTGCACCACGTGCGCCTGCTCGTTCCGCTTCTTCTTGCGACACTCGTGCGCCCAGTGGCCCTTCTTGCCACAGTAGCGGCACTCATTGCCGGCGATGTTCCCGTCGTTGCCGGATCTGCCACCACCGCGGCCTCTCTTGTTGCCCGATGCTGACTCCTTTCCGCGCTCTGAGCCCGTGCCGCCTGAGCCACCAGTTGAGCTGCTCCCAGAACCTCCACCGGTGAGTTGGAACCGCGACCAGATGCGCACGACCAGCTCGTCCTCCATGAGGTACAGCTTCCCGCCAGTCGATGGTGGCGGTTGTGCCTGCACGTCATCTTCCTCAGCCGCTTTCAGTCGGCCGGTTACCTCCTCCACGGACAGAGTGTCCACGTCCAGGAGAGTCTCGATGGAGATCACTAGTTGCTTGAACCTGAGGCGAGCGATGTGCAGGTACTTGGCGACCACCTTCTTCGGGTCCTCGGGATCTCCAAGGGTCTCCAGTCGTGAGACGATCCCGGTGAGACGGAGTGTGAAGTTCTCCACCGACTCCCCTTCCTTGAACACGAGTGCCTCGTACTCGCGCCGCAGCTGCCGCGCCATGGTCTTCCTGATGCGCTCGTCGCCGACGCGCATCATCTTCAGTGACTCCCACGCGCGCCTCCTTTGACGTCGGTTTAACCACCAACGTCGAGATCATCTCTGGCGGCGCCGCGCTGTAGATGATGTCGAGGGCCATCCGAGCATCACGGACATCGACGCCGCCGGGCTCGATGGCCACCCAGGGACACCTAGGCCGCCAGAGACGAAGAAGAAGAACAGTGTTCAACCCTAGGAACACACACGCGCGCGATGAACTCAGTAGTTTGGTGTGGCGAACGAACCTCGTTTCTGTGACTCTATTGCTTGAATTTATACTACGATTACAGTAAGAAGATCGTGGCCATGATCGGCCTCCACGCCCGAGCTTTGCGCCATGTTCTTCACCGCGCTGTGCCATCCCACGTCGCTCACGCATGCCACAAGTCTCGGGCGGCCAAAACAGAAACTGGACTCCGCAAGAACGCAGCTCGCGTCAAGCCCGACTCCAACGCACATGCAACCTCTAACTAATTGCGGATGTGTCTAACTTATTTGTGCTAAACCCCAAACTGAACATGCTAAAGATAGGGCCTGATCGACGCCTGAATTACCTGACAGCTGCGTCTGCTTCCTCCGTTGACCGCTTGAGGATGCCCGCGTTAGAGAGCATGTCCCAAAGATGCGTCACGAACTCCCCACCTCTCGCGAGATGGTCGAAATGTAGATCCACATTTTCGGATGGCGCGATATAGAGGATTGTCTCCGCCCAGAACTTGGCCATCTGCTCCCAGCGCACCGAGGTATGTAGCCCCTCAAGTTGCCTCCCGAGCCTGACGACGCCTTTGTGAAATGCCATCATTGGGGATGTGGTCTCGACATCTAGTCCCCTGATACCCCTTGCTTTGTCCTCCATAGACGTTGTGTTTCTTTCCCAGATCCAACGTGTCCGATGTATAGGCAAATGTGCTTTCGCTTCTCTCAAGACTTCCTGGAACACAGCCTGTGTGGTTGCCTTGGGCACCGGGAGGAACTCTGGAAGAAATGCCACCAAGTAGGCGCAATACCTTGACAGTGATGTGGCAACTTGATAGTAAGTCCTTATTTGCTCCAAAGAAGGGCCGCGTGGCGGTGTCATGTGGCAGTAGCAGGTCGCAATGTGCCAGATGAGGATGGTGTGCGTGTGATTCTCCTGCCTACAGGCCCATCACAAATATTCCATAACCCTAGCTCCATTGGTCGGCAGACCATCTGTTTCCTGAAGAGTTTGAGCAACCAGTTTTCTGACACTATTAGGCAGTGGAACAGCGTCTTCTTCAACTAGGTGATGCTCGATGAAACTAGGTGGCCATTCAAATGACATGATTGCTTCCAAATAGAATAGCGCCTTGCTCTTAACAGAGAATCTGTCATAGTCTCGGATAATTGAGTACTGGCCGATTTCATTCTTCCAGTAACGCTGCATGGACTGGTATGCATCAGTATTAATAGTATCAGAATCGCTAACGCTAATAGCATTCCCAATCCAATGCCAGTCCGATGCCAACGCCAGTGCAAATTCGCGCCACAATAAAATGATGGCGGACAATAGCAACAGTAATGTATGTAGAGTCGGAGATTGTTGTATTAGGGAGCCGTTAGCAGGAGATGATGAGCTCCCTAGCAATAATGTATGCAAGAAAGTGGATGATAGTATCAGTATTGGTCCTACCAAAAATGTCCAACGGTCGATGAAGAAGTACTCGTCGTGAAGAAAAGCCAGCTGCGCCTCAACGATGGCGAATGCCCGCTTATAGTCCGGTTGCATCAGGTGCCTGAATGCAAAGTGACGCGCCCATGGGTTCTCTTCCTTAGCACAAGGAAACCCAAAGTAGCGCCTTGCTAAAAGCTGGAAGAAGCTGTAGGAGAGGAAAATATCACCATGTTGCGCTGTGAGGTAAAAATGGCGGTGGCGGACATATTCGCGCACCTGATTGACCCTCTCGATTGGTCCTCCACTTGGTCGTTCGAGCATAATTGGGTATTTGCAGCAATCCAAACATTAATCGTCATCAAAGCTACCGAAGAAGGGGGCGATTGATTCGTTGGCCTCCTTGTTCATGATGTCAGCGCATGCTTTAGCTTTGTCTTTCTGTCTTGCGACGAAACGTAACCACTTGTATGGAGAATAGAGAGATGTTATGCCGACACCCAAATGGGAAACACCCATAATGACAACAACATGATTATGGAAAGGCAGTTGTCCGTTGTCCCTCCTCGGGCTGCAGATCCGAAAGGCAGGTCACGAGAGCAAAGTTGCTGGCAAAGATTAACAGAACGAACCCGGAATCGGCAGCATGTGCAGCGCGCTTGCATGCGACATGAACAGCGAGTGCCACGACGATACCGCCCACAGCAGTAGTAACATAAATCCCCTTTGCATCAACATCGGTCTCCATCCGTTTGATATCCAAGCTCCATAGGCAGAAGCCGCAGTAGAGAGCCTTGATGACAACCAAAACGTGGAACGGGCGAGTACCCGCGCTAGGCAGCCCGTGCATCAAGGAGTAGAAGGACAGTGCGGGTAGAAGGGCGAGTAAGCTGACGTGGTGCAGCCTTGTGTCGGAGGAGGACCTCACCGTGTTGACCATGTAGACAGCGAGAGGGGAGTGGAGGTAGTAGGCTGCCATGGAACCGTACTGGACGAGCCAGTGCCCGGAGTGGCGGCGCTTGGGGCCCAGGATATACTATGGGTCTGTTTGGCAGCCCGGCCAGCCCCGCAGCCCGGCCAGCGTAGGCCGAGGACTGTGTTTGGGCGCGCCGGCCGGGCGCCTAGCCCATCCCCGCGGAGCCACCGGGGGCTCTGGAGGCCGGCTCCGCGGGGATCACCAAATCGGTCGGCCAGGCGAGGCCGGCCTTCGCGCGACCCTGCTGCTCTCCCGCAGGCGCATCTCGCCCACCGGTCTCCGTTCGCTCCTCCTCCTCTCTCGCCGTTGAGTCGCTCGTCTCCGCCGCGTCTCGAGCATCCCCCTCCGCCCACGCCCTTCTTCTCCTAGATCCGCGCGCCCGCGCCGCATTCTGCCTCTGGAGCAGGCGCCGGCAACAGCAACGGCAAGGACGAGGAGCGGGCGTGGGCTCGGTGGCGGCGAGGACGGGGAGCGGGCGACGGCACGGGGTCGAGGCTGCGAGGATGGAGAGCCGGCAACGGCGACGATGGCCGCGAGGACGGGAGCATGCGACAGCAGCCGCAAGGACGGGGACCCGATGCAGGGTCGACGGCATGCGCTCTGCTCTTGCCGCTTGGCCCTGCCGCCGCGGAGATCCACTCCCGCCGCCCCTGTCCTTCCCTTCTCCCGCCGCCCCTCTCCGGCCCGAGCTCGCGGCGAGGCGTGGTGAGCAGGCGCGACGGCGAAGATGTGGAGGAGTGGAGCGTCGGCGTGAGAAGGGAGAGCGGGCGTGGAGACGGGCGCAGGCGTGACGGCGGCGACGACGACGTGAAGGACCGGCAGGTTGGCGTGAGAAGGGAGAGCGAGCGTAGAGCCGGCGGAAGCAAACATGAACTACAGTTGGCCAGGCTACTCTAAGTGAACAACCAAACAGACCTTCGGTTCTTGTTCTAGCCAGGCCAGGACTAGGCTGACCAGGTGGAGCTAGCCAGACTAGAGTTGGTCGACTACCAAACAGACCCTATGAGCCCCGACCACACCACCGTCATGGCCATCAGCCGGGAGTCGAGGTCCCGGGACAGTAATAAGGCGCCCAAGGCGATCACGGCCGCCCAGGCGGCTGCCCACGGCGTGAGCGGCTCATCACGATCAGCTGGCTAGCTGAGATCCCGGCAGAGCCAAGCGTGAACGAGGCCACCGACACCGAGACACATGCCTGCCCTGCCCACGGCCGGCGCCTTGCTTCTTCTCCTTGATTGGACGCAACACGCACGCGCGGTGTCCCGTCCCGACCAGGGGCTATGGTGGATTCAACGACGTTATGTTCGTTGCAAGAGGTGGTATATAGCGAATGGAAATGGGAAATGGAGTTCCTTCGTTGCAAGGGGTCTGAAGAAAAGATAGGCTTCCAGCCACTGGCAATAGAGAATGAACGTAACAACAACTGGACGTGGAGTAGTTTTTTTATCAAACATGCATGTGTATCAACGTAAATCTATATATGTTTAATGTTATCACAGTAGTTTAGGCCATGTTTGCACACATATTGTATTTGATCAATAGTTATTGTAAATAGTTTGGACTGTGTCTAAACAAATATTGTGTGTGTGAATATGCACGTGCTCGGTTCGTCCTGGAATATATCGTTTTCTGAATTTATTCTAAGTCAAACGATCATAACTTTGACTAATTTTATAGAAACGATAATAATGTTTATGATATCAAATTTGCATGATTAGATTAATTCTACATTATTTTTCTAATTTACTTTTTTGATGTGATAAATATTAATAATTTTTTTACAAATTTAGTCAAAGTTAAAATTCTTTGACTTAGAACAAACCTAATAAACAATATATTCCAAGACGGAGGGAGTAGAGGCCCTGTACTCGTCTAAACTCTAAATGTAGCCTGAGCATGGCTGCTGCATGATGGTACAGGCCCGGCTGGCGCACCTCTTGCACGCCCTTAAGACGGCCCTGATCTTTGCACATCCAATCTGCACGATTCGTGTAAAAGTTTTGTGTTCCAAAGGGGGCTCTAATTCACCAAGTACGTACTCGCATGGGTCCTCGTAAAATGGGACTTAGACCAGGGCCCCTGCTTCCGATTGTGGGCCCTAGGCTGGCCCACCTCTTGCACCAGCGCGCCCCTAGGACGTCCTTGATCTTTGCACATCCAATCATCTTGGCGCTCATATGATGCTGCAAGGCTTTTGCCTGCATGATTACTTGTTGCCAACATCTTTTTGCACAAGGTTAGATGTGCTTGTCGATCTTACCGTATCTCTATGGTCTTTCAGGGTGTATGGTGCTTAGTTACAGTGCAAATGTTCATATATATTGGAGTATGTGGCAATGTTTGTGAAAAATATGCTAAACTGAATCGCAAATAAAATATACAATAATTATATATTTTTTAATAAAACGAGTTTGAACAATATTGTGTGAATAGATGGGCCCAGTAGTACTAGTCTAAACTCTTGATTTCAGCCTGAGCAAAGGCTGCTCTGCTGGATGACGGCGACGGCGCGCAGCGGAGACTTCTTCCGCACAGCGAATCCTGGGGCTTCCTGCATGTCCATCTCCTTGTCCTCCACCGGCAGCTCCCAGTCGAAGCGGCCCACAAGGTTGGAGAGCGCGAGCTCCACCGTGGAGACGGCGAGGTTCATACCCGGGCACATCCGACGTCCGGAGCCGAAGGGAATGAGCTCGAAATGCTGGCCGCGGAAGTCCACCACCGTGCTGCCGGCGACGAACCTCTCGGGGTGGAAGTCCTCCGGCGAGTCCCAGGCGCCCGGGTCCCTGGCGATGGCCCACGCGTTCACGATGACCATGGTGTTGCTGGGGACGTCGTAGTCGTACCGGCCCTGCATGGAGTTGTGCGGGAGCAGCAGCGGCGCCGGCGGGTGCAGCCGCAGCGCCTCCTTCACCACCGCTCTCAGATACTCCATTCCCGGCAAGTCTTGGTCGGTGATCATCAGCAGGGAGTTGTGGTCGGCCTGCTTGGTACGCCTTACTTCCTGCTGCAGTTTCTGCATGGCCCATTCCAGGACGATGATCATTGTCTCTGTCCCTGCTCCGAACAAGTCCTAATAATAATTAACAAGGTGAAGCACAAGCAGATCAGCCAATGATCATATCTATCATAGGGGATGTGGCTAGCTAGAGGAAGAAATTGAAATTCAATTCGTGATCCCATTCATGCATATTACCACTAAGAGAGCCTTGACCTTGTCCCTGTCAATAAGACGCCCCTCTGTCTGTGGTGGTTCCTTCATCATCGACAGCAACACATGCAGGAACGCGTCGTCGTGCGTTTCGCATCCCGGTGGCCGCACCTGCACCTCCCTTTCAGCGTCCCCCACGATCTCGTCGAGGATCCGGTCGATGCTCTGGAATGCCCGCCTCGCCCTGGCGTCCGTGCCGTCGACGGCGGACAGCCACGACAGCCACGGGACGCAGTCGCCGACGTGGAAGGAGCCCAGCATCCGCACGATCTCCTCCAGCAGCGCGTCCAGCTTGGCGCGCCACCCCTCGTCCCCGGCGGCCCGCGTGCCGAGGACGATCCGCCCGGCGACGTCCTTGGCGAAGTCGCTCAGGAGCTCGCTCAGGCGCACGACGCCGCCGCCGCCGCCGCACACTCTCCGGAGCAGCACCTCCACCTCCTGCTCCCTCACCGCGGCGCAGGACCTCACCCTGGACGTACGGGCTCAGGAGGTGGTTGACGCTGAGCTTGCGCAGCCGGCTCCAGTACGGGCCGTGCGGGGCGAAGGCCAGGTCCGTGCAGCCGTAGAAGAGAATGCTGGGGATAGAGAGGGAGGGGCGGCTGGCGAACACGTGGTCCTGCACCTGCAGCACCTCCCGCGCCGCGTCCGCCGAGGAGACGACGATGGCAGGCACCATGCCCAGGTGGATGCGCATGACAGGGCCATGGGCAGCCGCGAGAGAGCGCAACGACCGGTGCGGGAACCTACCGAGCTGGTGGAGGTTGCCGACGAGAGGGAGACGCCATGGGGACGGCGGGAGGAGGCCGGATCGCTTTCTGTGCCGTGCTGTTTGTTTCAGCATCCGGTAACGCAAATGGAATCATCCCGTTAGCTTTGTTTGGATCGCTGCCGCAAGTGGAAGCTCAGCAAAGGATGGGGAGGAGCGGTAACGAATTCATTTACGCAGCAAAGGAGCGGTAACGAACTCGTGCTAGCCTGGGATCCGATACCGCGAAAACAGTTTACGGAGAAGGTAAACCAAACATTATTTATCGTAATCGGATTGCGGTGCAATTGGATACTGCTGAAAATTGCGGAACCAAACAACACCACTTCGATAAATAATAGGCTAGCACCAACTCATGAACAAGCACCCGGTATGAATAATAGGCTACCACATGCCACGCGAAAAAATAATTAACTGCAGGTCACACAAGCACTACTGGAGAAGCCAAAGGGCCTGTAGCCTAGTGGTTGCAGCAGCTCGAGCGGCACGTAAGGTCCTGGGTTCGACTCCCGTTGGGAGCGAATTATTTCAGGATTTAACGGCTTTGTTCTTTTAGTAGTAGGCGATGTCCTCGTCGACAGCGAGGCGCCTGTGGTGACTTCGTGAATTTTGAGAAGCTGGTCGAGAGAAACCGGTCCAGACTAGTTCCACTGAGGTTCTCATAGGGGTAGGGTGTGTGGGGGATAGATATCCCCTGGATACTCATGAAACACCCAAACCACGCTAGACTATATAAGGCGGGCTAGGGATCCCTCTTAGACAACTAACTCAGAACACAATCTCCCCTCGAAAATCCATATTCATAGCCTTCGTACACAAAAACCCTCAAGCCCTAGCACTCATTGTAATCTTGAGGCATCAATCAATACATCCAGCATCAAATAGGACGTAGGGTGTTACGCATTATGTGGTCCGAACCTGTATAAATCTCGTGTCTTCGTGTGTTTCATCGCGGTTCTGCTCGAACCATTGTGCTACAGTCGATTCTCCGGGCCCAAAAAGCACTACGTGAGGCATCCCGTGGTGTATTGCCGGTATCAAATACCAACAGTTGGCGCGCCAGGTAGGGGACCAGCGACATCGACTTTGGCCAGCTCAATGGCCAACTCCACCAGCAACTTTGGCAACTTCGCTCCTGGAACGACGATCCACTTCAGATCAATAACTTTCATCGCCGACCAGTGCGGTGATCTTCGACGGCTTCATCACGTCGGAGGATCGGAGCAGTACGTCGCCGTACTGAGGTTCACTTCGGCGGCACGGCAAGCTCCATCTGTCGTGCGACCAGCGCAAACCTCCACAAGATCTACATCGACTTGGACGACGGAGCCAGTCCGACGTACCCTGCTTCCTACTTCTTCGACCTCAACCTGGACTCAGATTAGTCGGGTCCGTGACGGGCACGCTCGGGTCGGATCCACAAAAGATCTAGCTCAAATCGATCTGTTCCTGCTCCAAGAAATAGCAAATCGGGTGGGGCTAGACCTTCCCAGTCCTATCGCTCGGCGCCGGTAGCACGGGACTCATCTTCGTCAACCATGCCAGCCCGCCACCGAGGTTGCCGAGGAGGACGTGGGCGACGTCAGCCGACTCACGTCAATCCAAAGTTACAACAAGATGCACGTCAAGCTCCTGCATCTACCACACCATCGGCGACCACCGTACGCTTGGCTCCGATACAGAGGCAGGCACGTCCGGATACGAGTAGGGTAGAGGCATATCTCGACTGGCGGAACATCTACAACGTGGAGCAGCAGAAGGGTCACTCTCGCGCCTCGGCTCCCCTCAACCACAACGAGGGTGCACGGGGGAAAGCCTCGACGTCTCAACAAAGGACCACCCGACCTACGCCGGCAACAACGGGCGAGCGTCAGATGGGGCTCTCCATCGTTTCACCCCGGCCGGCAAAACGACACGATCTTCATTCGGCACCATCTACACCGACCTTAGTAAGTTGAAACATTCCCGACTTCGTGTGCTTTCTCGAATCATTTGCATCTCGTGTTTCGCCGAGTTAATTCTTTCATGTCGCATCTTGTGTTTCGCCGAGTTAATTCCTTCATGTCGCATCTCGTATTTTTTTGAGTTAATTCTTTTCAGTTGCATCTCGTGTTTCGCCGAATCAAATCTTTTCTGTCACATCTCGTGTTTTTTCGAGTTAATTCTTTTCCGTTGCATCTCGTACTCTTACAAGTCTAAGTGTTTTCTGGCAAGATCTGTGCATTCAATCACAGGGTGTCCTCTATCCCTCCATACGGGGCAATTGGTCTGGCCAGCCGGTGCTACATGCTTGTCGCTTACTCAAAAAAGGGTGTCCTCTATCCCTCCATACGGGGCAATCGGTCTGATCAGCCGGTGCTACATGCCTGTCGCTTCCTCAGAAAATGGTGTCCTCTATCCCTTTGCCCGAAAGCAATCGATCTAGGTCGCGGAGCGGCTTACAATCGGTGTTACATGCTTTCGCTCGTACTCGTATCGGGGAGCACTCAAGGCCCCACCCACGAAAGCAATCGATCTAGGTCGCGGAGCGGCTTATAATCGGTGTTACATGCTTTTGCTCGTACTCGTATCGGGGAGCACTCAGGGCCCCACAAAAACAAAGGCAATCGGCCTAGGTCGGATGACCGACAGCACGGTGCTACATGCCTTTTCAAAACTCATGTCAGGGTGCATTCTGGCCCTCTTTTCAGGTCGTTACCTGACCTACAGCTGGAGTTACATACTCTCGCTTGCTTATACGGGGTAGTCTGACTGGTCTACCGACACTCAGTGCCCTTCATATACCCAAAATTCAAACAGGGAGTTCACTCTATCTCCGTCAGCTAAGATACTTCTATTTTCGCATGCACGAAAATACTTTTTTACACTAACAACATGATGAGTCAGCTCAGGGGCTGCGCCGCCGCGCATCTCGCCGAGTCACTACTTCGCTGACTCATCGCTTCGACGGCTCAGGGGCTGTGCCGCCGGGCACCTCGCCGAGTCACTACTTCGTCGACTCATCGCTTCGATGGCTTGGGGGCTGCGCCGCTGCACACCTCGCCGAATCACTACTTCGCCGACTCATCGCTTCGACAGCTCGGGGGCTGCGCCACCGCGCACCTCGCCGAGTCATTACTTCGCCGACTCATTTCTTCGCTGACTCATTGCTTCATCGACTTAGGGGCTGCATCACCGCACGCCTCGCTGACTCACTTCTTCGTCAGCTCGGGGGCTGTGCCGCCGCACGCTGTTGACGTCTCTTAGCGTAACAGATTTTACTCCGCAAGCGCACAGAGATTCGCTGTAGCTTTTTCACTCAGAGTATTCTGAGTATCGTAAAAATCCATAGGGAAGCAAGGGCGAATAGGTGGAATGATATATGTGTCGAACCTTGAACAGTACTATAACGTAGATAAAACCTAGCTATTCTTACTACGGGGGTAAGTGATACTAGATAGTGTATGGTGGGACGAGTAAACAGGAACTAAAGAAGCCAACACCTAGGTAGCTATCTGGGAGGACAACGAGTGAGTAAAGATATCCGTACTCTATTCCTTAACCGCTACAAAGGAGTATTCGCGGTTGAGCTAAGTTAACTAGATACAAGCTAGGATCTTGCGTCGAGCAAAATTCCGGCGCGTCGAGGTGTCAGGGGGTAGATAGTTGACAACCGAACGAAACCTGGCTAACGCCTACGGGCTTACCGAACGACGGAGTGAAATACAGAGGCTCCCTAAAGCTGTCACCTATAGGGGCTACCAACCAGATCTACGTGGGTAAGATGGCACGCTATGCTAATGTTCAAGTGAGAACTTGAACACTAAAGCTCTTCCTTGATCAGAGGGTGAGAACTAACTTATCTTAGAACAGAGTCTAAGGTGAACTTAGAGCCTAAGACAAGTTTATAGCACCGACAAGTCTAGCAAGATATAGATAACTTAAGAACAACACAAACCTAAGTCTTGGTCTAGTGTGCAAGTAGGTACACCACACTAGGCAAGTGCAAGAAATAAAGTAAAGTATAACTCAAAATATAGAGCAAGGAATATATTATACTTGAGTAAGAGTACAAAAGATAAATGATACAAAGAGCTTTATTAGACTCGAAGATAACTCCGGAATCCCTGAGGCAAAGACTTAGACTCAACTCTAACTCCCAGGACTACCTAGTGCTTACAGACTAAACGATAGTATGAGAACTCGAACTCCACACTCCACAAGTGAACTCTAGGGGGGTATTTATAGGTGCTGAAGTCGGTGAGGCGGTTGGAGAGGCGGTTAGAGGTCCGAACGGCGCCGGCCGGCACCCCCTGTGCCGGGCGGCACGGGGAACCGTAGGATCCACCGCTCCATCTTGGTCCCCTAGGTCGGTTGCATGGCGGTTATGCCGGTTATTCATGTGTTTTTTTATCAACCGTTGATCTTCACTTATGTTTCTTCCTTAGCCGCAGGATGGAGGTGCCCAGGATTGCTGACTTCACCAATCCGGGTGCTGGATCGATGAGGTGGCATGCAGGTCGAAGATGGGCCTGATTGGCCACTTTGCCATGCCAGGCGGCATGGGTGGTGCCGTGCGGCCTGACCTAGTGCCGGGCGGCATGGCCCACTGACCAGTGGCTTTGCCTTTTAGCTGATTTTGACATGTTTTCACTTGTTCTTGCACCTGCACTCAAATATTCAACACAATTCGTGGAGATATGTCAGTAGCAAGGGTTAGTCGACACTTTGGTGCATTTTCCTTCATAATCATGGATAGTTGACGGTAGAAATGGTGCAATATCGACCGTCAACACCCCCCCCCCCCAAGCTTAGACCTTTGCTCATCCTCGAGTAAAGCCTAGATGGATTATGGATCAGGAGTTGCTGCAATATCGATGTTCATAGATAGAAGTTATACAGAACCGACACCCATGCTTTTATCTCGAACCATAGTGTATGGAATGATAACTCTTACTCATACCTGTGGTGCATCTTTTTGACTTACCATGTCTGGGCGGTTGAGAGGAAGAACGACTTTGCTGCAGGTTTTTCTCCGGACATGTCTTTTGGGAATCCTATCTCAGGTGTTTTTGAATGATTTTTGAAAACAAGTTTCCCCAGAGGTACTCTTGATCGCTCAAAGTGTATCCTCACCAAAAATGGAGCCATGAGCATGGCTACGAACTTCCTATACTAAGGCTTATGTGGAGCTCAGGGTCATGGAAGAACTTAGCATACTTAAGTTGTTTATTTTGCAAAGCCAAAGATTGGACCAAAGAAATGTACTACATCATCTAACATTGTTCATCATTGGAGCTTTATTTGGTGGATGGATGGATATGCTTTGTTCCTTTTCCTCCTTTTGAATGATAGGTATGAATGTGGAGCTTTTTTTTGGAATTTATATTTTTGCCATGCTTGACTAGCATGCTTTTTTTTTCATATTTTTGTTGGCTCCATATTCTACCATTTTGGTGTTTGGAAGGAGTAAGGCAACAAGCTTTATTTATGGATGCACACCCAGTGGGTGAATGCATATGTGGTGGTGGTATTTTACTCCAATAATTCACAAGATAGAGATGATTCTATTCTATGAGACTCAAAATTTGACAAAGCTCAAAACAACTTTAGATAGCTTGAACAAGCTAGGCTCAGATATTTTAGTGTATTTGACTCTGGTAGGTGTTTCAAACCAATGGGGGAACTTCATTTTATTTTTCAAAAGAATAAACCTGAGGTGTTCATCTTACTAAGACAGGCGGATAGAACCTTGTGCTTAGCCATATCATTTCTCTCGACAACTTAGACATAGTCATGCAAATGGCATCCACTAAGTACAAGTTTAAGCTTTCACTTATACACACAGGCTCGAAATTAAGCTAAGTATGGCATGTGCGTGTACAACTAGCATGAACATAATAGAGCAACTATTCATCATTTCCATATGAAAGGAATATACATCAAAGTTGGGAGTTGATTTTATCGACACTTTCTTTTTTTTTTGAGCAAGGAAAAATATTTAAATGAGAAAATAAAATACATAAGATTATTATTACCTTATTCGGTGATGCTGCTGCTGCTGGTCGGACGGTCGATCGGGTACTGCTGCTGGTAGGACATACAGCTGCTGGTCGGACGGTCGGTACTGCTGCCAGTCGGGGTACTGCTGCTGCACAGGAGAGGAAACAGAGACACAAGAGAAAAGGGCACCGAGCTCTGAGAGGCGCGGTCATAGGGAGGTAGCTCGCAACTGACTACCATCCCCCCCAAGCTTCAATGAAGCTAGGGGTGGTGCTGCTGGTAGTAGTTATAGAAATCCTAAGCATTTTGGAAACCAGTTCCAATCTGCTCATTGAGGTTCTGGAGCATCTCAGTGTTGGCCTGGAGCTGCTGTCCCATTGTTTCCGTGTTATGGTAGATGTAGCCCACCTGCCGGTATAGCCTCTGGTTGTAACGACCTAAGTTCATCCCCTCCATGCCAGAGGTGATGTCATCCATGTTGGGCGCATTGAACCGGGCAAATGCTGATGGGCCATGGTCTCTACTGAACTGCCACGAGCCACTACCGCCTCCATAATCATAGTACTGTGTGTTGTGGGAAGGCATGTAGTATATCGAGCCACTGCTGGCGAATTGCCAGGAGGGCTCTTGTGTAGTGGAAACATGGGAAGGCTCCTCTTCGGATTCCTCCCTTCTACGGCGACCTGCTTCTGCTTGCCGTCGGTGGGCTCTAGTCAAGACGCCGCTGATGCTTTGGCATGTTGGCTTCACTTTGAGCCGCATGGTTAGGCGTTTGGCAGTGTATATGTTGAACTGCAGCGCTGGAAGCGGCAGCTCAAAACTGTGCCGGAACCAAGTCATGACTAGCTGGTCTGCTACCTCAGTGCTTCTTTTCATGAAGTGTGCCTGGATGAAGTGCTGCTCCCCTACGAGATATGATCCGTCGTTGGGAATGTAACTAATCTAGGCATTCTCTAGGAGGCCCAGGTTAGATGCAATCCGTGTGATGAACGACGTGATGGAGATGGAGGAGTTGGTTGCATGCATGCCCGACCAGTGTCGGACGATGTCATAAACCGGAGCATAGCGTTTCTTTTTGACCATAGCGTAGAGGCACTTGAGGTCTTCGTTGGGTGCACAACGAACCTCGCCTCTAGGAAAGAGGATAAGCGAGACCCAGCGGGCTAGAAGCCTCAGAGTTGGGTTATGAATTTTTGTGATACTATGTCTCCCTTTTTCTCTGGAAATTTCCGTCCAAAAAGTACTCAGTGTTAAACAATTGGGGTGAAATCCCAAAAAGTCATGTCATACCCTGAAGGATCACTGAGCGAACAATTGGGGTGAAATTCCAAAAGCTCAGCGAACCTCTTCGGGCTAACAGAGTACTCAGTGTTAAACAGGTGGAACTTTATAAGTGTATTTTTGGAGCGTGTCTCCGTGCCGAGAGTCATCAGGAACTCTTGTGTGAGGAGGATGGATCCTTCCTTAGAGATATCCAAAAAGTCTAGCCACCCTACATAATCAAATGCTTGCATGAACGTATCCAACATACCGATTTTGACGAGGAGGAGGGCATCGAAGCTCTTCATCCACTTGTATGTTTTGGTGGTGAGGGCTTGCTGTAGCTCGGCCTCCTCATTGCTCTGGATGTTGATTTCCTACAGGTCTAGCAGACGGCGTTGCGGTTGCCTCTGTGAAGAGACTCCTTCATCGTGCTCCTGGTGGCCTTGTGCACCGCTGATGGACATCCGGTCTGAAACCGCTGGGGTCTTGGAGCTCGCGCTCTAGGAGCGTGAACCGGATGACGTCGGGAACTTCAGGTGGATGTGTTGCTCAGGGCCTTCTTCTCCTTGCGGAAGAATGAAGACATCCTGCAAAATAGACAAGTACGACAGGGAAAAACAACAGTTTACGGGATGAGCGTTAGCGGTTAGTCGTCCAGAAGTCAGTCGTCCAAAAGTTAGTCGTTCTTGTGGGGCAGAGCCTCCACAAACCGTTCAACGAGGGTGGAGCATTTATTTTAGCAGCATTTCTACTAAATACTGGAATTTAAACTAATTGCAAGAATTAAATTAGCAACTAAACAAAGATTAAGAGAGTGATTAGGGGGAGAAGAGAGAAGCTCGCGTTGCTGAGCGGTGCGAGGGAGAAGTGCGTCCATGCACTTGTATTTATAGGCGCGGGCAGGCACCAGGCGGCACGGGCCCAAAGGCCAGGCAGCGCAGTGAGTGGCACAGGGGGTTTAACCCCCTAGGCTTGCATGGTGAGGCGACGTGAGCGGCGCGCAGGCGCCGGACGGCGCGGGTGCGGGGCCGGATGGCGCGGGTGCGGGGCCGGGCGGCAGAATTGTAGGCCCGAGCGGCAACGAGTTCAGTGCTCTCGGCACCTAGCTGCACGGGTGCTTGTGCGAGAGGACAGAGGGGCCGGGCGGCGTTGGCAGGAGGCCGGGCGGCATAGCAGCAGGGCCGGGTGGCACAGGGCCGCAGCGCTCTTCGGCACTTAGTTGTAGGGTGCGATGAGAAAGGAGCCAGGGCAGGTGGGTGACGCCGGGCGGCATAGGCGGGGCACCGGGCGGTGTGGGGTCGCGCCGGGCGGCGCAGCCGCAGGGCCGGGCGATGCGCCTGAGTGCCCTTGGGCTCTGGGCATGCACCCGGAGGGGGCCCTGAGTGCCGGGCGACGCCGGCGCGCGGTCGGGCAGCATGGCGCCAGTGCCCTAGGCACTTAGCTTCAGTGGCAGAGGGGGCCAACCGGCCCCTGGTGGGGTCAGACGGCACCTAAATTTTTTTTATAATTCATAAAAAATGCATAATTAAGCTAAGGTTAGAGGAAAATTAAACATGCAGTGGTGGAATATAAAGGTGTATGCCTGAAAATGGAGAAAATTTAGACGCGATGAAATAAATATGCCGTAGAGGGTAATGCCAGTTTACCCCCTGGTGAGGGCAAGTCATACCTTCGGTTTAGAGTCAGCGCTCGACGGAGACTTTGCGGCCGTCTGCGCTGTAGCTTTTGCTCGCCAGATTTTCTTGGTTGCCACAGCCTTTTGCTTCTGACTCTTGGTCTTCTTTTCTGGCTCGGCTTTTGGTGATTCTTTCTTCTTCCGCCATTCTTGAGATGTGTTCGTTGTTTTGGCGGTGACCTTTTTCGCAGGAGTGGTCGGCGGCTTGGCCAATGAGGCACGTCTCAGTGACTCGGCTTTGCGATCTGCTTTGAGCTTCTAGGCTTCTCCATCCAATAGGATTCTCTCCATTGTTTGGATGAGAGAGTCCATCTTCGGCTTACTTCGCGAAAGCATGATCTTCTCTCTAGGCGTTTCCCGGGGTGCCTGACACTTAAATTTAAATGTCTTTACCTGTCAGCACTGTTTGACCTTTGGTTTAAAGGCGAATGTCTCCTGTCTGCCATTGATGTTGAGGTGGACAAGTCCAGCCCCGACGTCAATGGTGGCCTCAGCGGTGCTCAGGAATGGTCGTCCAAGGATGAGCGGCGTTTTGCTGTCAATCTCCATGTCTAGCACCACGAAATCCACCGGGACGATGAAGTTCCGGATTTTCACCGGAATATCTTCAGCGATCCTGACGGGGTAGCGGATCGACTGATCCGCTAGCTGCAGGCACATAGAAGTAGATGCAAGTGTAGCATGCGTTAGTTTATCAAAGACTAACTTTGGCATGACGCTCACACTTGCTCCCAGATCGCAGAGAGCTTGATATGGAGGGGTTCCCTGGATCTTTCTTCTTTTCAGGCAGCTGGTTGAGTATAGCAGCGCTACACTCCTCCGTGAGGTGCACAACCTCAGTGGACGGCAGTGGCTTATTGTTGTTGAGGATGTCCTTCAGGTACTTAGCGTACGTAGGCACCTGCATCGCATCTAGCAATGGAATGTTGACATATAGTTTCTTGATTACCTCAAAAAATTTGCCAAATTGGTCGTCGACTGAGGTCTTCGTTTGCCTTTGAGCAAAAGGGAGCACGGTGGTGTCGTAGAACTCGTGCGGAGCCGACTTGGGTGCTTCCTTCACCGGTGGTGTTTCACAATCCACCTCTTCCTCCTCGTCTGGTACGGCCTGCTTTTCCTGTGTTTTTCTTGCATTTCTAGGATGTGGGGGGCTTGTGTAGACCTTCCACCCCTAGTGGTTACAACATTTATGTGCTCCTTCGGGGGTTGCTCGGGTTGTCTCGGAAGCTTCCCCGAAGTAGGACTAGGCAAAGCAGCAGCAAGCTGAGCTATCTGAGTTTCTAGCATTTTATTAAAGCTCAGTTGATTCTTCATAGCACTATTCAGAGCTATCGTTCGCATGAAACTTCTTACTTATGCTATCATTCACAGCTTTTTGATCAAAGGGGCCCTTATTAAACTTCTGTGAATTACCAGAAGACGTACCTTGGCCCGAGAAAGGTAAGTTGGGTCGTGAGTTCCAACCTGGTTGAGGACGAGGCCCGTTGTTGAAGCCATTGTTGATGACGTTAACGTCATCCGATCCATCATTGGGGCAGCTATTCCCCGTTTGGCCGGTGTTCCCGCAGTGCTCGCAAGTCATGCGAGAGTCCATGGCTTGGACCGGTACAGCTTCAGGAGCAACCTCCAGCTTCTTGAGCAGGAGGTCCATCTTGGCGGCAAGCATGTCGGAGTCGTCAATTTGGTGAACTCCACGGGGCTTATTGTTCGCCCTCTCATCTCTTCATCCTTGGTTGCTTGCCATCTTCTCAATGACAGTGCGGGCAGCGGCAATGCTTAAGGACAGAAATGATCCTTCAGCGGCTGCATCGAGATGTTCTTGCGCGGACCGGTGTAGCTCGTGGAAGAAGTTCTGGATGATTAGCCACTGTTCCATACCGTGGTGGGGGCAGGCGGCGATGTACTCTTGAAGTCTCTCCCATGCCTCAGCCACCGTCTCATCAGCGAGCTGCTTGAAGCTTGAGATGCGGTTCCTCAGAGAACTTGTCTTCCCCAGAGGGAAGTACTTTGCAAGGAAGGCATTGGAGCATGCCTCCCAACTCGCCGTGTTGTTGCGGTTCAGATAGAACCACTGTTTTGCCTTCCCAATCAATGAGAACGAGAAAAGGTGAAGCCGAATAGCATCAGGGGTTGCACCTTTGATGGTGAAAGTGCTGCATATCTCCAGGAATTGCTGGAGATGGCTGTTTGCATCCTCTGACGCCAATCCGCAGAATGGACTAGCTTGGACCATGTGGATGACACCTGGCTTGAGCTCGAACCCGTCTCCAATATCGACTTCAGGCCCAGTGGGGATGTTGTTGCTGGAGGGGATGGAGAACTCGCGGATGGTCTTCTTGGCCATGGGTGTCGGATGTGACGTGTTGGTCGGTCCAAGTACTAGTCTAGTTAGCACAGGCCTCTGCCCGTGGATCATCTTTTGACGGACTCTCCTTCTGAGCAGTGACTCCGGGTTGTTGTGGAAGTTTGCTGGTAGGTCAAAACCGGTCATACACCTCTCTGTCACCCAACAATAAAATAGATAGAGGCAAATGAACCCACTAAGAAATAGCGGTGTGTTATCAAGTTATAAGTACCAAGGTTCGAACAAATCAAACTTCTATTGCCAATTGCTTCTCCGGCAACGGCGCCAGAAAAAGCTTGTTGACGTCTCTTAGCATAACAGATTTTACTCCGCAAGAGCACAGAGATTCGCTGTAGCTTTTTCACTCAGAGTATTCTGAGTATCGCAAAAATCCACAGGGAAGCAAGGGCGAATAGGTGGAATGATATATGTGTCGAACCTTGAACAGTACTATAACTTAGATAAAACCCAGCTATTCTTACTATGGGGGTAAGTGATACTAGATAGTGTATGGTGGTACGAGTAAACAGATGGCGGCGGAGCTTGGCAAGACCTTTATAGAGGGGTAAAGCTAGGGCTACGGTGGAATCCTTCTCGAGCTCCAGGGGCTCGGCGGTGTGCATCACTCGTGGTCCGGTTCATCTCGGGTTTGGTCCACGCGGAGTCCGCGCTGGGGGCATACCGCCGGGGAGGAGGATGACGCGTGGGGCGCGTATGTGGGGAGGATGGGAGCACTGGGCCATTGGCAGAGAGAGGGGCCGGCGTGTGTGGGAGCAGGCGGCTGGAGGAGGGAGACACCACTGACTTGGGGACCCCACTCGTCAGCAGGAGAGAGGGAGCGGGGCCAATGTGCAGTGAGAGAGAGAGGGGTGGCGCGCGGCTTGGCTGCTCCATACTGGGCCGCGGGGTTGGCCGGCCCATGCGGGGGACAGGGGAAACTCGCTGCCAGCCGGGCCCAGAAGGAGAAGGGAGCTAGGCCAAAACTGAAGAAAGGAGAAGAAGGGGGTCTTGTGAACTTTTCTTTTGAAACTTTTGCAAATTCTTTTGTTTCAAGATTTAAACACTGTATAAATTCAAATAAAATTTGAATTTGAATCCTTAGGCAACCACACAACATAAAACCAATGCACGGCATGAATGCAACAACATGTTGCCCTATATTTATTTTATTTCCTTTAAACTTCCTTTTATGAAACCATTTGAATGCTCATTCTAAACACACAAAAAAATCCTTAATAAATTGAGAAAAACATTTTAATTATTTTAAATTCTGAAAATAAAATTTAGGGTGTTATAATTCTACCCACCTTAACAAGAATCTCGTCCCCGAGATTCAGGATTGGCTAGCAAAGAGAGGATAAAGGGTAAGGTGCCTCAACTCTTCTTCTAGCTTCTTGGCGACTTCATCCTTTGTATGCCAGACATTTAATATTGCACGTTTTCATCACACTGCTCCCGGTAACTCTTCCTTCAGTCTCAAGTACTTAATTTGGATTGTATAGGAGATTATCTTGCACATCGATATCATCAAGTGGTAACTGTTCTTTTGGCACACTGAGACATGAAACATATAATGCGCGCTTTGACAATCTGGATGGTGACTCTAGCTGATAAGCAACTTCACATCTTCCTCCGGGGATCTTGAACGGCCTAAAGTATCTAGGTGCCAACAGTCCTTTTTCCTTGAATCAGCAGTGACATTTGTCAGACACCTTCAAAAAGATATAGCTGCCCTTCCCAAAGGTCAACTCTCTCCGCGTGACATTAGCATAGTTCTTTTACCTCGACTAAGCTATTCTTTTAATTCTCGGATTGTTTGCACTTGTTATCACGCATAACTCTGAACTCAAACAACTATCTTTCTCCAAGCGGGTCCTTCAATGCAACGATGTTCTGCACTCTCTACCGTTTAATGCCTTGAAATAAGCTTTTCTTCTTTCATCTAGTTCCTTGATTTGATAGACCTTATTAACCTCTAACTAACCTTTTCTGATTTCTTGCTCCAAGGTAGGTAACTATCTCCATGGTAACTTACTTTCTTTGATTCAAGAATCCAAAACCAAATCTTTCAAGCTCCACACTTAACTCCAAAAGCATATGAGAAACATTGTTGTATTGTCATACCTCTTCAAATCTTCAGAACATGAACAATGATTTTACTTCATCAATCCAAAACACACACTAGCTTAAATTGGCATACAACTCATTATCTCTGAGCTCCTACAATACCAGCCTTAGGTGTTCATCGTGTCATTACTCATTACTGGAGTACACCACGAACACTACCAAAAACTTTTCAACATAACCCATGATCGCATTTTAGTGTTGTACCAGGCAATAGCTCGATAGAAAACTCAACATTTTATCCGAGTAGCATAGCTAACAATTCATTATGAACGACATCAAATATTTCACATACAATTTAAATTTTCTCTATAGAGGGTTCCTCCATGCGATTGACCATACACTCTTCGGCTGATATCGATGGTGCAACATACTCGATTCTTTCTCCTGATGCAATTGCCAACTGTACTGATCTCTCCACATCACGGACTATTGTCTTTCTTGCTGCTAGCCAATTTATCCCAAGAATGACATCAATTCCTTGTACATCCAAAACTACCAAGTATGCAGGGAAGTCTACCCCCCTTATTTTAAGACAAACCCTTGAACAGATGTGATTTGCTTTAACTTCACCTCTTGGGGTACTAACATGCATAGGCTTCTTCATAGGTTGCATAGACATCTTGTGTTCATTTGCATATTGTGTCGTGATGAAAGAATGAGAGGCCTTGGAATCGAACAAAACTGTAGCAAGGGCTGAATTAACTTTGCACGTACCCAACACAACATTACGAGCACTCTGAGCATCCTCAATTGTAACATTGTTTATCTTGGCATAGACAAAATTTAGCTTTCCTTTGTTGACTTTGTGCACCTGTTGTTGTTGATTCTGCTTCGAGGCATTGTCGCTGACTTGTTGTTTCTGAGCAATCTTCTGCGGGCATTTCTTGGAAGAATGACCACTCTCACCACAGTGATGGCATTGTTTTGGTGCAGGTATGCTAAGGGTATCTGATTCCATCTGAGGCTTAGCTGGGAGTAACTGGGGTAACACTTGAAAACTAGAGCACTGACATAGTTGTCCTGCATATCCAAGCTGGTCCGTTGAGTGAGCCTGAAACACTGGTTGTTCGATGAGACGAGGCCGAATGTTACTTCTTGATTGTTGTTGATGTTGGAGCAGGGACTCCCTCTTCTTAGCCAACATCCTATTGCGCACGTGTTCTGTTAAGATTGCATGGTCCACTAGCTGTGGGAAACTTGCGAAGGTGTGGTTCATCAGTGGATAGTGGAGTCCATCATTTAGTCCATCTAGGAAGTGTTCTTGTTTCTTCTCATCAGTATCCACTTCGTTGGGAGCATATCTTGACAACTGTATGAACTTGTCTCGATATTCTATCACAGACTTAGAATCTTGCTTCAAGTTTAGGAACTCCTTCTTCTTTAGTTTTATAACTCCAGCGGGAATATGGTATGATCTGAATTTTTCTTTGAACTCCTGCCAGGTGATGTTGTTCGGATCCATGTGAGAACAATGGTGAGACTCCCACCAATCCAAGGCTGCTCCTCGAAGTTGTCCTGAAGCATACAAGACCTTCTCCTTCACAGTGCATTGTGCTATGTCAAGTTGCCTTTCCACTGCTCTAAGCCAATCATCAGCGTCAATGGGATCTACAGAGTGGGAGTAAGTTGGTCGATGGCCCTCTAGAAACTTGTCTCGTGCATTTCTCGATGGAGCTTGTAGTTGAGCCTGGGCATTCGCTTGCGACAACTGAGTTATAGCTTGATTTAGTCCTTGCAAAACTGGAGCACTCAATACAAACATCTGTTGCACATCCGGTGAAAGCGATACCTGAAATTGGTCTTGGTTGTTGTTGGCATCGTTGCTTCTAGTCTTACTCCTGGTATTGACCATCTGATGCAGGAGAGGATAACATCAGCATGGATTGATGATTGAGAGAAGAATGCAAGGGTATAGGTAAGGTTGAGAACTAAACAGAAAAGAAACCCAACCCACTGACTACACTGTCCTACCAGCTTGATGTAGCAATGGACATCACTCCACCACACATCACAATCAAACAAAGATCCAAATCAATCATAATCATAATAACAAACATCACAGGCACACCACATCAACTCGCATCTAGTCGATCTTACAACTATAAAGTAGAACTTCCTAGAAACCATCAGCTTAGCAGATACCAACTACCGATTGAGCATTAGAAAAGTAGGGACTGTTCTAAACGAAAAGATCAACAAGATAAAGGACAGGAGAGCAACAAGATATTGGACAAGAGTTGAGTGAAAAGATATTTGGACAAAGAGGAGATAAGCAAGAAAAGGATAAGAAGCAGCAATGATAGAAAGACCAAGGATCATATATAGGAATTTTGACCTTAAAAAGACCAGTTCTATCTAGGCTTGCATCCTACAGTCAGCACGGCTCTGATACCACTTTGTCACAGCCTGGTTTTCAAAAGGCAAACCAGAGCAAATCCATATGTGTGCCAGAATCTAATCTCACACATACAGAGACAATAAACAGTGACATAACAGAACATGCTTTATTATATATCGTTAAAGAACATGTACATAAGACATTAAGTCTTTAACATAGAGTAGCGGAAGCGTAACTAAATCTTCGAGCCATCCACAGGGAAACCAACTGGGGGTCACACGCCTAGAACTTCAGGAACCTTCATTTGTACTCCTTCAGGCCTTCATCTTTCTGAGCAGCGGTTGGATTTTTTCCCCCAACAAGGATTAAATATAAAGGAACAAGCATGAGTACATTTCGCACTCAACAAATATAACATAAACCATGAGGCTCTAAGGCTGGCTGACAAACTGCATTTGCTTTTAATTGGTCAAATTTTATTAGCAACTATTTACTAAGGTGAGTATAACCATTAACCCAAAAGATATTGCATAAGAATTAATCAACATTATTAACAGAGATAGCCACAACCATAACCAAACCAAAGATCCACTAATCACTGGGAAGGGTCTGGGCCGCTCATAACCGTGAGCACGGCTGACATGTCAGTTTTACACTCTCAAGAGGTTGTATATCTTTACCCACAAGCCGTGAGCTACGCTAGGGGTTCATCACACACCCTAGGTGAGATGACTAGCAAGCATCACTACGAAGCCTTTACAAAGGTCACGTTGGTAAGAAGCAACCGCTAGGGACAGGCTTCGCAACGGTGGAGCAAGCCTCGAGGGGAGAAGCACATACATGTAAGATAAAGCACACTCTACCCAAGCAGCGCGAGGGACACTGAAGCTAACCCCCCTTATGCCCCGCAGGTAAGTTACTTCAGACCAAAACAACCTAATTATTCATCTAAGGCCATCCCATACCAGCCTCGTGGTAGCACTGTTGTCCCAGGTGGTCGCTTTGTGAACCGGTCCTTATGGAGAGAACCACAAAAGCACACGAGCACATTGCTCAGGCTCCCTAAACCATGTTGCTAAAAAGCAAGCTTTTAAAGGGACAAGGACCGCTTTATGGTCGAGCCCAACAATTAATTGCATAGAACCATTAATCAAAATTAAATTAACCAAACATGTGTTCACACGCTGCACCTAGCACAACTTAACCATATGCATCCCACAAGGTAACATATAAGGATAAAGGTAGTTAGGCAAACCTTACGGTAAAGCAAAATTAAATGCACATGCAATGATTAAAAGGTCATAGGTGTTGCTTATGTTATACTTGCCTTCCTTTATAATAATCACTGCTCAGAGTCTTCTGGATCTTGAACTTGAGTTGCACTTGAGATTGCACGGACATGATCGGCGTCTACACGTTCGTCGGATCACCACACGTGCACACAAGTTCACACATGCAAGGAGACAAGTACCAACTATAAGAAAGAGTACACCATATCATCAAAATAGAAGATAAAAGGTTTATAAAACTGTTCTACGCATTACTACGATCATATGAGCGCGAGAATCGCCGAAAACGGATTTGAAACGGAGAAGATATAAGCTTTCGGAGGTTGCAAGGGCTTGCTTGTAAACACTTTTGAAACCCGGGGCTTAAACTATTAAAACAGGGGCCTGCTGTGGTTTGGATGGACGGCGGGTTAATTTCTAAAGAGAGCAGGGGCCTTTATGCAAAAAATGCGCGGGCGGCGGCGATGTGGCAACCCTTCACTGGTTGGATGTGCCAGCACATGGTGGGCCGCGGAGTTGTGGTTGCAGAAGATCCCCGCGGATCTGGTATGGCGGGCAGCGGATCCGGTGCGGAGGCCAGAACGTGGGACGGCGAAGGAAGCCACTCAGGAGCCGACATGTGGCGGAGTTGAGGCAGGGCGGATGAGTGCTCGCGCTCCTGCACGTGGAAAGCGCGTCGCCCTCCGGGCGGCAGCGGCAGGCGGGGTCCAGGCGCGGGTGGAGCGTGGCTCCGAATCGAGGGAGGGAGAGTGGGGCCCACTGGGGTGGCGCGTCGCCGTCTCCATCGCGAGACTCAGGAGCAGGGGAAGACCAAGGCCAGGAGGGCGGGGCGGCGCGTTAACTCGGATGGCCGGAGCCGGAGGTCGGGACCGGGCGCGGGGCCGGCTTGGGCTCTCCATCGCCGGTCGACGCGCAGGCAGGGATGCGCGGGGCGGCGCGTCTCGGCGTGGAGGCAGGAGATAGGCAGGGCGCAGCGGGTGCAGGCGCAGCGCTGGTGGGAGCGGGTCGCTCCGCTCCGTGCTCGTCCACGCACGGCGTGAGGGCGCAGGGTCGGGCGGAGCCCGTGGGCGGCGACGCATGGCTCGGCCTCGCCGGTTGGCTGGAGCGGGAGGTCGGGACCAGTAGATGCAATGGCAAATGGCGCCGGAGGCGAGAGGCGCGGAACGAAGTGCGAGCTCTCCACCGCCGGTCGACGCGCAGGCAGGGGGGTGCACGGTAACCCTACGAGCATGAATATAGAGTTAGGGAGACCGGAGAAGCTCTGTGGCGACGGAATTGCGCAATGGCGGCGGTGCTCACCGGGCAACGTTGGCGACGGGAATGGCGGCGCAGAGAGGAGATTGGTCTTGAGCGCTGAAAGCGTGGCGAAAAGAGATGGCGGCGGAGCTTGGCAAGACCTTTATAGAGGGGTAAAGGTAGGGCTACGGTGGAATTCGACTCGAGCTCCAGGGGCTCGGCGATGTGCGTCACTCGTGGTCCGGTTCATCTCGGGTTTGGTCCACACGGAGTCCGCGCTAGGGGCGTACCGCCGGGGAGAAGGAGGATGACGTGTGGGGTGCGTATGTGGGGAGGATGGGAGCACGGGGCCATTGGCAAAGAGAGGGGCCGGCGTGTGAGGGAGTAGGCGGCTGGAGGAGGGAGACACCACTGACTTGGGGACCCCACTCGTCAGCGGGAGAGAGGGAGCGGGGCCACTGTGCAGTGAGAGAGAGAGGGGTGGCGCGCGGCTGGGCTGCTCCATACTGGGCAGCGGGGTTGGCCGGCCCATGCGGGGGACAGGGGAAACTCGCTGCCAGCCGGGCCCAGAAAGAGAAGGGAGCTGGGCCAAAACTGAAGAAAGGAGAAGAAGGGGGTCTTGTGAACTTTTCTTTTGAAACTTTTGCAAATTCTTTTATTTCAAGATTTAAACACTGTATAAATTCAAATAAAATTTGAATTTGAATCCTTAGGCAACCACACAACATAAAACCAATGCACGGCATGAATGCAACAACATGTTGCCCTATATTTATTTTATTTCCTTTAAACTTCCTTTTATGAAACCATTTGAATGCTCATTCTAAACACACAAAAAAATCCTTAATAAATTGAGAAAAACATTTTAATTATTTTAAATTCTGAAAATAAAATTTAGGGTGTTACACCTAGGTCGGTTGCATGGCGGTTACAGCGGTTATGCATGTGTTTCTTATCAACCGTTGATCTTCACTTGTGTTTCTTCCTTAGCTGCAGGATGGGGGTGCCAGGATTGCTGACTTCACCAATTCGTGTGCTAGATCGATGAGGTGGCATGCCTTCCGGGTCTTTACATGCAGCTAACGTGTGTTCCACCTTGGAGCTGTGTTGGCACGGTGATGTGGCACTTGCAGGTCGAAGATGGGCCTGATTGGCCACTTTGCCATGCCGGGCAGCATGGGTGGTGCCATGCGGCCTGGCCCAGTGCCGGGCGGCATGGCCCACTGACCAGTGGCTTTGCCTTTTAGCTAATTTTGACATGTTTTCACTTGTTCTTGCACCTGCACTCAAATATTCAACATAACTCGTGGAGATATGTCAGTAGCAAGGGTTAGTCGACACTTTGGTGCATTTTGCTTCATAATCATGGATAGTTGACGGTAGAAATGGTGCAATATCGACCGTCAACACACGCCTCGCCGACGGATTACTTCATCGATTCGGAAGGCTATGTCACCATCTCCACTTCACCAAGATCACTCGGATGAACAAGATACTTGACCCTCAGCCTGATTATGCTAATCAGCTTGAGGCTCGGGGGCTGCATCAAGTATACCATTAGAATTTTTTCGAAGACTACAAGTCAAGACATACAGAAAGCAGATTTTGGATCTTCAAGCTGATTGTTTCTCAAGTCAACTTGAAGCTGGGGGGTTTGTGGGGGATAGATATCCCCTGGGTACTCATGAAACGTATTCTCTACATGGGCCGATTGATGACCCAATCCAGAAGCCGACCGACTGATTTGGCGCACAAGACAAGGACTCGACGTGTACAAGGAAGATCTAAGAAGACTCCTAGTAGGAGATGAAACCAATCCTAATAGGACTAGAACTCCTTGTAACCCAAGCCACGCCAGACTATATAAGGCGGGCTAGGGATCCCTCTTAGACAACCAACTCAGAACACAATCTCCCCTCGAGAATCCAGATTCGTAGCCTTCATACATAAAAACCCTCAAGCCCTAGCACTCATTGTAATCTCAAGGCATCAATCAATACATCCAGCATCAAACAGGACATAGGGTGTTACGCATTACGCGGCCTGAACCTGTATAAATCTCATGTCTTCATGTATTTCATCGCAATTCTACGCGAACCATTGTGCTACAGTCGATTCTCTGGGCCCAAAAAGCACTACGTGAGGCATCCCATGGTGTATTGCCGGTATCAAATACCGATAGGGTGTGCGTGTGTGCGTTCATAGGGGTGAGTGTACGAGCGTTTGAGCGCCTGCGTTGTACTGTGTTTTGCAAAAAAAAAAAAAGCACTACTGGAGAAAGGGCTTCCGCATCCCGTAATAAGAACCGTAAAAAATTTAGAACTGGTACATATATGAAAATTTCGTTTTGGTTTGAAATATGGTACCCTAGAGATTTTTTAGTCTGGGTTGATGTTACCAACCGATAATAAAGGATATCGTTTAGTACCGGTTGGGAATCCGGTAATAAAAATGATTCCCAACCGGCACTAATATCTGTTCTCCAGTAGCGAAGCAAATAAGTAATCCTTCTACAAGGATTGATCATTGTACCACAAAAGTGGCCCATCACAAAGTCGTTTTTTAAGTCTCTCAACTGGCATAGGTGTGCATGTAATCTTATTTTTTAAGCCTCTCAACGGGTACAGTCGTAGCATCTATTCATATGCTACACACGCTCTCACCACACTATGCACATCCGTAGACCTACAACTATACACACAGTTAGAAGACCGCGTCCTTGGAGAGGTTGACGAAAACATCCTAAGTTCTGTAGGTGATGAACAAGTCATATTCCCCATACGGCACCACGCCTGAGAGTAGGGGTGTAATCAGATCGGATAAGGACGAATATCGCTGATACCGTATTTTTTCTTTGGACTCGGATCGGATACGGATATTGATCAAATGTGTTGGATAGGACTTGAATGTTTATCGACATCATATTTATTCAACTTTCCGTACTCGAATACGGATACGGATCGTATACTAAATGTTCAAATTCGAATACGGATCGGATTTTAACCATTCTAAACGGATCGGAACTCGGATAAGGATGGATAATATCTGTACCATTTACACCCATATCTGAGAGACAACAGATTTATTTACGAAACAAAGATCCTGTGGGAGACATGAGTTCGATCCCCGGCAGTGCTAGCCATCCGGGCTACTGCCCCGTTCCCGGCCCATCGCAAAATTTGAAACCTGAATGAGCTACTGCAAACTAGCAGTTACATACAAGAGTCAGATGCACCAGCTGAAATAAGATATGAAGGCACAAAACAATACTTGACTTCTACATTTACATACACATATAGATGAAAACATTAATCTCGACTGTAAAGAGCGAGTTTAAAAGAAATATTTTTTTACCATACCCACATAAACACATGGCTTTGATGTGTTCCTACCGGAAAACAAAAGGGCCCGCAAAAAAGTCAAAAACGAGTTACACGAACGGAACTCTCCTTCCTTCCCATATTAATCACCTATCGTGACATTTTTCATTAGTTTTTTCCACCCCAGTACCTATCCATACCCGCGGCCAAGTCTCAAGTCAAGATACAGTCCCAAACACAATCCGAGTTAAATCTCAATCAATTCTCGTCGTCGGTTCGGGCTGCAGGAGTATGCCTCAGTAAAATGAACGTCCACGCCACATACGGACTCAGTTTTGGCCGTTCTACATATGGACAGAAAGATAAAGAGATAAACTTTCCAACCCATGTATTCCCACGTCCAAATAATCTCTAAGTCGATAGGAATCCATGAAACAAAATGACATCCATAATCCGGTTCGGACTGTAGGAGTAAGCCTCGTTAAAACAGATGCCGAGGCCACATGCGGACTCCGTTTTGGCCGTTCTACATATGGACAGAAAGCTAAGGAGATAAGCTTTCCTACCCATATGTTGCCACATCCAAATAAGCTCCGAGTCGACAGAACCCGTCGAAACAAGATGACGTCCAATATTTGTCACGATGCGGTAACACCGGTTTTTGGACCTAAAAGCCTTGTACACCCTTGCTTTGGGTTGCTCGGCTACCCCTTGGCTGCCACCTAGACATCTCTTTTGTATATATTTTATAGCAGTCATTAGGTTAGATTTGAGAGTTTTGCTTATATTAGTTTGTCACCGAACAGTTTTGCCGTGTATCGTTTTGTGGAACCCCAGGTTCATGAACTTCATTCGATCCTTATCTGCAATTTGAGTTTGCATCTACCTTTTTTTTGTGTGTGTTATTCAATTCATAGGCAGGGATAAGCCTTTCCTGGTGGGGTCAATTGTGTGTGCACGATTGATAAGCTGAGGAGATATGGTGTCGCAACTCCAGGGTTCGAATCGTGTTGATTGGAAACCAAATCGTGTGTCTCATGCTTCTGCCAAATTGACAGTTATCTCCACCTGACATAAGACACTCCTAATCCCCATCACACGCCTTCTCATGTTCTAAAAGGTTCGGTGCGCGCGTTAGGAACAAGCCGATGGAGATAAGCTGGAAAGTGCGTCCACCAAAGTTCAAGGAGTTGATCCAGGTTCACAGGAAGGTTGTCTCTGCTTCCAATTTAATTTGACTTGTCATATTGTTGCGATCGACTTTACTTTTATTTGAGTATATGATGTATATTCAATGTTCTACTGGTTGGACCTAATAACTCATTGAATCCCTATCTCTCTTTTCACTTATGCATTAATAGCAGACAGTCTCTCTGCTTGTTCTACTTGTGACATATTGGATTTTAAGCAAATCTTCAATTGGGCTCGTTAAATTTAAATCAAAACTTTGCACACAATCTCAATGCACTATTATCATCATCGCGTCATCGTTATTTTTACTACCACTACCAATGCTTTAACAAAATATTATTTACCTTAACTATCAATATATTAAAACTATAATTTTTTTTAAAAATCATTTTAGCGATATCTTGTTGCACATGACAATTCTTTCAAAACAAATACTAATTGGCCAAACAATGATTAGTCACATGCGGGACGCACGTGCATTTTTACTAGTGAACGGAGATGCTAACTCAACTTGCAATGATTTCTACATGCAAAGACGACTCCTGGTATGATCTACTAGAAGCGGTGCATAGAATCATCCGCTCCTACTAATTAAATAGCAGGAGCGGTTGTAGCTATCCACCACTTCTAGTACAAGAGTTACCATGGATGATGCATAATATGAACCGCTCCTGCTACGTACCGCCTTTGAATCAATTTTTTTTTAAAATTGCGCCTGCTAGGCGTCCATTTTCAATTTTCTCCTGCGTTCTGCCTAGATATTTGTTCCCACCATATCTAGTTGTGTGTTCCTGCTATATCGAAATCTTAGAAGTATCGAACGTTATAGTCAGGATGACCTAGGCAACATGAGCAACAGATATATTATCACCAGACATAATTAATGTGTAGCATGTATCCATACATATATAACATCCATGTGGTATCCATGCATACTAATATACATGGCACAAAATATCATGTATCCATATATAAATCTAAAATAGGTGATGTTCCGATTCGGTAAGTTACAGTACTTTTCATCTGCCGCTAATTTTTGACTCTGGATCGAAGAAGGCGCCTCACCTGTTCACTAACTCATGCATCGTGAAACGACATAGGTCCGCAACCATATTTATAAGATCATTCTTCTTGATCCGGGTAGCTTTCTTAGGGACTTCGGGTTGCTGAATTGAAAACACATCTGTAAGTTATTAGAGATATTTGTTACCAAAAAAGTATCCATCTTGTATATGTGTACCATAATTAACTAAATCAATGCTTTGACTGATTATCACATACATCTTAAGGGTTTGTTCTGTACCTCCCATTGACCCGAAGGAACTCTGAAACATGCCGATGTCTTTGAGGAAAATGAATCTATAGGACTTAGAAGATTTCACCTCTCCCGCTCATAGCTATATATGCATGGACACTTAGTAGCAAAGGTGGATCTTAGGGTCGGCTCCCGCTAACCAGGAGCGCGCAGTGGAAGTTACCGACAATTCCTACTAATGATTTATTAGTAGAAACGTTTTTTATTACGCACCACTCCAACTAATGAGTTAGTAGGAGCGGTTCTCCTTATACACCGCTCCTACTAATACTTTAGCAGAAGCGGTTCGTTCTCTTTATCTACCGCTAGCTCCTAGAATTATCTTACATTTACTTATACATTTTATTTCATTTGAATATTAACACACTTACACATTTTAATTCATTTGAACATATTAACATACTTACACATTTTAATTCATTTGAACACATTAATATACTTACATATTTTCATTAAGTTGAATGTATTAACATACTTATACATTTTAACTTATTTGAAATTTTAACATACTTATACATTTTAATTCATTTGAACATTTTAACATACTTGTGTTTTTTATTTCATTTAAATGTACACATAAACACATTAATCTTGGCCATTTTAATTCATTTCAGTATACATGTAAACACATTAACCTACATTGTCTGATACCATGATATTAAATAATAAATTGTGAGAAATTAAAGTACATAAAATGTAAATCATCATGATGCATTAATTAGGCGGTTCTTAGTGTTGCCAGGGCTTCACATTCTTAAGGCTTGTTTCTACAGGCTTAATCTCCGTTGGTAGGTCTGTAAAGAACTCCATGTTGTCGTACCCATTTGTAGGCATCAATGTCATTGACACCACACTACCGGAAAAATGTATTTTTTCATGGGCCAGAAGCCCAGGAAAATAAATCATTTTCGTCGGCAGGCCGATGAAAATTTTCCCCAAAACAAAATCGGAGAAAATTACAAAGTAATTTTGTGAGCCCATACCGTGGGCTTGCCGACGAAACTATAAGTGCCGACGAAATTAAAGCCATGGTGGCAAGTAATTTCGTCGGCCACCTCAGCCGACGAAATTAAGCCACTCATTTTCATCGGCCACGTGGCCGATGAATTAATCTGGCCAGGGCCAAGTAACATCGTCGGCCTAGCTAGGTGGCCGACAAAAAGTATCCTCCAAAAAAAATCAGCTCCCAGTATCTGTTCACAAAATTGGATTTAAATCACAGAAAATTCCATCACAGACAGAATAGTTTATCCAGATCCACACAACAACAATTCCATCACACATCCAAAGGCATAATAATACATATATGTCCACATTCATAAAAAATATAGCAAAGTCCACAACACAGTCCATATTGGTTCACAGCACAAGTCAATACGACAGAACAAGTTCATCAATGCACAATATACAAGTTGATACAAAATCCATCCATGCATACCCATCAAAGTTCATCATCGTCACACAACATACTCCTGCAAACCTGGAGAGTTGTGGCCTCTTGCTCCTCTGGAAAACACTAAGTCATCATTCCCTTCCGCATCTGGGGTTGGGCCACGAGGGGCGTGAGGCCGAACCCTACAAAATAAATTCAAATTGCTTAGTCTAGCTAGATTTTGGCTAAGTTTAGATGGATTTTGCTAAGTTGGCTTAGTGCAGATGCATTTTGCATGGTTTTCTTAAGTTTGGCTAGTTTAGCTAGATTTTGCTAAGTATAGCTAGATTTTGCTAAGTTGGCTAGTTTAGCTATATTTTGCTAAGTTTAGCTAGATTTTGCTAAGTTTAGCTAGATTTCTCTAAGTTAGTTTTGATTACATTTCGCTAAATTATGCTAAGTTCATCTAAATTTGCTAGGTTTCACTAATTTGCCTGCATTTTGTGTATATACCTGTGATCCATATTGTTGATGAGGTGATTGCATCCACATGTTGAAGTTAGGTGCTGCAGCTAGCATCCACCCCGAAGGTGGCAGTGAGCCCTAGGGTGTCATCCACCCCGAAGGTGGTTGGGAGCCTCGCGGTGCCATCCGTCCTAGAGGTGGCTGAGAGCCCTATGGTGCCATCCACCCCGGAGGTGGCTGGGAGGCCTGCGGTACCATCGTCCACCCCGGAGGTGGCTGCAAGCCTAGGGGCGGTGGCGTTCACCCTGTCGACCCCTTCATGAGTTAATTATGAGACCACAAATCATTCGAATAATTTTATAAGAGTTGCTTAATATCAAATTGGTCAATAGATTAGTCAGTTTTACCTACTGCTGAGACATTTGAGGAGGGCGCGCAAAAGGGTGGCAAGTTTGCGTCTGGTCCCAATCCAGCTATGATATCCTACAAATGAATCAAATGTTAGATTAGCAACACTCACCATCGAATTCAGGTGTGTTTTGATAAACAAACTACTTGAAGGTAAGAAGCCATGTACGCTGTCATGGTTGTCAGCCGCTTGACCGTTTGTGTTGCCTGATGAGCCTCCTCTCGTGCTGCACGAACCACCTCATCGGCCTTGGTATCTCAAGCTATCCTTGAGGAGCGAGAACTCACAACCGACGAATTGAATCTCCTTGCTTGAGATACATTGTGCTTGTAGTCCATAACCCCCGTGCCAAAGGCATACTTGCAAATTAAAAAACAGTGCATGATCACAAAGGCCAACCTGCACACACATTGACTACGTATGAACGTATCAAAACCATCAAATTTGTATCTCCTGCCATGCCTTCTTCCCCCGCCACTTGCGTGCAATGCTTCAGCGTCAATGTCCGACTGCCGCCACTTAAAGTCAGGTCCATGACGCTGAGTCATTTCCTCCCCATATGCCATATACAAACCGAGAAAAGAAAACATAGTCAGAGTCAAATCTTGCAACATCGGTGCACAACACTTCAACGTCAAACATAGTCAGAAAATATGATTACCATTTTCTCCTTTGCCACCTCAGTGCACAACACTTCATGGTTCGTTGGATCGGATCCATGGGGTGTGGCCGCCCGACCACCTCTCAATCCATGCAGAGCCACTTCACTATGTGACATGGCCTCCGGACTACCCCAGTTGCAACATCTTCGATCCTATGTACAAAGAAGCACAAAATGGTGAAGATCCAACCATACATGAGAGCATCCAATATATCCAAGGGTCAAAATGTGTTAGGACAAGGATTGGTGACATCAAAGATCTAAAGGGAACAACATGCATCTAATTGGAGAAGAACACGTGGCCGCCCGGCCACCCCTCGGCAACATTTTCCAATTGCAATAAATGTTTCAACCGTCAACCGACATGAGGGGGCAATAGCAAGTGTTTGATCGTCGAAGGCGGTGGATCCTATGTTCACTCGGCCATAGAGGGTGGCTGGCCGACCACCGACCTAGTGCACCTACAAGTACTCCCTTCACTTCCTTAGTGTGGGACCCAGAGAGTTCAATTGTAAGTGTGGAGTTGAGTTCAAGTTCTATCATAGAGGGACACACACTTCCTTAGTAGTTAGGACAGTCATGGGAGTTAGACTTGAGTCGAGCTTTTCCTCGGAGTCTTTGGAGTTATCTTCGAGTCTGCAGTAAAAGCTTTGTATCTCCAATATAATTTCAGTTATATTTTACTCTAAGTTCTTTCTCCTGCAAGTGTGGTGTACATATTTTTGCACACTTGCTAGGCTTAGGTTGTGCTTTATTCAGTTATTCAATTATCTTTATTCTTGCTAGTGCTATAACTCAACCCTAGACCTAGACGCTAGGCTCTAGCTAGATCCACTCCTTTCATCAAGGACGATCTATTGTCACATTAACAGCGTGCCATCCTCTCCATGCAGCTTTGTCTGGTAGCTGTTGGCAGTCGTTATTTACCTATTTCGACCGCCAATATCTCAGTGAATAAACGGGGTACATACAAAGTTTTATGCATTATTTATATAACACTGACGATCTCCATGAGTTTTGGTGGTTTTCGGTGTTTCACAGAGAGATGCTCAGATTCCCTGCACAAGAACATCAACTAGAGCAAGAGAAGATTTGCACACAAAAGGGCTTGAGATAAGGAATGCAAATAACACAACTATGAAGTATCTAAAATGCCCTCAAGACCTACACCATTGCGTAGAGCTCGTCGAGATGATCAAAATGGACATATTATTTGTCTCGTTTGGTGTTCGTACGAAGAAGATATAAAAAATATATAATTAGGGGCAGTGCTGACGTCACGCTGACGTCAGCACCACCCCTCTCCGTACACAACGCCGGCGGGAATGCACCAGCATGTGCCACGTGGCAGAACCGCAGTGGCTGGCGACCGGCTGCCCTGGATCGCGACCCGTAGGAAGCCCGCGGCGGCCAACCGGGTGCCGACACGTGGCGAGGCCAGGGCGCGCCCGCGCACTGGACGCGGCGGCAGCTCGGTCCGCCCTGCCGACCAACCATGGCGCGACGCGTGGCGGCCCAGGGGCGACGCGCGCGCTCCTACGTGTGGGAGCCGGCGGCCCGCTGCGCCCAACCACAAGTGACCACGTGGCGCTCGGAGGTTGGCCGGGGCGCGGTTCAATGGCTCGGGCGGGAACCAGGCGCGGTCCGCCCCGCCAGCTGGACAAGTGGCGGCCAGGGAGGGCTCGCCCGCCGGTTTGGCGCGGTTGGCCTTGGTTCAGCCCGGTCCAGTCGCCCGTTTGGCCTGTTTTGACCCAAAAAACACTGCTAACGGCCGGCTCTCGCTCCCAACGGCCGGTTTACCCACCTAGGGTCCGGTTCTTGACTGGTTTTCAGCGCCAACACGTGGAGAAACTGTCCACCGACCTTTGGAGGTCGGTTACCAGGCCAGGTGGCGCCCAAGGAGAACTTTGGGGAGGAATCATGCATAGGATACTTGGGAATATTCCCTCCTCCTCCACCTATAAATAGAGAGGCACCCCCTTCACTCTCACTTGCACCTCACCATGTAACTCACTCTCTCTCTCTTTAGGAGGCGCCCCTCGGGTGGTGCCTCCACTCTGAATTCAATGTTTTGGCGGGGAGTTAGAGCAGGCTCTTCTGTCTGGAGTCGGTCGGAACCTTGGGTAATGTACTTTATTTTCCGATCTTAAGCATTATTTTCCGATTAATGGTAGTGCGAGTACTTTATCTTTCTACTTTATGTCATTTATCTTCATCTCTATTTAGTTATTCATCGTTCTTGGCATGTATGCGGCTACTCGGAAACATCAAGGGCTTCAGCCTCGGAAAACATGAGTGCTCAAGTATTTATTTTCGTTATGGTTCAGTTTACCATTCAATATATACTCTTAGCATGACTTAAAACTTTCACATATAATAAATTTTCAAAATAAGACTGACTGTCAAAATTGGTGTGAAAAAAATCACACGACTAAAGAACAGTAGAGTACGATTTTTATGTATGCGTGGACGTCGAAATATGCGTGGACGCCTGGACGGTGGCCGGTCATCAGTAAATCGATTGGATAGCTAGTTCGCGGACAGTGGTCGCGATTTCATTTTATTTTCTTTTGAGGGAAGGACAGCGGCGTAAATAATGCTGGAATGGAGACACACGCAAGAAATAATTCTCGTCGCGCCAAGTCGTCGCCCGGAGCGGGGCCCCAAAACTTAGCTGGCGCGCCCGTATCCTGCACTAGGGCGAGAGACAACGATGTAACTCGGCTGAGACCAAGTCCAGAAGCCAGCACATCTATCCACTGTTGATTATTTCTAAACAGCATCGTTACATTATCGTTTTGTACTGTATGAGATCTTTGACCGATACTACTGGACTTAGCCGGACGGTGGATTGTTGATAAGCATGGAGCGGTTGCACTGCCCTGCTCTATCATGAATCAATATTAACGAATAAAAAATCCGACAAGATGGACGTGGGCCCGTGGAGTGAGTCAAGTCGTCGTCGTCGCCCGGCCGGGTCAGGCCGCTGCTGCTCTGCTCCGTTCCACAACCACAACCACATGGCTGAGCCTGATGGATTATCATCGATAAAGTTGTCTCCAACGAATTGTGTAAAATGATCATGTATAGTACAAAATAATATTATAATGCTATTGTAGAAAGATGATAGTTGGAATAGCGATAAATATCCCTTCCAAACAACCGGTTGCAAATGGTCTAACGCAGGCATCAACATTCGGTGGTCGCTAGCTCACGAGCGGCGGAGTCAAGTCGTGGCCGCATGGCTTGGTGTGGCTACTAGACATTAAGCTAAAACCAGTCATTCCTCCATCCATCCTCTTCCAACACTGTACTGGCAATATGCGGTACTTTTTCTAGTCAGTTGAAATAATGACAAGGGATTGGAGAACTGCCGGATTCAGCCTTACTACTCCGCAATCGGACAGTCAGTATTAGCATGCCGTGGGGACCATATAAATATTGAATTCATTCACATCCGTCAAATGATGGGTGCTCCTCAACTAACCTGGCATTGTGGATTCCTTTTCTTTCGTTGTTTTTTTAGACGACTTTAGCGGGCGACCCGTCGGGCGAGTGGGGGCGCAACTCCTTCCTCCCCGTATGCGCTGTGCTGCTCGCGCCTCCTTCCTCCCCCTCATCCGTGGCGCCTTTCTCTCCAGCCTGCGGTGCCTTCGTCCCCGCCTGTGCGCGTTCCGGCCGTGGCGTGTCCCTCCCGGCTGCGGCGCCTCCACCATCCTAGGCGGCGGCACCTCCGCCCAACCCGGCCGCAGCCCCATCATCACCGGCGTGGGGCTGTCCCGCTCCGTCGTCCCGCGGACACCCCAGTACGCTGAAGCTCCGATGTGTAGCAAGTTGTATACAAAAATATATAGCAAGTTATGTACGAAAGATCTAGGAAGTTATGCAATGTCCAACATATTCATATGATTATGCAGCGAGTTCATAGAATTTTGTAGCGAGGTTCCTGTTGTAGCAAGTTCATATGATTACGTCGCTAGTCATGTAATGTCTAGTAAATTCATATGGTTATGTAGCGAGTTCATGGCATTAGGTAGCAATTTTTCTGTCATGTCAAGGTTATCTGTAGCAAAATTATGTATGTTTGGCAAATTATATAAGTATTTAGCAAGTTAATGGGGTTATGATGTTTTTTAAAAACAACAGCAAGTTATGTACATAGTACTACCAGTAAATTGTTTACGTTAAATCTACCCTATAAAAAAGCGAGTTTAGAAGATAATCTTTTGCACCAAATGACTATCTACCCAAAATTATACCCACCCTTAGATGTACAATCTAATGGATCAATTTTAACCAACGTGGGCCCATGAATCTAGCAGTCTTCCAATACGCTTATACGGTCTTAATACATGGTCTTAATGAAATCCGACGCACTAAAAAAACTGCGGCAAGATCATAGGCTTGAGAAAAAAAGAAATAAGAATCGCCTTACGCGTTTCTGCCGCACCACGTAACTTTCCCGGATACTTTTTTCACCGTTTTTTTCACCCACCGAAATTTATAAACATCCATCGTACACAGCGTTGGCGATCAAATACACAAGGACCATTAAACACATTTTAGTCTGAAAAAAATGTTTGGCCCATCATACAACACATAATTAGACCAAAATATACAACATACAATTTGTAATACAAAATCGTATTTTCAGCTTTGCACAATCATACGTATTAGGCAAGACCATGCACAGAGAGCAAGCCAGAACAGATGGATAGGAAAAAAAATAAGAGCTGAGCATGGCAAGGCAAAGCAAGAAATTGCAAAGATTCAATGAGATGGCCTGGCCCGAGCAAGCGAGAAATTGCAGGAGGAGCCGCGTTGGCCTGGTCGGAGAGGTAGCCTGGATCCGTCGCTGACAGAGGGTCTGACCTGCGCAAGCGCCGCCACAGGCCAGGGCGGGGGCGGCCGCGGGGCAGGGAGGAGGAGCCGTGCTTACAGTTTTAATTTGACAAACTAATACAAAAATTATGGTGATGTTGTTTTAGAACGCATGAATTTTACGGAGGTCTCGATAAATTTTACATGAGTAAAATGCAGCTCAGTTAGGTCCATCAACTTTCGAAGTACATTTTTAGATCCACTAATTTTCTAAATAATTCACTGCAGGTATATACACCTTCCTTTTATGTTTTATTTTTGATTTAGCCCTCTGAAATTTTCTTGCTTCTCTCACCTAGCTCCTCCCTTGGGCTGCCGCCGAGCACAGGCACGCGAGCACTTGGTGCCGTGCTGCTGCTGCCGAGCCGGCCACGGACAAGCACACGGTGCGGAGGGAACCGAAATGCGCGGGGGTCGGGCCACCGCTGCCGAGCCAGCCACGGGCGGGCGCCCGGCGTGGAGGCAGCCGGTGCGCACAGGCGCTGGGGCTGGGCCGCTGCTGTCGAGCAGGCCACGGGCGTGCGGTGCGGAGGCAGACGACGCACGGGGCTGTTGGGGCCGGGCCGCTGCCACCGAGCCGACCGCGTGAGGGCGCATGGGCGTGGAGGCAGAGACGAACACACACAACGGATTCGCCAGGGTCGACGAAGGAGAACGCCATGGAGGCGCTGTGGCGGTGGCTAGGAAGAGCCGGAGCTGCAGGAGATGGAGCGCCATGGGCATGGCGATGCGTCGTGTGGGGTGGCGAGCAAATAGGGAGGGAGGAAATCCAAATCCACGCTTGAGCTCCTGCCAGAAAGCCTGCGTGTGCAGCTGCCACCCTCGCCCAGCTCCGGCACCGGCACGACCGCGCACTCCTTTCTCGCGAAGGTGAGCGTCTCGCTGTTGGGGCGCAAGGACCCCCGTGCAGGCTGTGACAACAGGCGGCCATGGCCAAGAGCCGTCTCGTGTCCGCGTTCTTCTCTGCCTCCTTCGTGCCTGGCGGCAGCGGCAGAGGCAGGAAACGTCATTGCAGAGAGATGTGCTGGCTACCCCCCATCGCCCCCGCGCTCTTCGTCTGCCTTCGTGCCCGTGCGCCCTCCCACGGCCATCTCGGCGGCGGCGGTGGCCCGACACCAGCGCCCGCACGCTGTCTCGCGAATGCTCGACGGCGGCGGTCTGGGCACGCCTGCCCGCGGCTAGCTCGGCGGCGGCAGCCCGGCCCTGCCTCAGTACCCTCGCGTGCCGGCTGCCTCCGCGCCACGCGCCCGCTAGGGCTGCCCAGGAAACAAGTTTTTTTTCATGGGCCAAAAGCCCACGGAAAACGCCCAAAACCCACGGAAAAAGCTCTTTTTAGTGGGCCTGGGATGTGGCCGACAAAAAAGGCTTTTTCGTCAGCCAGCAGGGGGCCCACGAAAAAGAACCTTTCTCGTCGGCCGTCAAGGGCCTTTTTCGTGGGCCCTTTGCTGGCCGACGAAAAAGAGCCTTTTTCGTGGGTCTTTTTCCTATTAGGTCCTTTCTACTTGGTCATTTTCTCTCGTTTCATCAACCTATTTAACTTTGTAATAGCATCATTAACTGTAATCACGTTACGCCGACGAAAAAATCAGTATAATAACCTAGTAATCGTCGACCGAAAGCAGCAGACGAAACAATCCATATACCAAACAGTAAGTTAAATTGACAAGGTTATACCTTCAGTCAAGCGCGAGGGTCGCCGGAGCAGTTGGCACAGGTGCACCGAGGCGGCTGTCACGACAAGGGGGCAGCGGAGCCGGGACCAGTGAGGCCGGCGGCAGCACCTGGGCGTCAGGGCCGGCGGCGGCCAGCAGACGACAGGGGGCGTCGGGGCCGGCAGCGCCCAGCTGGGGCTCGCGGCCGGTGGAGGCGCCACCCAGCAGCAGCGTCCGGGTGGCCGGGCTCGACGCGCCAGAACGGCAGCGGCGACCGAACGGCCGGGGACGACGTCGGCAGGGGCACGCGTCTGGGGGTGCGGGCGCGAGGGACCGCTAACGGCCGGTGATGTCGGGGGCCTCCGGTAGGGTATGGCCTGTGGCGTTGGCGCCGGCAGGTCGGGGGACGGGCGGTGGGGGCCGAGGCGTGTGCCGGCCTAGGCGGGGGCCGACGGCGGGGCGGGGGGCGGCGCGGCGAGCGAGCATGGGCGCGGGCGGCGGGCGGCGGGCGCGGGGGCGGCGCGGCGGCAGCCGACGGGTGCAGGCACAGGCGGGGCGGTGAGAGAGCGGCGGCGTGGCGAGCGAGCACGGGCGCGGGCGGCGGGCGCGGGGGCGGCGCGGTGGCAGCCGGCAGGTGCGGGGACAGGCGGGGCGGTGAGAGAGCGGCGGCGGGGCGAGCGAGCACGGGCGCGGGGGCGGCGCGGCGGCAGCCGGCAGGTGCGGGGACAGGCGGGGTGGTGAGAGAGCGGCGGCGCGGCGAGCGAGCACGGGCGCGGGCGGCGAGCGTGGGGGCGGCGCGGCGGCAGCCGGCGGGTGCGGGGACAGGCCGGGCGGTGAGAGAGCGGCGGCGCGGCGAGCGAGCACGGGCGCGGGCGGCGGGCGAGGGGGCGGCGCGGCGGCAGCCGGCAGGTGCGGGGATAGGCGGGGTGGTGAGAGAGCGGCGGCGCGGCGAGCGAGCACGGGCGCGGGCGGCAGGCGCGGGGGCGGCGCGGCTGTGAGAGAGCGGCGGCGGGGGCATGTCGGCGCGCGGGGAGAGGAAAGAAGGGGAAATTTTGGGCAGAACGGGCGGGTGGGGGGGATTAGGCGAACCTTTTTCGTAGGCCAGCACCGGGCCCACGGGAAAGTGGAGTTTTTCGTCGGCCGATCCGGGGGCCGACGAAAAACATCCCTTTTTTCGTCGGCCGCGCCAGGAGCCGAGCCGACAAAAAAAGTGTGGGCCCTGGTAACGGCCAGGATGAGGTTTTTCGTTGGCCTTCCGGGGGCCCATGAAAAACACTATTTTTCGTGGGCTTTTAAGCGGGCTCATGAGAAAGGGGAAAGGTTTTCGTCGGTTGGACGGGCTTACGAAAGAAAGGTAATTTTTTCATGGGCCGGCTCATGAAAAAATTGGCCCATGAAAATTAAGCTTTTTCCTGTAGTGGCCTCGGCGGTGGCGGCTTGGCCCTAGCACCGGCTTCAGTTGCCTCTACGCCGCGCGCTGGGCATCAGCGGCACCACACCGAGTGCCCGCGTGCCTGTGCTCAGCACAAGGGAGGAGCTAGGTGGGAGAAGGATGAAAATTTCAGGGGGTTAAATGCAAAATAAAACACAAAACAAAGGGGTATGGACCTGCGGTGCACCACCTAAAAAGTTAGTGGACCAAAAGATCAAGTTCGAAAGTTGATGGACCTAAACGGCACAATGCGAAAATTTAATGGACTGCCGGTACATTTTACTCATTTTACATGAAACAATTCGATATCATAGGCAAATAGGATTGAGAAAAATTCTCACGATCTACCTCAATGAAATTTTTGGTTAATATAAAAGTATTTGAATCAATGCATTAATTTCACAGGAATCTCACTAAATTTCAAATGAAATGGCTCAACTTCATAGGGAAAAAATAGAATTTAGATAAATTCCGATATTCTAAATGTGCATTACTGAAATTGTTGGTTAGAATCCAGGCAAACCTAAAATCAACCGAGTAGGAACCAGTGGCGGACCCAGTGGTGGTCGTTGTATGCTGAGGTAAATTGTTAGTTAGAATCCAGGCAAACCTAAAATCAACTAAGTAGGGTAGTGGCGGACCCAGTGGTGGTCGTTGTATGCTGAGGTATACCCTAAGAAAGCGCTATTTGGTAGTAAAACCCAACAAAACGGTTGTCTCAGTTGTAAAGTCGTTGCTTTGTTTCTATTTGACCAAGGCTGGAATCTTGGATAATGTAATTTTTGGCCTGGTTATTGTTTTTTTTTTTGCCATATTTTTGGCCTGGTTATTGTTTTTTTTTTTGCCATGTTTATGCGGCATATGCCGGAGCGAACATGCTGTGTGCAACGCAAATATTGTCACGTGCGGAATGAACGTGCATTTTTAGTGATCTAAAAATAGCAAGTTATTAGGAGGGGAGGACGTGCACGGCGCGGGGCTGAGCAGGCCGGCCCAAAAAGTGCGGGGGAGGGGCACAACGCCCGGGCTGCGAGAGCGTGCAGCGGCTGGCTGAGCAGGCCGAGTGGCAAAAGCGTGGGAGGGGGCGAATTTCATATCTATCATTTGGTAGGACAAAAGCACATCTATCTTACAATGTATGAGATTCGTGCGGATAACTACAACTAATGGATCCACATATAAACCCTATCATTTCTCTCCCATCTCCCTCCTTTCCTCTCTCCCTCCCGTGCCGATGCCCGCACCCCATGTGGCTCTGCCGCCAGCCTGCCCTGTCGCCGCCGCTAGGCGCTGCTGCCGGAGCTCCGCTGCCTGAACTATTTCAATATTCCATCTACACTAATTCAACATTCCAACTACACTAGTTCAACATTCTACTAACACTGATTCAATATTTATATGTATAAATTATAAAATTAGAATTTGTAAATTGTTGGAATAGGTCAAATGAGATGTTAAATTAGATATCTACAATTGTTGAATACATGACCGAGGTAAAAACAAAGATAAAGCTTTTATTGGTACTTCGTGGACTTTTTATAACGTCCTCTAAGTTTTTTTAGGCGTTCCAAATAACGTCCTCTAAGTAGCATCAATGATCCATCAGCGCAGCTGAGCTTGCGTTGCTGGGCCTACCTCCAATATTGCGCGGCCCGTACCACTTATCCTCACCATTTAAATTTATACGTGTTCTTTTAGATGAAAGAAGATTTATTTCAAAATGAAATAATGTTCCGGCCTCTGCACTTAAGTACACTCAGCCAAGAAATAAAGAAATAAAGAAAATAAAAACCCTTAACATACAACTCACACCACCTAACAACACAAACAACTCAACAACAAAGAAAGGTTGATGCAACTGCACCTATTCTCATATACCACGAAGCGAGATGGTCAAATTCCATGAAGACTTCGTCATTCTCCACAAAAGAAGTTGATGAATAGAACATCTAAATCATCTCATAAACTCCGAAGTCGACCTTCTACGTTGACCATCCATCAGACCGACAGTCACAAATGATGATCCATACAAAAAACTAGATGGCCAGCAATCCCTTCGTTCCAACTAAGTTGCATGTAGTTGAGCTTCTACATGGCCAGCAATCCCTTCGTTCCAACTGAGTTTCCAAAATGCTCCCACAAACAGGAGCCCCCTTCTCCAAATCACAAAGCCGAACCAAAATAGGAGACACCCCAAGTACGATTCACGTGGAAGTGGACCATGCGCAGGTGAAACACCCCCCGCACACCAGGTATGGAGCTTTCGCTGCATGGTAAGTGCGGATAAGATGCGGAGAGAACATCTCCAAGGAGAACGCGACGTCCATAGACGACTCCGTTCAGGCTTTCGCCATAACCTCCGTCATCCCATCCAAACCAGAACACCACAAACGCCACAGCAACCAGCCAACGGTACAACAAAAGCACCATTGGCCCCGCGGCCACCAGATCTGAGTTGGCTGGAGCCGGATCCGAACTTCGTTGGCCGGAGGCACCCACCTCCCGGAGAGGTCGTCAATGCCCACAGTGGACGAGAAGGACGCACCTCACCGAAGGTCGCGCCTCACCACAAGCGACCGCCGGGTGCAGTGATGATGTCCATAGGCGTGAATGGGCATGGCGGTGGCGCGACCTGAAGATCCACAACGGGGAGGCCGGAACCTACGACGGTGGCTGGCGTCGGCGCCCTCAATGGCCACCTCGGCAGCGGCAGAGCGTGGGGAGCCGCTGCGGCAGCCCACCTGGATGGAAGCGCCGCGTGTGGAGCCCTGGGAAGCCCGCGCCCCCGCTGGCGACGGCGACACGCTCGGAGGCCGGCGGCCTCGGCAGTCAGCATCGGCGGTGGCGGCGTGCACGGGGGGAGGGGATGAAGGGAGGAAGGAGGGAATGAGGGAGATGGAGAGGAGGTCGCGTGGGACGCGTTGAGGCACCGCCGCCTCCTTCGCCGCCGCTGGCAGAGGGAGGAAGCTGGCGGCGGCGGGGAAGCTAGGGTTTGGGATGGTCGTTTCTTACGCCATTCAAGTTGTCACCATTATTTGTCTCCAGATTTAACCAACATTTTCCAAAAAACTATGAATATGCTAACTTTTGGATGGAGCTCTTTTGTCGTCTTTAGGTTTTTCCTTTTTTTTTTCCCATGTAGCTTTTGAAAAGTAAAGGTGTGGCAACAAATGGAGCCAAATTAGCAGCATTTCTGCATTACCTTTTTTCTACGGAGCTTGGGCGGTATTATTCCTCAAGTGCCGCATGTAAGACTAACTAGTTCTCCAATATTATATTGACTGATTCTCCGTCAGCTCACACTATCTATCTTCTGACTCCGCTACCATATTGCATTGATGGATTCTCAGTCGGCTCACACTACTCCTGCACCATATAGAGGACACTGCCACGGCTAAAATAACAATTTTTTGGTGAGTTGGAGACAGAAATGCAATGAAATTTCCACAATGCCCCTAGCCCGACTTTCCCCCGAGCATGGCTGCCAGCCCTTACCCATTTTCACTAGTACCTTGATCCAGGATTCAGTCAAGCCCCGGGCCAAGTTGTGACAAAGTTGTGAAAAAAAACATAATTCAAAATGAGCGAAAATGTACGTGGCAACATAATGTAAAGGTAGATAATTTGTTCATCATCAATTGTTCCAAATCCAGTGCTAGAAGTAGAAACTACTGCAAAATAAAAAATTTAATACTTGAAACAGGTAACAAAAATAAAGTAAATCAAAATTTAAAACTAGGCTTTTTAGAGATACCACTAGAACAAAGTAGACTACTCCTGCAATTTGTCGTAGTTTGATAGTGTCTTAGTATCTTTTTATCTTCAGTGATAGTAAATCAATGTTCTTATTAAATCAAATTCGTGGCCAACAATTCATCATACAATATACAAGATATACACAATACACTCATCAACAATTGGTTGGGCATTCTAATTTCTTAGCCAAAAGCACCTTCTCAAATCTGAACTGCGCTTGCTGTGCAATGTCCACGGTTGGGCGCCACGGGGCTGGCGCAGGCGCGCAGGCGCCTGCTGGCTACTGCCGGTCGGCCGCTGGGGAGCTGGGGTCTCGCCGCCTCCCTCATGGATTGTGGGCGCCGCGTGTCGCGCCTGGAGGCCTGAGTGGTGGAGCCGCCGAGCCGGCCAGCCGGCCGGGGACAGGAAGGGTCAGAGGGAGCAGCTGAGGCGCCGAGCCATTGAAGCCCCGCACGGAGCGGCGGAGGGGCCTGCAGGGAGGAAGTAGGGGTAGGCCGCGGAGGGGAACCGCCGAGCCAAGCTGGAGCCGGAGCTGGGGAGTTTTGCGGGCAGAGGGGGCGGTAGATACGAGGAAGTCGACGACGGGCGGGCGGCAGCGGGTGACGTACATCCGCACAGGAGCTGGGAGTCGAGGAGCTGGGGAATACGTGTTATATTGGGCCATCGGAGGTAAATAGGCCAATGATTGAGGGAGGTTGAAAAATATTTTGGGCCGCGCCCCGGGCCATGGCCCGGGTCCTAAATACGCCCCTACTTGGCTCCAAGGCCCTCACCCTCAACCGCAACTGCTGCCCCGCCCCTACATGCGTAACGCCGAGGACAAGCCTCTTCACGAGTGCCATTAGCCACTATCGCCGCCTCCCCAAGGAAGTCGACGCGTGGTGGATCTAGAGGAGCAAATGCGTCTGCGGCTATGAGGTAGGAGATAGAGGCGACGACACATAGGGTCATGAGAGGTGGAAGGCATCTAAGCTGGAAGCGTCGTATGAGCCGACGGCGGCGGCCTGTGTGGGCATGCGCCATACTATTGGTGAAGGCGGCCTGTGTGGGCATGCGCCATACTATTGGTGAAGGTTGCCTGACCGACAGCGGTAAGTGCGGGCACGCGTTGCGGTGGCTCGCGCTAGGCGGTAGTAGAAGGCCACACTGGAGGTGGCGCACGGTAGATCTAAAGGTAGATGCGCAAGGCGTGGTGATGCCAAGCGGTTGTGCGTGCGGCCGCAGGGTGCGCTGTGGGAAAAAGAGGCAGCGCCGGAAGGAATGAGAGGATGAAAAACTGACATGTGGGGCTAAGGGAAAAAAGAGATTTCATGTCTTTCTCTTTTCCTCTAAAAGAAATCCATTTTTTAAACACGGTGGTGTCTTCTGTCAAATTAACATGATGCGGTCTTGTGCCGCCAGCAAATCAACATGGTTTTGGATGTTTCACAACCAATTTGCCTTTGTGTTATAGCATGTTGTTGGGTACAATTTAGCTGGTAACCTATTTTCTCCATTGCTTTATTTATTTTCTTATAAATTATATATCATTTTGATTTTTCTAAAATATTATGTAATTATTTTTTTCTTGTGAGAATTGGCATAGACGTTGGTATAGGCCCGTGGCCCAACATAAAATGGAACACACATGAGGACTTCCCGCGGCCTGCAAGACGCGCTCGCGATTGATAATGAGCTTCTTACGAGGGATGTAAATAGTATAGATATTCTTGGACTGAATACTTTTCTTTTCAGATATCCAATTGATTTTTAGATATCAGATACGAATTCCGAGAAGTTCAGTTCGGATGTCGAGGATACGATTATAAGATAGCTGATATACATCGGATATCTCATATCCGCATCTTTTTTTCATATATCCGAACTGCTACCCCACTAGTATCCAGCGAAGTCCAGGTCCAAACGGCCCAGCAGTAGCCCTCAGCCCACACTATCCCTCTCCAGGCCGTCAACCTGGTTGCTCCGTAGACAGTAGAGTAGCAGTAGCATCTCGACCTTTCTCGATTCCTTTCCCTTGCTACAGTACTCAGCGAGGGCGGCTAGGCGAATCCTCTGCTCCGGCCAAAATCTGCCGCTTCTCCCTCCTCTCCGGCGACCTCGTCGGCGTCGGAGACGGAGGGGAAGCCGGATTTGGCCGGGGGCTGTACAGTTTAGGCTAGGTATAGGTACTCCAGTAGCTAAATAAAGTGCATTCATGGCTGTATCGGTGTGTGGGATGCTCGTCCGCTTCCTCGTCGGCTACTGTGGAGCGGCGGCGGGGCTCTTTTGTTTCCTGCACGGCGGTTCGGGCGATGGCTTCGCTGGGAGCGTGGATGCTTCCTCCATCTGGTCCGGCTTCGGAGGAGTTTCCATAACCAGCGTAAGATCTTCTTTCCTTGCTGCCGATGCAGGATTTAGTTCCGGCTCGTGGGTTCGTTCACCGGCGAGTGCGTATGTTGTCCACAAGCACAAGCTTGAGAAATCGGGTTTGTGTTTCCAAATCCCCTTCTTGGGTTTTCTTTTGCCGTTCGGTTGGATTCGGGCACCGAGGAGCGAGGCGCCAGATCTCCATATTTGCAACGAAGATTTGGTCGGTTGGCGTTTGCCAGGGCGTTCATCGTTTCAATGGCACATCGATTTGGTCTTTGTGCTACTCGGGCCTTTCCAAAATCTTACAGCTTCTTCGTTGACAAGGGATTCGGCTTCAACCTTCGGTCGCGGAGTTTTTCAATACCAGGCAATGGTGGAGAAAGACATCGAGTCGCTTCGATTCCAACCGAAGACGATGCAGTTATCAAGAGGACCTCAATAGCTCTACAATGTAATTTTGTCTGTGTTGAGGGGTCCCCTTCAAGGGGTGGATGTAATATTACCGTATAATGAATCCAACGCGTTTTCTCAAAAAAAAAAAAAAACCTGGTTGCTCCGTACGGTTGCCTTGCCGCCGTTGGTCGGCCGTCGAGCATCCAACCCGTGAAGGCAAGAACGCGGTAAGTGCAATATCTGCCTTTCCCTCATTTAACTTTTGACTAACTGTTTTTACTCTCTAGATTAGTAGAAATATAAGTTGGATTTTTTTCTTTTATTGTTTGATTTAGGCTTTTCTGCAGGCAGGAGTGTGTGCAAGCACGGGTACATGCTATATTTAGGCAAAATCTTTTTTTTTTATTGTCAACGGGGACGGGAAGCCCTCCTAGGGAATGAGGTAGGGAGATTAGGCTATCTCCAAAAGGTGCCCTAAAATTGGGTTTGGAGTACTGTTACAGCACTGTAGCGCACTGTAGATGTGAATAGAGGTAGTTAGAATAGTGGATAGAGGATGAAAGATAGGGTTCCCTGGAGATAGGCTTTACATCAGTGTGCTTATATAGCGAACGCATTGTACCATGCCGTCGAGCAGAATGCACAAGTGTAGGGTGTGCTGCAGCGATTGATTCTCGTTCTGAAGACGGCGTTGTTCCTTCTTTCCCATAGTTCCCAGCAGCACAGGAGAACGAAGGAGCTGAAATGTTCAGCCGGGATGGAGGGCGGACGCGGCATCAAGTGCAACTCTTTTGCTTGTGTAGCGTTCCACCGCAAACGCCCAGCATCTCCCAGAAATGGACGGCGAATGGGCACTGAAAAAATGATGTGCGTGGGAGACTCCGTTGCTTCGTTGCAAGGTTGGCTTTGCACTGAATTCGCTCCCGGGTCAGCAGCCATCCAAAGAATTGGACTCTCGGAGGCGCATGGTTCTTCCAGACAAATGAACTAGCCGGGTCTTCACTGTCTCCCTGGTTCTTCAGTAACCTGTAAAGGCCACCTGTGCGCAGGGTGTTGCTTTGGTCAGCGAAGATGCAGAACCTCTTGTCACGTTGATCCGTCAGAGTAGTGGCGCTCAGAATTTGGTTGAGCTTCTCTAGTTCACATGTAGCCTGGTTACTTAACCGCGGCACGAATTTGACGCCGCCGGTCATGACCTCCTGCACGCTTGTGTCCTGCTGGACGCAATGGCTATATAGTGCAGGCAACATAGTTGCAAGATCATCCTGTGAGCACCATGAGTCATACTAGAAGTTCTATCGTGCCCATTGCCCACCTCCGAGGAGCTTATAGCCTGGTAGATGGGGAGTAAAGCCTTTAACATAGTCCAGTATTCACCCGTGAGGGTCCCGGCTAGAGTAGCTAGGCTGACCCCTTCCCGCGCCCACGCCGCCCATGGGGATTCCTCGGCTGTGTACAACCTGTGCAGGAGCTTGAGCAGCAAGCATAGGTTTTGTACCCGGAGATCTTTCACGTTCAGGCCCCCATGTCCTTGGAGGTGCAAACTGTTTCCCAAGCAACCAAGCAGTTCGCCCCGTAGATTTTGTCTTCGCCTGTCCAGAGGAATGCACGACGCCTGCCGTCCATTTGATTCAGCACACCAGGGGGGATTTGAAGTGCACACATAGCATAAATAAGCTGGGAGCTAAGCACCGAATTCACCAGGACCGTCCGACCCATGGGGTTGAGTAAGTTGGATTGCCAAGTCTAGATATTTATCTATCTTGGCAATGTGGGGAGCGAAGGAGGATAATTTCCGCTTGGTGCTTGACAGCGGGAGGCCGGGTTAGGTTTGGGGAAAGCCTTCCACTTTGCAGCCTAGGCTAGGGAGACAGTCAAGCATTCATCAACATGCATAGGTACCATAGTGCTATTGGAATAGTTGATTCTCAGACCAGTTGCAGAGGAGAAGGATTCTAGTGCAGCCTTTAGGTGGGAGACGTCTTGTCTGCTCGCAGCAGGATGAGTTTGTCGTCGGCGTACTGCAGGATTGGGCATGGGACGTCATCCACGACGGGGTGTCTGACCTTGCTCATATCCTTGATCAGAGTCTGCAGCACATCGGCGACTAGCAGGAACAGATAGGGGGATAGTGGATCATCCTGTCGCAAACCTCGTTTGCAGCCGAACCACGGCCCTGGGCAGCCGTTCACCAGGACTGCAGTCTTGGAGGTGCGTAGTATGTTGTGAACCCAGCTGTGCCAGATTGAGTTGAAGCCCCGAGCTTCCATGATCGTCATCAGGCTGTCCCAATTCACAGTATCGAATGCTTTGGCAAAGTCCATCTTGAGAACCAGAGTAGGAACTTTCCTCCTGTGACAACATCGCACAAGTTCAACTGCGTAGACGAAGCTTTCAGTGATGGAGCGCCCTTTGATGAAGCCAGTTTTGTCCAGTTTGATCAACCTATTGATCTTTGCTTGTAGTCTGGTCGTCATCACTTTGGCAATGATTTTTACACTGCAATTCTGGAAGCAGATGGGGCGGAAGCTGTCAACCGAGCTGGCTCCTATTTTTTTGGGTAGGAGGTCCATGTACGATCTGTTGATCTTCTCTAGATCAGCATTTCCTTCATAGAAGTCTCCAAGCAAGCACATGATCTCATGCCGCACGGTTGGCCATGCCGCTTGGTAGAAGCTCAGGCCAAAACCATCCGGACCAGGAGAACTGCACTTGTTCATTCTCTTGATGGCAGCTAAGACCTCTTTCTCCTCAAACGGCTTCCTCAGGTGGTTTATCGCTTGGAGATATCCAGAATACAGCATGTTAATGTCAAAACTCCATTCGGAGAGGCGTTCTGTGCGCAGTAGACCCTTGTAGTAACCAGTTAAGGCTGCCACTTTGGCCTCATGACTAGTTAACAGCTGACCTTCGCATTCCAGATGGCGTATTTGGTTGTTCTTGGATCGGGCGGTCGCGTGAGCATGGTGGAATGCCGTGTTCGCGTCCACTTCTCGGATGGCTCTAGGCTTGGCACGTTGCTTCCAGTAGGCGGCTCTCTCCTTGATTGTTCGGTGCAGGTGTTCTCGACAGATGTCGCGATCCTATCTTTCTGCAAAAGAGAGGGTTCTCCATTCCTCGAGGTGATCAAGCAACAAAACAATGAACTTGCAATTCGGGATCGTTACAGGAGGAGCCCTAGAACTCCTAGCCCATACCTTTGCTGCAGAACGTGTGCTCTTGAGGCACCGGGCAAGGTTCCCCGTGGTGTCGCGTGGGCGAGTTAACTGCCAAGCCGGGAGAACAGAGGGAAGGAAGATGGGGTTGTGGAGCCAAGCATTTTCAAAACGAAAGATGTTGGATTTCGGGATGGCGGTGGACATGGTAACAAGGATGGGTTTGTGGTCGGAGGTAGGGCAGGGCAAGGGGGTGAGGGTAGAGGAAGGGAAGGTGAAGGAGTGCTCATTATTTACAAAAGCCCGGTCTAGACGTACTCGGGTTGGCGAGGGTTGGTTATTGGTCCGGGTGTAGAGACAGTTAAGTAGGGGGAGTTCCTGGACCCCAATGTTGTGGATGGTGTCATTAAAGGAGCGGCAAGGAGAAAGGTTTAGGTTGGAGTTGTTTTTGTCAGCAGCATCACAGACAAGATTGAAGTCGCCGAAGATGATCCATGGGCCAGCAATTTGGGGGTGAATTTCTTGCAGAATTTCTAGGAAGTCTGCGGTTTCAGCATGGTCGGCAGGTGCATGGACGTTAGTAATGGTAAGTTGTAGATCATTGGCCAGGATGGAGAAGGCGCAGGTTAGCGTGTGCCGCCTGACTATGTACGATTCTAGGGCGGCTATGGATGGATCCCAGGAAGTGAGGATGCCGCCCCTAGAACCATTAGCGCCGATGTACCGGAAGGAGCCCGCAAGGTCGGGAGGGAGGAAGGCACGAGCCGAGAGAGTAGAGATCTTGAAAGCAGGCGAAGGAGGGAGAGGATGAAAACACAAAGTCACAGATGACAGAGCACTTGTCCGGGTCGCCTAAGCCACGAACATTCCACGATAAAGCGGTTAAGTTCTTACAAAGCGCCATGGGGCAAACAAGCGCACACCAGAGCGACGATACAACGACAACATCCCAGACGCACAGAGGCATCGACCAGACAGACAACTAACTGGGATCGAGCAACAACAAACACTGAGACTACGACCACGACAACAACAGACATAGATGACCGGCCTAAAAGAGCGTGGCAATGGATCAAAGCAGCAGTGGGGGCCCTGTGGAAACAGCCCGGCGTCGAGCTCTCAGGTGCAGTCCTACACCGGTCGGAGGAAATCATTCCTTGGGCTGCGGCAGCACCACGCCGATCTTTTCAGCCACATTGCACTTCAGGCCTGCAGCGCGGACGAGCTTGCGGAGGTCTGGCGCGGGGATCGGAAGCTTGGTCCTGCTGAATAAGTTGCACTTCTTGATCTCATGCTTCACAGCAGCTGAACACGGCAGAGTTCTGAAGTTCCTTGCGCTGTGCGGCCGTGTCAGCCATGGTCTCATGCTCCGCTTTTTCTTTCTCTGCAAGGCGCAGGCTCCGGCGCTTGGTTTTCGCAATGATCTTTTTATACTTTGGACTTACGGAGCAGCGGAATGATTACAATAAATATGATATATACGTTGAATGATTCTTTTACTCGGTATCAATAAAAAGGTAATCATTACCGATACTATCTGTGTCCAGCTCATTTCATTATCGACATGTATTTATCCGTATTTGTATTCAGAACTACTCATATTCGTTTTCATATCTGAAGCTATCTATATTTGTGTAAGGAAAATGGGTCGTAAGCCTCGTGCTTAGTTCCCATATGTGATTTTGGTGGTTGAGTCGACAACACGTACCATTTGGGACTAATGTGTGTGCAAGTGCTTTTGTTTAAGTCCCAAGGTGCAAGAGATGGACTTGGGGAACAAACACCTCAAAGAAGGTTTAAAAATCACAAGAGAAGACCCCAAGCTGCTATCAAGGTGCATACTTATGCCCTGACTCGGCGGTTCCGCTGACCGGTCAGCGGACTGACTTTTTGGAGCACCAAGAGGTCCGGAGAAGCCCAATTCGAAGGTCCGGCACGAAGAAAAAGCCTCAAGATGAAGACTTGAAGACCCGGCGCATTTACATGCGTCGGACCGTCCGACGGTCCACCATCGGACTGTCTGACGGCATCGCCGGACAGTTTGGGCTGAGAAGAAAGGAGCGACCGTGTGCAAGTATCTGGAATCGTCGAACCGTCCGATGCCCCTGTCGGACGTTTTAGACCGAGCACATTTCAAGTGGAAGGAACAACATCAACATAGCGTCGGACCGTCCGATGCTTAGGCGTCGGACCGTCCGACGCCTCCAACGGTCGAATTTCCAGAGCAACGGTCGACTCAACGGCTACCCGGTTACAAGCGTCGGACCATCCAACGCCCACACAGAAAAGTGACAGTTAGCCTCTAACGGCTAGTTTTGGAGGTGAGACCTATATATACCCCCTTGGGCGGCCTCCACTTAGTGCTTGGAGTCTCCTGAGCTCAGCACAAGTGTTGATACACATTCCTATGCCCATTTCAAGTGTAGCAACCCATTTGTGAGCCCAACCACCATATGGCCAAATAGACACATCCCGGCATAGCGAGAGCTTGTTAACATCTTGGCTTAGGCCTATTTGTCCACTTTTCGTGCCTGCGTGCATGATCTTGTATTAAATGCGGCTGTAATCTTGCAAGATGCTCTGAAGTGTGGAGTGGCCGCCACCATCTTGTGAGAGGGAGGAAGGCCCTCGGCGTTTTAGCCGCAAGCTTCCCATAGTGGAGACGGCGGAGCAGCTCCGCGAGAAAGACTCGGAAGACCCCAACGGCCGTATCCATCCTCCACCCTTGCATGGGCGAGGCCGTAGTCCATGGAGGACTACGCGTGAGATAGGCTCGGGTGGGTGTGTACCGGGGATATCCGGAGATTCGACCGTGGTGGCTTGACTTTTGAGAAAGTCACTTTGCCAACCTCTTTCCTTGCGCGGGAGAAGGCGCACTCCTTTTAGGATTGCGCGAGAGCAAAGCTTACGGGGGCACCAAACGAGGAGTAGGGGATGAGAGGGAATATTGGCCTCCTCGAACCTCGGGAAAAAATCTCCACGTCTCCATCGTCTGCCATCGCCATCATCGTCATCGGGAGTTTGAATATCTCTACTCATCTCTTTATCTTTCGCATTTACATTCTTGCAATTATGTGCTTACATTCCTAGACTAGCTTGCTAGGTTAGTTTCTAGGTGAAAATAGGTTGCAAGATTTGGCCACGGTAGATTTAGCAACACTTAGCAAAACCGTAGTGCACCTAGCTAGATTTACTTGCATAGGTTTTGCTTAGTATTTGTAGTTTTTAAGGAGCCTTAGTTTTTAGTAATCCTAATTCACCCCCCTCTTAGGCGTTGGTCCACATATCTCCTTCAATTTGATTCGAATCAGGAAAAATTATCGTAGCTTATCTGGGACTATATGGTCCACATATCTCCATATAGCAGTAAATGTTTTAGCCATTGTTTGGATGTTTATATAGTTTAAAATTAATTTGGATGTTTATATATATTAATTTATATGTGTTTTGAACGTCAGAGTGTAAAAAAGAGGAGATATTATTCGGATGATTTGAAGATTTCTATATACCTAGAGCTGTTAGCAAAGGCGGATACTCCTCTGCTTCATCTTGGTGTTTCAACACAAGTTGCATTGAAGTTTGGTGTGCCTCCAAGATTAGTGCAGCAAGTGTGGCGGAATGGACAGGATTATGGTGGCATAGATGGTGTAAAAAACAAGTTGGTAAGAAACTCTGGCCGTAAAAGCGTAGAAATTGACATGGAAGCCAGCATGAAATTTGTTCTTTTAAGCGAGCGCACAACATTTAGAGACTTGGCTAATTCTCTATAGGTGTGAATAAGAGCACACTACATAACTGTTTCAAGGAAGGTTACTTCCGCCGGCACACCAATGACTTAATGTGTACCTTGACCGATGAAAACAAGAAAACTCGCGTCAAGTTTTGTTTGTCCATGCTAGATAACACTACACCGAGCTCCTACTTTTGATCCTATGTACAATAGGGTTTTGATCCTTGACTCGACGCAACCAGAAGTACTACCTTAACAACGATGAACAAACACTGGAGAGAGAGGTTAAGATCAAAAACTTCATTGAAAAGGTGATGGTTCTGAATGTGGTTAGTCGCCCTAGGTTTGGCGAGGATGGTAATTGCATTTTTATGCTAAAATTGGCGTATTTGCTTCTGTAATATTTTCACAACTTTTTTGGTATGCACTATCACTTATCTATCTATACTATAAAGGAGTTAAAATAAAACTAATTTTCACCGTATATGCTTCTAGCCACGTATATTGTCCATCGTTAGATATTTTTGGATTTTAAGATCTAATGGTTCTTATACGTTTCTTTTGGATTGCCCCACACGAGTAATCAAGGCCCATCGATGACAACGACGGAACGAGACGAAACAAAGTTCCTGCAGTAGTAATCAGTTCTCACGGTAATTCTTTCATTGTTTTTTCTCACCAGATTATTTACCCACACATTAATCGCTCCCACGATGAGATTTTGGAGCTCCACTATCAAATGCAACATATGCATGGAGGGTCATGTTCCCTTCTATCTGGACCAAATTCACGAGGCCCAGATATAAAATTATAAAGTACAACACATCATATATCAATCTAACGTACATGCACAATATTTAATACCAAATTGCCATTGCAATTATAGACAATCTTGTACATAAGATTCATCCATCAAGTTCATGCCAAGAGGAGCTGGGTTAAGCAAAGGCGACTTAGATCAAAAAATTCAGTAAAAAGGGTGTCCCAACAAAATTTGGAACCCAGGAACAGAATCAAAATCGATCCAGCGGCAGATGCTGAACCGGGGTCTGGCACCTGTCAACCAGACCGCATTGGCCGCCGCCGCCAAGGCTTGACTTGCCTTTCCCAAGGTGGAGGAGGAGGACTGGAGGCCTCATCCCAGTTCGTGCGGCCTCCCGCCAGCTAACAACAGCGGCCCCATGAGAACAGGATGAAAACGGTTTCAGCCCCGTCTGAACCGCTTAACCCAAGACGGCTAAACCAGTCCTCGATGAGTACGTTTCCAATTCTATCAAAAACCGCTCCAACCCGTGAATGAACTGGCCCAGGACACACTAGTCAATATGATTTTGAAACTAACAATTTAATTATTGGTTGTTAAGGTCATTTCCAGTGAAAGTTTCATTTGAGTTTCATTCTCATTAAATTTATTGACACATCGGCATACTTGGTGACATGGCACTGCATCTATGAGGAGAGAGATAGATAGAGTTTCATGGGAGGAAAGAGAGTTTCATGTAGATAAAACTTAGAATGCACATATACCTAGGTGAAATATGATGTGGCACACTTGGTAACCATGTAATGAAACACTCCACTGGAAATGGCCTAACTTTCTCAAGCACTCTCTCCGTTCTTAAAAATTTGCCATGATTTATTCTTTATAGAACTTTTGATGATGCATGCTCAAACTATATTTGATGATGATCTTTTAAAATAAGAGACGAATGACCAAATTTGTGGAAAATATCAACCGCAACAAATGTGAATATTTCCATGTTTTCCTTGTAAGCCATGAAAATATTTGGACCATGTTTTTCTTCTAAGCCATGAGAAGAAAAGCATTGTTACAGATTTCCATGTTTCATGCATGCATGGAACCATAATCGAATTCATCAAGTGTGCACTACCTATTGATTGGCAAAGGAAGCAGGATCATGTCTGCTTTGTGCCCCGCCGGGGACGAAGAGTTCCACTACCATGGGAGTTCCACTCAAGCAGCATCCAAGCCATGGATGTCCCTGCATGCATTGCATTGTTGCATGGAGAAAGGAAAACCTGATGGTTAATTAAATGTCACTTACTACATAATTCTCAGTCAGAGGCCATGAATTGGACCATGCATGACCTTACTGTGCAAGTGTGTAGTGAGATGTTTTACCTGCGAAGAAGATGAAGGGGATGCTGCTAGGAAAAAGGATGGTGTGATAGATGAGACACTCGACGGCTAGGTAGGCGATGCCGTCGACGAAGGACAGGAAGGTGGCCATGTATAGCGGCTTGCTGTGGAGGTTGAAGGCACACAGGAAGCAGAGCGTGCAGGACAGCAGCGTCCACACCCAACCGTGCGCCCATGTAGGTCACTCACTGATGATGTCCCGTAGTAGGTGGCGGAGCAAAATGTCGCGGAGCCGAAGAAGCAGGACCAGGTGAAGGCGGAGCGGAAGGTACAAACTGGGATTAGCCACAATCCCAGCGCCGGCACACCGCCGCCGCCGCGGCGCTTCTTCTTCCAGTTGGTCCAGACGCCGGCCATGGCTTATGATTGAGGAGAAAGCGAGTGCCTTTACAGGCTGTGAGCCCTATCGGCTTATCACAAGAGCACTTAGAAACGCCCGGCCCACTCTATGTATGTATTGGCTCCGGTTCCACACCTCAATTTATTTATTAAAAGAAACTTGCATTTATTTTACAATATATTTTAAAGGAGGGTCTTTTATGAAACCAGTCAGGCAGCGTTCTCAAATTATCAAAAAAGTTTTTTTACTCCCTCCGTCCCAATTTATAGACCGTTTGATTTTTTTAACACCAATTTTGACTAAATCATCTTATTAAAAAATTCACATTTGTCATTTGTTTTTTTGTAATTTAGTTTAGTATATAATATACTTTAACTATTAATTGATTTATTCTATTTTTTCGCAAATGTTTTAAATAAGACGAACCAATCAAACTTGATGAAAAAAAAATCAAACGACCTATAAATTAGTAGGAAGGATGGAGCAATTTTAACGGTAGATGGAGGAATATAAATTAGAGAATGGAAATGTTTGGTTTGGTGGAGGGTGATAATCACCGTATACATATCACCAGTCTCAGTCTGCTGCACATCATACTCCTACAGCTATAGCTACAGGGCAGCCTGTCTGTGATGTAATGGTGCTGTGGCACAATATATATCATCACACTGCGTTTGGAGAAAACGTTTCCTTTTGCTTGCCGAGTTTTCCTTTCTATAAACATCCTCTCTCGCTTGTCCTCGACCACTAAATCGTGCTGGTAATATATCAACATCGTCTTTGGCTGAAAAATTAGGTTATACAGGTTGTCCCTGCAAACTCTCTCCCTCGGACGCACGAGGGGCCGGTCCTGTGGGGGAAGGGCCTGCAGTTGCAGACCAACGCCACCGCCCGTTTGGAACTCTCTATCGTCACGTGGTCATCGATGGAAGAGCAGAGAGAAAGATAAAAGAGATGACAGGAGAGAGGTAGCAAGTGTGAGGGAGGAAAGAAGGATCAACCTATGTGCTTCGGTACAACCCTGGATTGCTCTGTTTCCATCTTTTGTGCGATGGTGGTGTCCTTGTGTTCGTGATATGCTCGTGATATGCTTGCATTGGGAAGGAATGAACACATGTAAAGGCAAATACACAAGGTTACTATGGACATTTTACTTCTTCCTTTTATTTTACAAAAAAATCGAAGCTGCTCTACAAAACATTTTATCTAAATGGCTTTGACTTCACTGAAAGAGCCACTTTTTGAGAAGCCAAAGCTGAAACCTCTTTTAGGGAGATGGAGGCCTGCCAAACAAACCTTAGTGGCAAGGTGCATGCATGGCACACCACACAGAGCTTACCAGCAGACAGTGCCAACCTGAGGGGGGTCGAGCAGTGCGGCCGATCCGGGCCCCCATCAGGCTAAGGCCCCACCTTGTATGCACCTTTAATACGTACATGATAAAGATATAGGATCAGCTTACAAGTCTAGATATGTAGCGTAGCGTAGTCCATAAAACTAGATCTTTACATGATCTATATAATGATTAAATAATTTGATTAGTTGATTTATAACTATATGATTTGGTAATATATATATTTTTTGTGTTTTGCAAAATAGATATAAATATTTTATTTCAATACATCTAGAATTTTTGTTCGTAATTAGTAGTAAGAGCTCCATTTAAAGATCTTGTTCCGGGCCTAAAAAATCTCAGGATCGCCGCTGCCAGCAGATCTGGATGAAGGCAGCGGCAAGATGTGCATGCTCGTATGCTACGGTTATAATTTTTGTGGAGAAAGAATATAATACGTGCGGGACAAGGTCCCACATGTCAACGACGACAGGTTACCGAACACATGGATTCAGATAGCATACACGGCGTCCCAGATACTAGTGTACTCGTATATAGCATTATATCGTGGCGCTGACACAGCCAGGCAAGCCTTGTCATCGGTCGTCGACATCACCTGCATGCACATGCCCACCGCTCCGTCCGCTACGCACGTTGTTGGCCCTGTTACATTTCAATATGCAATTTGTATTGGTAATATAATTGATGAGTCATCCATAAGTCTTGTATAAGTGACAGCCCCAGCGTATCATACTACAGCATCCAAAGATACTACTACATAGGATGAAAAATATGATACTATTAGAAAGAAACAACATTCACAATGCATAGTATTATACATGAATGTTCAAAATAATTAATTAGAGTGTTGTTTGTATCTATGAAAGTGGATCCAGGATATTATATTTTTGTATCGTAGTCCAAGATACCATGCCAAAACAGTATCTTACTCAAGATACAACTTTCTTCTCTCTTCTATTAAATGATGTGGCACATCATCTCAAAATTTTAGGTGGCACCTCATTAATGAGTATGATGCTATCCATTGAGGCCCCGTTTGGTTTATGCGGGCTCGTGCAAAACGGGCTAAACTTGACCCCAAAACGAGATAAAGTAGTCAAACACCAGGGCTAAAATTGGACTAAACTGCTCCTTTCCACTAGCCCATAAAAAAGAGCTTCTTTGGGCTAAAAGGGGGCTGGACACCCCATACCCTTGGTCCTCACCTCCCATCCCTTTTCCACCCTTCTCTCTCAGTCTCTCTCTCTACCGAGGCTGCTGCGCCTGCGCTCCAGTGTCCGCGTCGGGCACCATTATCGCCATGGCCTCCATCAGGATGCTGTCGGGATGCCACGGCCGCCGTGCGCCCTGCGTGCACAGGTTTCAAGTGCGTGGCGCGCAAGGTGATGGAGGGCAAGGGGGATGGCCTGCGCATTTTGGAGGCGTGGGTTGTACGAGGCGTTGGATGACCCAGAAGCCCACGCGGCACCCATCGGACTTGCGTTCGCACGAGAACGTGTATGGGGACCGTCTCCACACAATTTATTTCCCCGCACACGCATTGGCTTCCTGGCATGCCTTTCCCGTACTCCTGCGCAGATATGGTCTTTCTCATATTTCGCCTTCCTTGTCCTCGGCGCTGATGGCGTGTGATCTGCTGCTTCTCGCTATTTGTCGCTGCTGTCACTGGTGTCGACGCTGAGATACCGTAGTGGTATCTCCAGGAGGATGAAGGAGCATAGAGACGTAGGTGCTTCCGCTGGAGCTTGAGACAGTGAATGTAAACTTGCTGGTAGAAAGCAGGGTTTAGAGAGGTTCAGGCCACCACGAATGTGTAATACCCTACGTCCTCTAGATCTAGTATAGAATGTGGTGAAGAACACGAATCATAACCTGCGTCCCGCGCTAGGAGAAGGCTCAAATCTCCCCGTCCCCGGCTATGCCTATGCTGCCAGCGACAGGTTAGAAGTATCCTGGTTAGGGCAGTGGGATGTGTTGGGATCATCCCCCTCTCTAGGGGTGCCTCCCAGCCCTTTTATAGGACAAGGGTGGGAAGGCTTACATAAAGCAGGTAGCTCTAGCCTACAGTAGAGGTTTTAACATGCCATATCTTGCAGCATGGACTAATACTCTATTTGTTGTGCCATGATCTGGTCATCACGTCACCATATATTGTTCCTGTTGATGCTGCCTTGGCCTACAAGCGGAGAGGATGTCGCCCTGTCGCGTCCCATTGGAGGACGTGCGATCGGATGCGCACGCTCGCCGCTGCTGCCGCTTTTTCCTTTGACCTGCCCACCCACCATATTTAATGTGGTGGTTGGAGGCCTTGGTAACCCGGGGTTGTCCCCGGGGGTTCCTTCGGTCCGGCCCGGAGGTTGTCTTCCCTGACGCCACATGCCAGGCCGGTCCCTTTTTGACCGCCTGGCACGGCGCCCGCTCGTATCATGGGTCCAACCCTAGCCCCATGGCCTGTCCATATCATCGTCAAGATGCAGGGTGTAGTTGTATCATTCGGATGCAGCTCTGTACACACATCCTTGGGGTATGGACGCTAACAGCTGCTTCTCAGTTCAATTGGATCCAAGCTGCCCTGTTGGTGGCTCGATTTGGTGCAAGTTCGGCTGTCATTTAGATCTCATGAATACTTAGCAAGTTCAATTGCAAGTTCTATGCAGGAGAGATTGCCGTTGGTCATGAGCTGCTCCTTTCTCTTTTTTTTTCCTTCTTTTCTATGTTCATTTTCCAAGAGCACAGCCTAGAGCAGGGCATGGCTGCTATAGGTGGGCATGATTCTTTTTAGCAACACTAGAAAACTTGCTTAGAGAGAAGCTGGTCGTTTTGTGCACGTTATGTCTCTCAAGTATTGCTGTTCCTTGTACTATTATTCCTGTAATGCTGATTTTGGGTGTTAAAAGACAATATCATGTTACTGAAATACTATGGTTTTGCTATAGAATTAAACTTCCGCTGGTTTCCAACTATACTGCGTTTTTACTACCATAATATTGATGTCATAACAAAAACGTATTCTAATATCATGGTAATGGTAGCTAGTGTGTCAATTTCTGCGTACAAGCAAACACGCCCATACTTTGATGTGAAAGGACAATGGCGATGATAACGTGTTCTTCGTATGGCCTGTCCTTCATGGCTTCATTACTGGTGAAAGGACAATGGCGACGATAACGTGGTGGTCCTACGGCCTGCACAAATGTCTAAAAACTCCTAACTTTTCTTGACAAGTTGGAGAGGTGCAGTGCGAACAATATAATCGAGTGTTGTACTACCACCACCTGCAAATAGTTGACGCTTCTCATGGCTGAAATGAACTATTTGCAAGTCAAATTAGGCTGTCCTAACGCCAGCTTATGCCGATACGAGAATAAGACGGTTTTTAGTTGGGCTTATTAATGTGATTTTGTTGATTGATAAGAACACGCGGCAATGAAAATAATTAAATTGTGTTTGCTACTACCTACGGACACATTTACTATTGACGTTTCAGACCGAAGAAATGACTTGCTTACTGTATATTTATGCTGTCTGAAACGCCATGTTTTCATAACTAAAGGTGTCCACAAAAGAATAAAACTATAGATTTGTCCTAAATCAAACTATCAAAAATTTGATCGAATTTATATAGAAATGTAACAACATTTATGGTAACAAATATGCATTATATGAAGAATAGTAAAACTGTTATATGAGAATCTAACGATACTAATTTGGTAGCATAAATTTTAATATATTTTGATATAAATTTGGTCAAAGTTAGTATGGTTTGATTTAGGACAAAGCCACAAAGCCAGAATTTCATTCTTTTGCGAACAGAGGGAGTACATGATTTAATATCATGAATGCTGAAAACTGCTCTTGGGAAACCGCCAAACTCCTCAAAAAGTAAAACGGGACACACAAATGGGAAAGAAAATTAGTTGCATGCTACACCGGGATATTATATTATATTATATTATATTATATTATATTATATTATATTATATCTAACGGTGTTTAGTACCCTCAGCCCACCACGGGGTTATCCACGTGATAGTTTTAGAGATCGGTAAGGGTTGACGAGTGGATTGCGAAGATATACAGAACACGAGGGGCAACGATGTAGACAGGTTCGGGTAGCCAAATCGCTGAACCCTACGTCCTGTATGGGGTGTATGTCGATTGTATTGATCGCTAGAGCGTCAAAACTGTAAGAGATTGTTCAATATTGGTTGGTTTATTTCCTATGCCCCTAGCTCCTCTTATATATACGAGGGAGTTAGGGTTACAAGTCGGATACGTAAGACTTAACCGACTACAACTCCGCCTAGACGAGGAAACAAGCATCTAGGAGGGATCGGTTCCTATCCTATCGTCCGAGCTAGCTTGCGCCTCAAATATGTCCTGTCATACGAGACAGACCACTCGGCCCGCCCGCGCAGGGACGGACAACCTGGGCCCATGAGGCACCCGGTGGCCCATGACGTCCACAAGCCCCCGAGCTTCACGAGGGTTTAGCACAAATCGTCTTGAAGATCATCTGGTCGTCATGCCTCCAAGAAAGCGTAAAATGGTATAGGGTTCATCGCAAGATGTACTCCATATGAAGTAGCCCCCAAGCTTTATGTCAACTTGCGTAGCAATCGGCTTTAAGGTTTGTATTGCTTCAACTAGCATGTTGCCCAAGGAAAATTTCCAAAGTTGAACTTCCCTTTCTCCCCTCCCTAGCCCCTAAGCTCCATGATGTGTGGAATACATCGTTGGAGATTGCCAAAGAGGGAAAAGAGCTATCTTGTATTCTTCCACTGTTGCAACATCATCTTGGTGTCTTCTGGAACCTTGCTAGCCGAACGGAGCCTCCCAAGCCGACGAAGTGTGGCGAAGTAGCTCCAAGAAGGCGTCGAGTGCTTAAGACTTCGGGAAATAACGAGTGCTTATGGCCACTCGGCCTTTGTCATCGTAATAATGAGTGCTTATGGTCACTCGGCCTTTGTCATCGAGTGCTTAAGCTCGGAAAATAACGAGTGCTCATGGCCACTCGGCCTTTGTCGTCGAGTGCTTAGGACTCGGAAAATAATGAGTGCTTATGGCCACTCGGTCTTTGTCGTCGAGTGCTTAGGACTCGGAAAATAATGAGTGCTTATGGCCACTCGGTCTTTGTCGTCGAGTGCTTAGGACTCGGAAAATAATGAGTGCTTATGGCCACTCGGTCTTTGTCGTCGAGTGCTTAGGACTCGGAAAATAACAAGTGCTTATGGCCACTCGGCCTTTGTCGTCGAGTGCTTAGGAATCGGGAAATAATGATTGCTTATGGCCACTCGGCCTTTGCTCCGACATGAAACAATCTTATGAAATAATAATCAGGAACAAACCCGAGTAGTATTGTTTGTAGAAAAAAATACTCAAATATAAATAAATAATATTAGAGCAGACCAAGCTAGTCGGATAGATGAAAAAATAATTAGTACACATATTTTAAATACAATGTTGATTTAGCTGTTTGTAGTACGCAGGGCTTCTGAGTGCATGTCTGCAGGCAGTCCACCGGATTGTGGGAGTTGGAATTGAATCTTGATAACGAAGCAAAGTAGTCGTAGTCGCAATTGAATGATTGATGCTTGATCGAGGTAGTTAGGGTCTCCAGTAATTTTTTGCTTCCGTACTGCAGTCTCGCATGCTCCAGATTTGATCGGACTCCCAGCATTGTGGAGAGGGATCGTGCCTACTGCGATCAACAGCTAGTGCTTTATGCTGATGGACCATCGATGCCTGAGCCCTCGAGACAGCTTCGAGCATAGCTCTGCTGGTCGGCGTGAGGATGCCGAAACAGATCCGTCATCCGCACCGCCGCCTAATGACGCCGCTCGAAGCTGAGACCGATGCGACGACCAGAGATTGAATATGCCGAGGCGTTTAAGATGATGACGGTTCAGGTTCTGCAGCACCACGGCAGGTCGCTCCTCCCGTGCAGACGCCGTTGATTTCTCTATCGAACTTGCTGACTTCGATGAAGATGAACTTTGTCTCGAATAACATAGCCATCGCAGACACTTGATCTTGCGAACCACCAGTTCCTACCCAGCGCACCAGCTGACGGTGCTTAGTATCCTCAGCCCATCACGGGATTACCCACGTGATGGTTTTAGAGATCGGTAAGGGTTGACAAGTGGATTGCGAAGGTATACAGAACATGAGGAACAACGATGTGACAGATTCGGGCAGCCAAATCACTGAACCCTACGTCCTGTATGGGTGTATATCGGTTGTATTGATCGCTAGAGCGTAAAAACTGTAAGAGATTGTTCGATATTTGTTGGTTTATTTCCTATGCCCCTAGCTCCTCTTATATATGCAAGGGAGGTAGGGTTACAAGGCGGATACGTAAGACCTAACCGACTACAACTCCGCCTAGACAAGGAAACAAGCATTTAGGAAGGTTCGGTTCCTACCCAGTGGCCCATAACGCCCACAATATTATATTATTACCATTAGTAATCGGAGATCTCTATGTTGATCCTCACGAGATGCTTTAGAAAAAAAAACAAAATGTCCTTACTAGATTTTTTGTCAGATTTTTTATTTACAAATTTATCCTTATTTTTTATTGTATGTTTACCCTTACTAGATTTTTGCCTTACTCTCAACAAATAAGAAAAAAAGATAATGAACAAAATACCATGGCCTTACTACAGAAAGAGTGGTTTCAGGTTTGGGTATTATTCAACTCTGCGTCACACTTGAAGATAAATCTAAGCCTGTTTGGTAGTATATATATAGTAACTTAGTTTTAAAAACCATGCATGGTTTCCTGAAGACCATGACATTTTTAGAGTATTTGAAACTTCACTTGTACCCAAAGTTTTCATGTTGTTTGGCCAGTTTCTTGCCTATTGTCCGCTCAAATACACCCTCCCTCCCAAATTAAAATTTGTCTAGCTCTTGTTTTTTTTTAGGTCCATATTTATTTGGACAATGATGAAAGTAGATACATATCCATCAAGTATTGTACAGATATAGAAAAACTCCAAAACAAATTATAATTGCAACGGAGGAAGTTGTGATTTGCATCCAAACACTTTGTAGTTCTGAAAAAAAAATACCATTGTCGTTCTTATCCAAGATACCGTGTAACAGCAGTCTCATAAGATTGTAGCATGTGCAGGAGCATGAGGTTTAGGTTAGTTTCCAATATAAGTAGGGCAGTTGGGCAGCAATCTGCACAGAGCCAGAAGCGGCAGGCATGTTGACGGAGGAGACGCCATGGTCCCTGCAAGCCGCTGTCCTCCTTTGGCCTTTCTAACCATCTCATTGCCCGTGAAAATGCTAAAACACCACTAAAAAACTAATTTCTACAATATAAAGGGATGCTTATATGTCCAACCACCTAATTAGCACTCATTAAACACCAATGCTTAAATAAGCACCTCATACAACTTTTAAGCACCTGATGCTAGAAATAAACCTGTTTTTATTGCTAAGCACCTTCTATAAGCACCCCATTGTACATGCTCTAAATGACGCTACTCACCTAATGAATCCAGTGGCCGGATAAACTTTAGCACATGTCACATCGGATGTTCAGACGCTAGTTACAAATATTAAATATGGTTTAACTACAAAACTAATTACATAGACGAGAATAAATGACGAGCCGAATTTATTAACCCTAATTAATCCATAATTAGCGAACTTTTACTGTACCATCACATTTATTATAGATTAACTAGTCAATCAACCCGTGCTTTCGCACGGGTTAGAGTCTTAAATTATGTCTTATATATTGACCTATTTTTATACTTAGTTTTTTTAATAACATATCTCGCTACTTTATATGTATGCTTAATTAATTTAGAAAATCTTCGATGGATTGCAAAAAGTAGACGATTTTAATATAAATTTGAGGGGTTACTTTCATTATACTATCAGTCATAATAATTAAGGTGAATGTTTAGATGTAAATTAGAGGGCTATTTGGTATTATCCATCATAATAACAAATGTGAGCGATTATGTATTAATTTAGGGTGTTATTACATATTTTCTTTCATAATGGAAGAGTGGATGTTAATATGTAGTTTTAAGGGTTACTTACTACTCCCTCCGTTTCAATTTATAGGTTGTTTGACTTTTTTGGCACCAAGTTTGACCGGCTCGTTTTATTCAAAAAATCTGCGAAAATGTGGAAAATTTTAAATTGTAATTGAAGTATATTATATGCTAAACCAAATCACAAAGAAAATAAAGGATAATTTTGATTTTTTTTGAATAAGACGAACAATTTGGTGTCAAAAAAGCCAAACGACCTATAAGGTAAAACGGAGGGAGTATTGCTTTGATAATAGCAAAGTTGGGCGATTATTTAGAAAATAGATCAAATGGTTATTATGATTTCAACTTTTCAATCGATGATCAGATATTTTTATTATTATGAGATTTTCTATGATTTATTTTTAGCGCATATTGTGAGGGTTGACGTGAAAACTTTAAAAGGAGTCTACAATTAGTAATTGTAAGATTGGAGAGAAAATATTTATTTTATGGAAAGATTTCGAGCATCTTTAATGGGGAAGAACAAAAAAAAAACTGAATGTAATTTTTAAAATAGGAAAAAAACTAAAGAAAGAATATTTTTGTTTTAATTGAGAACTGAACTCAAGACCTTTCATAATGGCAGAGGTGGGTAATTATTTAAAAAACAGATCTAATACTATCAATATTTCAATCTTTCAATTGATGGTCAGATGTTTCTGACTATTGTGGAAATTTTTAAGATTTATCTTTTTTTAGCACGCTTTGAAAACAGTGCTTGTTTTAAAACCTTTAGTCAGTAAGATTATATTTAATAAATTTTTATCGCCGTTTAGTGTGATTGGTTTTATAGTTATACTAGTGTTTAAAGATCCGATATAATGAGTGCTAAATTTTATTCAAATCATCCAAACACCCCTAAAATAGTGAGTCACCCGCAGCCTACCTCAGTGTACGGCGTCTGTCGGTGGGTGCTTTGTTTTGTTTATTCTTCTAGGTCCATGCCTAGGTATTAGGTAGGATCAGGATTCACTCGTTTCGTTTTTAATATAGCAAAAATTCGGTTTGATCAAAAAATTTGATTTACATAGTTTTGAATTTAGAACCGAAATCTACATCTTTCTGGACCGAAATTCCATTCCCGGTATGGACCGGAAACGAAATTTCGGTCCGGAATTCTGGCCTTTCCGAACGGAAAGGCGATCCCTGGGTAGGACTATGAGTGCGTATTTAAGGTGTGCTAGCTACGGCCACTGATGAGCAATTAAACACCTAGAACCTCCCATGAATCCCAAGTTGTTCCGTGCTCTGGTACATGGCGACCAGGAGGAGCTCCAACGCATCATTCATGGGCTCGTAGACCCGGAGGAGAGACGCCGTCTCCTGCAGGGAGTCACAGCCGAAGGGGACACGGTGCTCCACGTCACTGCCAGGTTCGGTCATCATGACCTAGTTCGAAAAGTGTGCGTAGAATGGGATGGCCCGGTGGGCAGAGCCGTCGTGGACTTGCTGGGCAGCAACAACAGGGGTGACACGGCCTTGCACTGTGCGGCAACCATCGAAATGGTGCAGGCTCTGTTCGACATGGCACATCCGTGGAGCTTCGCGGAGCTGCTGAGGGCGAGGAACAAGCGAGGAGAGACGTGCCTGCATGAAGCGATACGCCGCGGACGTGTAGGCGTTGTGCGGATGCTGGTTGAGAGGGATGATGCCGTCCAAGATAATGGGCCTTCCGTTGGCGCAGATAGTGGATGGTGACGGCGTGTCGCCGCTCTACTTGGCCGCCACCTTCGATAGCGCCGCGTCGGATCCGGATGCCTCCTTCCATGAGATGATTCGGATCCTCACCGACGCACGTCGCAGGCATCGAGCCTCCTATGATGGACCTCGAGGGAGAACTGCACTTCATGCTGCCGTTCTCGTCAACTGCACAAGTAAGAATATGCTTTGTGTGTGGTATTGTCTCTCGCACTACTACATACTTTCTCCCTTCGTGAATGTATGACACGGTTGATTTTTTCTAAAACTTCGATCATTCAATTTATTTAAAAAATTGAAAATTAATCATTTATTTTGTTATCGTTGGAGTACGAGTTGTGTTTTTACATGTTTGAACATAATTTTTAAATAAAATAAATGACTGAAGTTTTGAAATAAAAAAGGTAAACCACGCCATGCAACTGTGAACGGAGGTATAGTATTAATCGCTACTAGAAACTCTAGAAGAATTATGTATGGTTTATGCATGATATTGGTCACATGAATTGCACGAGTTATCGTAAATTTCCAGGAATCTGCTATTTGCTTCTGGAATGGAACACCCGTACCAACAGCGATCTGGCAACACGAGGAGACGAATCTGGGAGCACGCCGCTCCACTATCTTGCATCTTCGCGCTCCACGGCTGCCATAGCAGGGCTTCTCTTAGGGCAAGTCATGGGGAGCGCTGCCTACTGCGCGGATTCAAGGGGCTGGCTTCCGGTACATGTCGCAGCCGGGCACGGGAGATGTGATATCATCAGGCTGCTGCTCGAAGAATGTCCCGACTGCTTGTGGTCACGCAATTCGTCTGGCCAGACCTTCCTTCACGTCGGCGTTCAGAAGGAGAGGCCCGACGTGGTGTCATACATCTGCAGCCTACAGCACGACAACAGAATGTTCACCGCAGAGATCCTCAACGCGAGGGACAACGACGGAAACACCGCTCTTCACCAAGCCGTGCTGAGCGCAAATCAGCCAGCATTGTTCCGCCTTCTATTTCAGAGGAAGGAAGTTGATCTGAACGTCGCCAACATTGAGGGAAACACCCCGCTTGATCTTGTGTTCCTGAGCGGAAAAGTCGACCCACAGATCACGGGAACGGAGGGGTTCGTCATCCCTCATCTGGCTTTTTTCTCGAACGGACAACGTACATTCAGATATCTACAGGTACTTTACGCGTTTACAATATGCATACATACCATGTTAATCTTTAATTTTTAAGCCCTCTAGCACAAATTTTCTTTTGTCGATGAAGACGGAGAATTACAAAGAATGAACACCTTTTAATTTCTCCCCATTCCAAATAAACTGCATGCAGAATCGTTATGACTGGATGGTTTACGACTTGGTAACTGCTGGTGCGTCTCGAGGCGTCCACCGGTGGGACGACATGGCTACGCGGTTGCCGGCAAACCTCGACGTGGAGAAAGACTGGGAAAAGCTAGGCAAGTCCGCCGGCGTGCTGGCCGTCTGTGCTGTGCTCATTCTCAATGCAACACTGGCGCTGCCTTTCAACGTGGCCGCACGATACAACGATTATGTGAAGAAGCACGATCCTCCCCCCACGCGGCGAAGCAGAGCCTTCAGAGCATTCCTTGCCCTCGACGCCGTCGCGTTCGTCTTCTCAGCCGTGGCTACCTTCTCCTCCACCTATGCTGGATTCGCAGCTGCGGAGAACGTGTCGCGCCGCTCCCACCTCTTCTTCGGAGCTGGCTGCCTCGTTGCCGCGTCGATTGCTATCGTCCCTGCCTTCTCCCTGGGGATGAATGCCGCGTTCGGGACGAACGTTATAACTTTCACCTATCTTGTCCCCTTGTTGTTGAATATCGGCATGCTTAGCGGAATAATGGTCCCGTTCACGTTGACCATTCAACATAACCTAGCGTTGAACGCCAGGCTCGGCACCAGAGCGTTTCTTCGCAGTCTTCTCCGGAAAAACAACAGGATGTTGTGCCGTTTCTATCGCCGGCACCGCCTTTTCTTGTCTGCAGCATTTGTTCTGCATATCTTCTGCATTTACGTTGCAGTCACTGTATATTACAGTAGTGTCAGCACTTAATGATTTGTCCAAGAAGAAGCATCTTCAATTTGCTTTTGGTGCTCTGTTTACCTTTCTGCCGGTTATCTTGGTCGGGTCGTTATTGTTTTACTAGAAAAAAAATCACGTCCGTCCGCACGTGTACATAAATTTTTTATCGTCATCTCATATATATCTTTAATTATTTTTAACACTATGATTGTACTTCTATTTATTTCAAACAAATATAAACATGGCTAGAGAGACTTTCGGATGGAGTTGCCATTTTACAAAGAAAGCGGTCAAATCTGCACCCGGTACTAAAGCTATTACGCTAAAGAGCCCCGGGGTGCCATGGTCGGGAGCCCTGGGAGAACTTTAGTACCGGGTCGTCCAAAGAGACGGTGCTTATGTTTCTTCATTAGAAGGGGGGCGTTACACCACCCGGTGCTAATATTATTTGCACGGAGCAGTATACCAACCCGATACTATTGTAGTTAACAAAAGCACCGTCTCTTTATTAGACCCGGTACTAAACTAGTGTCAGGGCTTCCAATGGAAGCTCACGTGTCCATTCGCCTTCCTGCCAATTCTCTGCTCTACTGCATTGATGATCATATTTAATCATGGGAAATTAAACAATAGAGATTCTCACAATTGAAAAGTTTGTACGATTATTTACATCAGGAATTCAACATTAGAGGTTGTTTCAATTAAAAAGTTTCTACGATTTGCGAAGGAAGAAGGGTTTTTTCACGCTTGAGGATGAATCTGGTTTTCTGTTGCTGTCTTAGTCCTAGTAAGGGAGAGGTTTGTTTATTGCTTGGTGCTTAAAAGTATGATGTAAACAGTAAATGCTTGTCTTTCTTATTGAAAGGCTTGCTTGTTCTAAAAAAATTCTACGATTATTTACATCAAAACGACTAGGTTTATTTTCAATCGCCTGCTTTTACAAAATAAAATATGAGGGATCGGAGTTGTTAAATTAATTCAATACGTGGGAACGTGGAGAGTTTTTTGTTCTTTTTTGAATCAATTTTGGTTTAGAGAATATATGTGAACAAAAATTTGGCCCTGCCCAGTATACTTAGGGCCAACGGTCAGGGTCTCAAATCTTTAGTATCGGTCGATCCAGAGACGGTGCTAATGTTCAAAGTCAAACGTGGTCAATACACACCCGCTATTAATGTACATTAATCAGCACCGGGTTTTGAGGAGACCCGATGTTATTGTCTGGTGTGGAAGCTCGCACGCGCCTACTGGTCTTGCTGCCCCCGCCAGATGCTCTGCTATCTGTGCAAAAGCCTTCTTCGTACCGCGTCCCATTGATGATGATTTGATCGAGGATTGGTGGGAGTTTAGGCTCCGCTTGCTGAGAGAGGCCTCTCACACCGCTGAGCTCCTCCTCACCCCGCCTTCGCTGCCGCCGCCTCGACGCCATGGCCGGTCGTGCGGCTGCTGCTTCAGCCCCGGGGACCTCCTCCAACACGGTGGCCGCTTCAGCGCTAGCGACCTCCTCAATGGCAGGAGTGCCGAGGACCTCCTCCAACGGGGCGCCCACCGACAGGGTTCGTCGATGGCAGTTTCACGCCCCCGAGCTCCTCTAGCACCGCACCTTCTTCCGCCTGCACCACTAGAGCCTCGCGGTGAGGCACCGTGAGGTGGCTGCTTCAGCCCCAGCGACCTCGTCAATGGAAGCAGCCTCGAGGGTTATGCTATGCCCAGTCTATGAATTCAGCCGCTGTGATGAAATATTAATTTAGAAAATGCGATTTTGTCAAATTAGAACCCGGTATATTTGTTACCCTGTACCTATGCCACTTGGTGCAACAGTATCATAGCAGACTGCAAGAATTGTGGTTTCGTCTCATTGGTATCGGGTGCTTAAACCGTACTGGTGGTATCGTCGTCTGAAAATAATTAATTAGGGTTTTTTACACATTAAATTGGTACCGGTGGTGTAGAAGCACCGGTACCAATGACGTTCTATTGATACCGGCGTTTATGTATACCTGGTACTAATAGTTCTTAGGGTATAAGATCATTTGAGACCTTCTTAAAGGCATGAAGAAGTGAAGAACTCAGCCCAAGGCATACATCCATGTACAGGGGAGGTGCTGCCAAATTTTTTTTCTAAAATCGAATTGGAGACTCATACAAGGCTGCTACGTACTAAGAGGTGAGCAGCTTTATGCTCTACGTGATCATTGTTTCACTGCTTGCATTACTGAAAGAAATTGGTTGCATTATTATTACTGAAAGAAATCCGATTTACACTTGCCATTGTTTCACAGATCCTATAGCTAGCTAGGCATTACTTGAACACATACAACACCCCTACAGCAAACATCACTACAGTCATCACAACCAATAATTGCACAATCCTAATCAACTTGTCAAACTTTTCATCCAAAATGTTCCTCCCCACAATGGCAGCACCTTCATCATTCCTCGGTGAATCATCCTCAACATCTAGAACGCCAGGGTGTATCACAATTAGCTGCTTCTCCACCAGTTGAGCAAAGTATGCCTTTTGCCACCGGTAGTAGGGGCATCATCCTAGCATCTAACAATAGCAAAACCAAAAAATCTGCATGAAAAACAATAACTTGATATTCCAAACAAACTCTGCAACTGAAAAGATCACAAAAAACTCACATCAACTTACCCCTGTAATGTTCCGCGGGCTTGAAGTTGAGGCAACATGCTAGTTGAGGCAGTTCAAACCTTCAAGCCGATTGCTACACAAGTCGACATGAAGCTTGGAGGCTACTCCATGTGGAGTCCACCTGGCGATGTCCTCCATACTATAATGTGAAGATTCCTTGAAGGGAGCAGATTTCAGAAGACATTCAAGACATTGCAGCAGTGGATGAATACGAGATAGCTCTGTCCCCTCTTTGGCATTCTCCAATGACGTATTCCATACATCATGGAGCTTGGGGGCTAGGGAGGGGAGAAGGGAAAATTCAAGTTTGGAAGTTTTTCTTTGGCAACATGCTAGTTGAGGCAGTTCAAACCTTCAAGTCGATTGCTATGCAAGTTGACATGAAGCTTGAAGGCTACTCCATATGGAGTTCATCTAGTGATGACCTTTATATAGTGATATATGTTTTTTTGAAGGCATGACGACCTGAAGACCGTCAAGACGATTCGTACCAAATCCTCATGAAGCTCGGGGGCTTGTGGGCATCATGTATCCATGGGTACCTTATGTAGATGATTTGTAACCACTCTGCCATATGGGCTGAGTGGGCTGTCTTTAAAGCCCACGATGTAGAACGACGCGGGCTGATAATTGTAATCCAGTTAGGGCTTTTGACTTGTACCCCGCGCTCCTTGGCCTATATAAGGGGAGCTAGGAACCCTAGTTTGGCACCTCCATTAGACCTCAAATTAGGTCATCAAGCAATACAACCCACATACACCCTATACAGGACGTAGGGTTCAGCAATTTGGCTGCCTGAACCTGTTTAAATCGTTGCGTTCTTCGTTCTGTACACCATTGGGGTTCAGCAGCCATGGATGGATGAGAACAGGGGTGCAACTGGATGCTGGATGGATGTGAATAAATTCAATTTTTATGTGGTCTGCGACGCATGCTGATGCTGACTGTCTGATACAGCCACCACCGCGGGGCCAGCAGCCTCCCCCAACCCTCCCTCTTGGTCCGGCAATGACAGCCCCAACCCCGGCAACCCTGGCCCCGAACCCCAAACCCTAACCACAGCAGCGAACGACAACAACGGCCGAAGATGGCGACGGAGGCGGGCATGCGGGCGAGCGAGCGAGAAGGAAGAGGAGCAAGCGAGAGGAAACTCCAATGGGCCGTAGTGGGCCGTCGGGTCGTGTGTTGCGCGATGGCATGACGCGGACGTGCGTTAGACTTTGCGACAGAAAAATAGCCCATAGAACACATGAGAGCATGCATGCGGTACTTGAGGAATAATATCACCCAATAAGCCCCGTAAAAAAAGGGTACATGAGAAAATGCTCTTAATTTGGATACATTTGTTGCGTCACCTTTAGGCCTTGTTTGGATATTTGTAGATTGGAGTGGATCCACGTGGATTGGGAGTGGATTGGAAGGGTTTGGAGTGGAAATTAGTTCAAATTCCTCCTCAATCCCCGTCAATCCACGTTGATCCACTCCAATCCACAAAAACCCAAACTTTTCCAAAGCTATAGGAAAAAAAAAGGAAAACAACTCAAGACGGCACATATGCATCGTTTTTTGGTTTTTGGATAATGTTGGTTACATCTGGAGACAAATAACGGTGAATGGCCTATGAAATACGGGTAAATCTGTACTATAAAGCGCGAGTTTAATCAAAACCAATTTTTACTTAATAGATCTATACCACTAGACCCATATATCTACCGTGTCCCAAAAAAGCAATAGGGCCCACCAAATCCCATCAAAAACAAGCTGTTAAGAAACCTAACCCGATTAGGGTTCTCTGTATAAACAATACCATGTGTATGAATAAGAGAAGAGGCCAGAAGCTCCACCTATATCTGTCTCTCGTGTGTTCTATCTGCCGTGCATTTAGGATGGAAGACGGGATCTACTACAGCTTTTCCACGCCTGATCTGCCACTACAGGAAAAAGGAGGAAATTCGTCAGTTTTTTTAATTTCGTCGGGCTGAAAGTGGCCCACAAAATTAATGAGGCTAAGTTCGTCGGTCACCGTATAACCGACGAAGTTATCTTATATTCATCGGCCTCATCATGTACCCGACGACGTTAACTAAATTCGTCGGCCAGGAGCAGGCTGCCGACGAACTTATCTGGCTGCCGTATAAATGCTCACGCCGAATCTTCCCGAACGTGCCGCTCACCTCTCGCCTCCTGAGCCCAACCCGAGCGTCTCTGTTTTGCCGCCGCCGCCACGACCTTCCTTCGCCGGCGCACAGAGCCTCGTGCCTGTGTCCCCTTGCCCATCGTGGATCTGCCTCCCCTCGCTGCGGAGCCGCGGTCGCCTCCCCTCGATGCCGCCCGGAGCTGCGTCCCGTCGCCCGCCGTGGAGCCGCATCCCGCGCCGCCGTTGCTGCTTCCCCTCGGCGCGAAGAAGCCCCGCCGCGGCTGCTTCCCCTCGGCACGGAGCTGCCCCGCCCCGCCGCCTCCCCGCGGCGCGGAGCCGCCCCTCCGCGGCCCCTCCGCTCCACCACTCGGAGCCGCGTCCCCACGCCCGCCGCGGAGCTGCCTCCCCTCGTAGCGGAACCGCCCCTCCGCAGAGCCGCTGGGGGCATAGTGGCCGCTTCCTCGACGCTGTGGAGCTGCCTCCCCTCGCCAGATCTGTGCAGCTCTCAGGAAAAGAGGTAAGTTTCCCCATTTTATTTCTTTGCTACTAGATGCAAAAGATTGAATGACTTACAGGGCTCATTCAAACTCCCACAAGGAACTAGATTGCATCCGGAACTGCCTCTTGTCAAGTAACACACCTGTTTCCTGAATCTACATTTCTGTTGTGCAGACCAGAAATATTGAAATTAGAAGAAATTTATTAATGATAATGTGAACCAAATGCAATGGGATATGCAAATAACGCGAGCATATGGAGGCCATAAGAATAACATTGCATCCTTTACTTCACTGTAACCATTAGGCATTTTTGTTTATTTTATAAATGAATTCACTCTTTATTTGAGGTTAAACTGCACATACATGCCAAGATTACTATTCTGCATGATGAGCAGTGCAATTTCATTTGATGATTGATTTGTTTGCACGGCTGACAACTGATTGCTGCATCATAGACTCATAGTTATGTTAACATGAGTGCAATGCTTGTTGTCTTTACTTTAAATAGAGGCATTTCTCAATTGTGCATTCATTTGCAAATTGGAACCTGGCAGCTGTTTAGACGATCACCCATAGGGATGTCATTATCCTTTCTTGACTATGTATGCAGCAAAGATTCTTTAGCTGATGAAAGAAGCTCACTTTGTAACCTGTTGTGGGGTGAGGGTTGATGCATGTAGGCTGCCCTGTGATGTCCTTTTGTGCATTTTCATCAAACATATTACATTCTTCAACTAAAACTATAATCAGGGATTCTCCTTTTGTGCATTTTTGTCAAACATATTACATTCATGGAGTTTCAGTTGAGTGCTCTAGTAACAAAACAACTGACCGAGCTATCACCTCGGATCAAAACAAATAAGGCAATGGAAGGGATAAGAACATCGTGCGTGCGTACGAGGGTGCTCCCCTAGTATTTATTATCAAGACCCTGTTGGCTGCAATGTGCTTGCCTGCACTCTGCACTTTGCATGATAAGAATTAGTTATGGCGATCCATATATAAATTTTTCTAAACAGCCAACATAGTGCCCATTATGAAATACATATGCAGAGCATTTTAGATGTGATGTCTGTGTGGGTGAAATATTTTGACGTTTTCTTTCGATTTTTTTCAACGGATCATAATGTTCATGGTTTATTTCTGATGAAGGATTTTCATATTTAGTTTTTAGCATATGCAGTGCAGCTGGGCTATACATGATTCACGCTTGCACTGGAATTATCGGTGCCCTTGAAACAATCTCTGTTCATTCTCACTGAAAACTGCATGTAAATTATATTTGTGTTTTATTCAGATGAATGCTATTTACTTTGCGCTTATTTTGAATTTTCTTGGATTCCATAGGTTGTGTTTGACGAGGATCAGCTGGCTTACCAAATTGGTGAAACTACTGAAATGATATCAAGAGGTCATTTATGTGCCACCCCACACTGTGCAGGTATTATTGAAACCACAATTCATCTCAGCGACTAAGCATGTATTTTCCACATACTATTCCACTGTCCTTCTGTGCCGTATAAAGTGTAGATACAGTGTACATAAAGCAAGTATTACCAGGCAACGACGTAGTGGAGACCTCAAGAATAGATACTGCAGTACATACATATACATACCATCAAGTATGTGCTTGTGTATTCTTGATAGCTTTGGTACAAACTGTGTATATGATGTAGCCTAAATGACAAATTCAGAAACAATGACAACTGAATGATAGCTGCATGCTTTCTAGCAGTCTGTATGTCCTTAAATGACCCCTTTTGTGTTGTCTAATCCATTTTATACACAGTTTAGAAATAGTATTTGATCTCATTGTTACAAAAATACTAGTGGACTACAACACTTAGAAACTTTTCATGTAATCTGATCGGTTCAGTAGTATTTGCTTCAGGACTTCCATTGATGTATTACTTCAGTCCATATTTTTTTTTATGGACTGTATGTGACTATATATTTTCTTGTCTATATGTGTATAGCAACTTTAAAGTGTACCTGTAGTTTCTATAAGAGACTATATGATGATATACTATTTTTCTGTGATTGTGTTTTGAATTTTATATGAAGTATTAGATTTTGTATGGGTATAAAAAAAATTTTAACTAAAAAAATAAATAAATTCGTGGGCCATAGAAATCCACGAATTTAAGTGCCACGTGGACGTTAAATTCGTCGGTCAAGTAAGGCCGACGAATTTAACTGGGCCATGCGAATAAATTCGTGGGCCAAATGGAAACCGACGAACTTAAAGCTAAGTTCGTCGGGGCCGACAAACTTATATGCATAAATTCGTGGAGTTAAAAACAACGGATAAGTTCGTCGGTCGGCCGACGAACTTAGCGTAAATTCGTGGGTTTGGGCCTAAATTCGTGGATATATAGCCCACGAACTTTACTCTGTTTCCTGTAGTGTGCTGCGGGAGAGAAGGGGAACGGATCTGGTGATCCGCAGTTATGCAGTTTCTCAACACGTTATCAGTACGTTCTACCTTAACATCGCGTTGCTGCGAGATCATATTTGTTCTGCATCAACTCTCCATCACGCCGGCAGGTTCTCAGCCTAGCCGAACTGTCCCACACGACAGGCTTCGATTCCTTTCATCAACGGAGGTTTGAACAATTGCATCTCTTGTCAACTAGCATGATAGATCCTGTAGATCGAGTTTGTTTTGTGCTAGTTTGTTGAATTTTTTTGGATGGCCACCGCATTAGTTATGCGCCGCCGACGCCTCGTTCCTGTTGATCGAGCTTATGTGCGCCACCAACCGTCCGCCAGCTTGGAGTCTTGGACTAGATGCCTCCGTTCTCATGCATGCACATGCATGATTTGGCAAATAAGCAATAGTGTCCGTTCTCATGCATGCACATGCCGCTGCCCGACGGTGCCGTCTCATGCCGCCGCACCGTTGTGTGTGCAGCCGCGCCGCCGTCGGGGCACGCGAACCCTAGCGGTCGCAGCGCTGGGGCCGAACGCTCAGCCCACGACGCACTGGGCCGCCCCTTTCCCTGTTGGGCCGCACCCCTGTCACCCCTGCTGGGCAGCGCTAGGTCGCATCGCACCCTGGCACTCTGCAGATCGATCCGTTGTGGCTGCGCGTTTGTTGCCCATAACAATCTACTAGATTAAACTTGCAGTTTATATCCACCATCCCATCATCCCATCTAGCAGATCGGAGCCTTGCTCACATGGTCACGGCAAAGATATGTAACATGTTCTCGATCTTACCTTGCACCAGAAGTTGCAGTAAGTGAATCGCCATGCCGTACAAGTGCTAGGTATGCCACCACGTCGGCCTGTTGCCGCGCCCCCTTGGCCGCCTGGCCCGCTGCTAAGCTGTTTGTTCGTTTTTATCTTGCAAATTGTTTTCTTGTAGAAAACATTGTTGAAATGCAAATAAATTTAGTCGACATGCATTTCATTTATATATACATTATTTGTTCTACGTTTATTAATTATTTCCAATAGCAAATAATTCGTAGAACATGTAACTGGGAAATTTTAGCAAATTTTGTTTTGTACGCCTATAGTTGTATGTATATTTGTTTCTCCTCAGTTATTTTTTTTTCACCCCGAAGGTTCACATAGGGTTTAGTTCATCGCATCTATCACATATTTTGCGGGCATGCATGCCCTATGCAATTGACACGACCATCACGCCCTGAGCCGCACCAGTCGTGCATGCCTATTATTTATGTTTGCGTTTGTAACGTGGTGTCACCTCTGTTGTCTATGTTCCTCTATTTGCTCATTGCTCGTTTGAGCAAGCCAGTCGGCTCCTGTTGAGCCTGTGTGCAATTGTCGTTGTCCTGATGACTGCGCATGAGACACGTGCGCTATCGTCGCCGCGATGACCGTGGACGAGCCATTAGCGCATTGTGAGTTACAGTTGCCCTGATGGCACACGTGCTTGGGCTCCCATGATGTGACTGATCGTGCAAACCCCAGAAGATATGGTTTCAAATCGTGGTATGCATAAATATTTATTGTTTGCCCTATATATATATTTTGTATGATGTTGTGTGTCATCATATGTTATATACATATATAGCCAAGTGGCCACAACTAAAAAGATGTTATACAATAAAAATCTGGGAAATTAATGAAACATATATAAGACCATTCTTGTCTCTCTGCTCTCTCCTTACGCATACAGTTATTTTTACCCGAAGTAACTAGAAGAAATATAACATAATGCATTAATTAAAAGCTTTTGGCTAATAAGACATCACAAATTGGGATCTTCCTAATGTGCTCAAGTTGTGAGCTTAAAAGACCTTACCGGTGCTCTAATTATTTAAATAGTTCATAATCTCAGTTATATAATTGCTCGACTTGCAGTCGGCACGTTGCTCTCTTTGTCGCTGAAAAGACAAGGAGCATAATTTGAGATAAAAGGCAATAACCCCCAAGCAACATGAAGTTGCAAATACACCGAAAGGTTATTCTGAGAGAATTTTTCCGCCATTTGTTGTGTGGAAAAGCATGGTGTGTTCTTAAAGAACCACTTTACTCGTCCTGGTTTGGACCCATTGCTCGTATAGCATATAATTCTCAAAATTTTAACCAATCATAGCGACTTAATTGGCTTTTGGGGGAGTATGCCACATGGTAAAGGTCACTCCCTAATGGACATATCGTTGGGGTTTTATATAGCAGAACTACATTGGATTATATACCTTTTTGCATATTTTGCATCTAGTCTACCAGGAGTAAGAATAGTTGGAAGATAAATCCCACATCACTATAGAGCTAGAAGCTAATTTGGGTGTTGACCCATACGTGGTCACTGTAATATCTGACGCTAAAATGTCATATAAGTTTGACCACCTACTTGCTAGTGATGATAATTTGTGATACAATGAAGATCTTGTGGAGACCTGTTGCATTCTCTTTAGTCTTGATAACTTCTTCATATGAGAGTAGCACCATTTGTTATTTGAGACTAATCCTAGAAGGATATTGGTCATGTTTCGCTCTCGCCAAGCAGTTGTCACCCTTTGCTTAGTGAGAAACTTTGCAGTTGGATGATATTTTCCAGATAATACAAATTCTTGGCCTTGTCTATTCTGTTCTAAAACTTATCTTTATGCTGAAAAATAAACAGCTTGAAATCATGCTTTAGAGAACAAATGGTATATAATATGAGGAGAAAAACTTGCCTTGTAGGCACTGTGCACCACAAATGACAAACTTGGGAAACGATTAATCATAGTGTGTTGACATCATCAACCTGAAGTTGTATTTGTGTCTTGGCTTTGTGCAGAATACAAGCCAAACACATGTCTTTATTTTGGTCGTACCGTGAACTTGAAGATGCACATCGTACATTGGCCTTGCAAGTCGCTCTATTGATGTCCAACCATGCCTTAACTATATGCAGCCATATTCCTTTGTTTATCCTCAAGCATTATTGCTTAATGTGGTCTTAATTCTCTCATAAAACTTATACCATAAAATGTTGCAATCGATAGTTCCAATTTTCTAATGGTATGAGTAATTGGGTAAAACATGGACAATGAATAAACGAGCTGTACTATACAACTATGTATACAAAAATCTCTGTTTGGCGACACTGGCCTAATGCCTTGTACTTTGCTATCCTAATATATGCACACATTTCTCTACGCGGCTGAAAGCGCGATGCGACCGGTTAATGCCTTTGAGAGCATTGCAATTATTCGTTGATCTGAAATCAACTGTTTGTTCACCCTTGTGAGCACTACAAATGGAGACACCATTTTTTTTTCTCTTGTTGACCTGAAGTCAACTATTCGCTCTAAATGGAAAACGGTGTGCATGAGCCTCTAAAAAATTTCTATGGCTAATATTATGACATTTTAAAATCCTGAAGATTACATGTTTAATTTATAGCAAAGTTAATAAGTTTGTAAAATTATAACCGATGAACAACCTGTAGTTGTGTCTGACCCTTCTAGTAGAAGGTATCCAATGCAGTATTCATGCCACTGCATTAATCTAAGTCCAAGCTCACTGCATATAATGTTTAAATGTAAATCCCCTTATATATGTGCGTAAGATTTTCCAATAAATCACCACAAAGCATGCTTTGGCCACAACTAGAATATTGTGGTTGGGGATCGTATTATTATGCTTTAAAATATCTCAGCATTAGGGGGAGATACAAGCCCATCTTGTGTAATGCTTCAATATTCCTGAATAATAATGAAACGTACAAAAGCCGAACTGAACATGATGTTCAGTTTATACTCCCGTGTTTATGGAGTTTGCTAGAAAATCGTTGAGGAGTAACCGTATCTGTTGGGATACATTGTAAATGCTTCTACCTGAAGTAGATATAGATATACCCGGGATTAATATCATATCCATATTGACTTATTGGCATTTGATCTAATTCTATGGGGACGCCTGCGGATATGATCCGTCGGCCTTAGTCAAGCATATGCTCTTGATGCAGATTCACGCGTACATGAAATTCTCCTCCGATGAACTCACCCTGCTGGTGTTATGCCTCACGAAGGGGCTCAACCTGAAGATGAAATTCCTAGCAATGCGTGCAATATGATACTGCTGGGAATACAGAACAACAGTTGATCATTCGTTTTAGGAAACGATGAAGATCTTAATTAAAAGTGGGAGACAAATGTGTCGACACCTATATTGCCTCTCTAGTTGCAAATGATTCTCTTTGAGAGAACCCAGATCCGGAATGAAGTCCTAGGCATGAGTGCTTGAAGCTCTCTTATTGGGTCAATGAAAAGCGCAACTGAGGTTGAACCAGAATCGCAATGTGAAAGTCACGAGCCCAAAGTTCGGACATTTATGGATCACTATCAAATAATGTGTGGTGAATGCGATGGTTCAAGTGGTCCTATAAGAGACCCATCCATAGTTCCATTATGTAATATATTTGGCAAATGGCATGAATTGAATTATGCAGTTAAAGGATTCTGAAAATCCATTTTGAGATCCCAGTAGGACTCAAAATATCGAATTATAAATATGTAGCATGTAAATCGCATACCAATATTGCTTTCCTGATGAAGCATGTCTTTTTGAAAAATGACTACTCTCTTATGTAGAGTATTTCTCCCAGTGGAGAGAATATTTCCATGAAGGAAATTTCCTGAAGAAATAAAATAAGTCTGAGTTGAACTCCAAAATTTGACAATCCCGATATAGGGATATTGACCCATATATGACCCGAGACGAAATGAAATAATGAGGAACCAAATAACTTGAAGTTCACTTGATAAGCACGTACATTTACTGTCGTGATATATATTCACTATAATGCATTTCCACCTGAAGATTTGGAATAGCGGTATCCTCTAATGCCTTGAAGGCAGAAACCCAAAAGGTATGGTGTTACTGACAAAATATCCCCATTGTGCCAGAATGACAGACTATATCAATGTATCTGATAAACGAAGATCCTTTAAGGATTATAAATAGTCTGTGAAGGACTTTATACTTTTGTAACATTATTGTAAAAGTTGCAGTGAATAAGTGTCTTAAGCGATGAATCATATCTGAAATATGTATTCTGGCAACTATGTTATCCCCTATGTCCTTTAGAGGGACATGTTATTTGAATTGCACAATTATATAGATTGTGGTGTGTGATAGAGATAAAAATATACCCCAATATTTCTCACTCGTTATTCTAGAAGAATGATGAGTTACATATCTAGGAGAATATGTTTGAGTTATGGAGAATATAAAGACTTTGACGTATGTCATTGTCAGGGGGAGCGAATACTCAATATTGATCACAATTATGAGACACTGGATGTCCTATGTATGCCTCGAAGGCGTCACCTTGATGGTCAATTCATATACAACCTTCATCGAAGGCTCTATCAATAATAAGATCTAGTAGATCAACACCACAAGTGAAAGTGGCTTACTTACGTTAATTATGTGCAATTACCTCGTGAATCCCAGGAGAGAATTGAGGCGAAGTTTCTGATATAATCCTTGCAACAATATGATATTTGTTTGCTGAATATCTCTGTGCATTCACTTCCAGGAAAATGTGTTTATGCCGTATTAAGATAGTCCTGCAAGGAGGATAGGGGGAGCACATCCCTAAGTTAGCCATCGCAGTAGATTCGATAGAATCTGGATCCAGATGATCGCTATTTGTCTTAAAGACGTATGTTGTACTCTTTTTCCCTTGGTGAGTTTTTCTGAAATTTCTCACATAAGGTTTTTAACGAGGCAATAAAGTGCAAATGCAACTTGCGGCACTATGCGCTCTTTCTCCATATTTTTCCCACTGGGTTTTTTTGGGAGTTTTAATGAGGCATGAGTTGGTCGCGGTATTCGCCCAAGGGGGAGTGTTAAGAAACCTAACCCGATTAGGGTTTGGGTGGGCTCATACTAAATATACCCCTAAAATGTTGTCCACCTCTATATAAACAATACTATGTGTATCTATTATGAACAAGAAAAGAGGCCAGAAGCTCCACCTATATCTGTCTCTCATGTATTCTATCTGCCGTGCATCTAGGATGGAAGACGGGATCTACTACAGTTTTTCCACGCCTGATCTACTGCGGGAGGAAAGGAAAACGGATCTGATAATACGCAGTAACCTAGTTTCTCAACACTAGCTACGTGTGGCGGTACTCGAGTTCCTGCTATACTCTGCGTAACACGTGAGCCTTCCTTATGCGTTTTTTTCACCTGAAAGTTATCTATCCGCTCAATCAACCAGTCCGTATACAAATCACACACATGCATGACAGGCCTTTTACCGTTCTGGATCAGCTCTTCAGATCTATACGACCCAACGTATATAATATAAAGGCCCAATGTATATAAAATAACATCGGTAAAATACAATAATACTGATTAGATACAAAACACACGCGCCTATAATCCCAAACTGCAATCACAATCGTGAACAACATTGTTTATAATCATCGTTGAACAATCCCACGTCAGCCAAGAATCAAGCAACATCAGCCAACAATAGAGAAGGAGAAGACGTGTTGATTCAATTGACGGTGACGGATCTCAAATCAATCAATGAACCAGCGCCGGGCTGGTGGTCGGCCGACGCGCATTGGCTTGGGCCGCGGAGCCTCCGTCGGGCTGCCGGGGCTCCGCCAACATTTCATTTCATGTATATATTGTTGAATTAGTATCTGTAAAATATAGGAATTGGTAAAATGAAATGTTGAATTAGGTATTTGCAATTCTTGAATACGGACTGAGGTAAAAACAGAGACACGTGGGTTTTTTATTTCGCTAGGTAGATAGGAAGTCCCGGGGTCGACGGGCGGCGGAGGAGGAAGAGAGCGGCGGCTTCTTCTCTCTTAGTGAAGAGAGAGGGAGAGAGCGGATGGGGGCAGCTAGCCGGGTGGGGATAAATGTTTAAGGGTTCGAGGCGGCCTATTTTCAGACTAGGTTGGGCTGATTTCGTGATCTAGGGTGTTTTGGGCAGATCTCGTAGGCTCTGTTTTTCCTAAAATCAAAATTTTTCTATTGTGCATATTTTGGAATTATTTATGCTAAGTTTGTTTATATTTTGAACCATTTACGTACTGTTTAAGCTCTAAGTTTAGTTTATAGTGGTAGGCTGGATTGTTTTTTCTCAAAATAACTTTATTTTGTCCCGAAATAACTTTTACAACTTTTTTCTTCTATTCAGTGGGTTATTCTCTAAATTTTTGGAATAAATTTTCATATTAACTTAATGTCGTTAGATGAGTTTTTATTGTTAGAGTTGTTACATGATTGAAGTGATTTTAAGTATATTTTAGAAATATTTGTGATTTTTTTTCTAACCATTCAGTTCAATAACGTGCAGTTAGGGATGGGTTATGATCCAAATATTTTTTTCACAAATAAAATGTGTGCTTAGTGATTTTTAGCTCAAAAATAAATAGAAATAGAATCCAACTCTTTCTAAGTCCGGTCCTTAAAATTTGAGAATCCTTTACCACCACTGTGTGCAGTATTATAGTTTAAATGTTAAGCTGCATAATCTCTTTGTTATCCATAGATCAGCATGTGAAGGACGCACGTGCATTCTTACTAGTTTAAAAAAATGGTGGGGAAAGACAACAAAAGAAAAACGAAGGATAGGTGCTGTATGGGCCGCACAATATTGGAGGTAGGCCAAGCAACGTAAGCCCAACTGCGCTGATGGATCATCGATGCTACAACTTAGAGGACGGAATCAACAATGCAAGGTTAGTTGAGGAGCAGCCATGGATAGATGAGAACAGGGGTGCAACTGGATGCTGGATGGATGCGAATGAATTCAATGCTTATGTGGTCCGCGCGGCATGCTGATGATACTGACTGTATGATAGCGGAGTACTAATGTCTAGTACCCACACCAAGCCTTATCAATAATAATCCATCAGCCATGTGGTTGTGGTTGTGGTTGTGGAATGGAGCAGCAGCAGCCTGCCCGGCCCGGCGGGGCGACGACGACGGCTTGACTCCGATGATAGATGTCTGGCGCGTAGCTATCTAGATAGGTCACTCCACGGGCCCACGGCCATCTTGTCGGATTTATTGTTATTAGTTACTACTAGTCCATCAACCCATGCTTTCGCACGAGGTTAGAAATAACTTTAATAATAGCAACAATTTGATGAGATGTAGTTGTTATTTATTTTTGTTATAATAACATATGGTTATAGTTTATAATTTAGACATTATTTTATTTAATCTTTAGTAATATTAGAGGTTATTGTTTTAATTCATCTTTTGTAATGCCGTGGTGGGTAATTTATATGCAAATTTATGTGTTATTTTAATTCAGCTTTTATAACGGTATGGTGGGTAATTTATATGCAAACTTAGGGACTTTAATTTATACTTTATAACGACATAGTGGGTAACTTTAACTGAAAATTTAAGGATTATTTTAATTCATATTTCATAATGGCATGGTGGATATTTTAATTTAGGAGGTTATTTTAATTCATCTTTGTAATAACGTTGTGGGTAATGTGAAAATATAATAGATTTAATTATAAGATATACGGGCCAGATGTTTCTGATTTTTATGATAAATTATAAGATTTATCTTTTTTAGTGTGTTTGGTGAGAACTAACGTGGTGGCTCAAAAGAAATCGCCAATTAATTAGTAATAATTAATATTAAATTAACACTATGCCTAATATTAAATTTAACACCTATGTTTTTACCTTTGTTTTACTCCGCGTAAATTAGGGTCAAACTCTAGGAGTTGTATTCTAATTCGCAAGCAGGATGTAACGGCCAAACATCCGAATGCAACTTGCTGTTGATGCTCCACACACGCCAAGGAAAGCAAGGCTAAGGGTTTTTAATATTTTATTTAAAAACAAGACTCGCAATGAAATGTCAGAAGCAAATGATTACCTTTTTAAATTCGGAGTCTACAATGATATTTTTCTCTCGCAGCCGACATACTTTGTATTCGAACTGCTTCCGCAGCTTGACCTGTAGACAACTACTGGATGTACTTTGTATTCATCTGGACAGATGTACGACGGCGTGCACAGTGCGTAGAGGTAATATATACAAATATAGGTTATCATAGGAATTGGTGACTCGTACCTCGCGAAATTAATGTATGCAAACATGGGTTATCACAGGAATTGGTGACTTGTACTTCGAGTGGAAGGAGAACGCGCCGACGAAGACGTTAATGATGCCAGTCAAGGCGATGCCTCTAACCACCTCCGGTAGGATCACCTTCTAGTCCAAACCTTGATCGTTGTCTTCAAGGACGGTGACGGTGAGGTCCCAGCTCAAGATGAGGCCATCATCAGAGCCCACCGCCCCGGTCGACGCCAAGAAACCCACGAAGGCTCTCTGCGGGATGCGGCCGCTAACATTGAGGTGGGCGGTGATGGTTTCCTCCTCCCGGCCTTCAGCAGCCACGAAGATCCCTAGATTGTTCTCGTCGTCAAGATTGATCTTGACCGTGTAGTGCCCTTGTGGTCATTGCCCGAGATACAATCGTCGCGGCAGGGAACCACGGCTGTCGTCAGCAGCTTGTCACCTTCGACTCTCTGGTCGCAACACAAGCATACCGGCTGCCGCGTCTTTGGCTTGCATATAACAGCGTCGTTGGTTGCGGAGATGACGACAGGGCATTCTGCTGCTTGCACGGTGCAGTCCGCAGCTGCAGCAGTGGCCGGCCACCCGGTGTTCGCCAGCAGCAGCAGCACCACGGCGCATGCTGCAATGGCCAGCCGCCGTCGCCATCGTTTTTGAGTCGCGCTTAAGGTATGGCAGCTAGGGCTGAGCTTACATAAATTGGGTGGCTGCACGTAGGAGTCTCTCTATGCGTGGACGGTTAATCCAATGGCTATGGTGATTATATGGCATAAATTGATGGCTGGATGTTTTGCTTTTTTCTGAAAATTTCTAGGATTTTTCTATTTTTTTAGAGCGTCTCGTGAGAATTAACGTAGAGTCTCGAAAGAAGCCTCCAATTAGTAATATTAAGATAGATTGATTGATGATAGGGCAGGGCAGTGCAACCGCTCCACGCTTTATCAACAATAATCCACCATCAGCCGAGTCACTTCGTTGTCTACTAGCGGCCCAGGACCCCAGTGCAGGACTACGGCGCGGCAGCTAAGTTTTTTGGGGCCCGCTCCGGGGCGACGACTTGACGCGACCAGAATTTTTTTTCTTGAGCGCGTCTCCGCATTATTACGCCGCTGTCCCTCCCTCCTCCTCAAAAGAAAAAAGAAAATCGATAGCCACCACTGTCAGCTGATGACGGTCCACCCGTCAACGCATATTTCGACGTCCATGCATACATAAAATCTTACTGCAATGTTTTTTATTATATATATGCATGCATGCATGCGCGCACCTACTTACGATCTGCGGCGCATGCCTGAGACGCAGACCAGCAGCAATTTGCACGGGCCTCGACAAGTAAACAAAGCAGAGGTAAGTGATCGTCCGGTTCCTACTTCGGATTGTCCGGTCAGGACGTTTGTCTAGGCCTTCAGTTTTCAATAAATGATGAACTTTGATTAAGCGAACACAACCAAAAGATCATCATGTTAAATTTAGAAACCTGAAGACCTAATAGTCCAGAAGATACAATAGAGCAGCATGACTTTTGCTTTAAAGCCCAAAACAAATAAGTAGCCATATGCAGAAAGTCATTATGAAAAAGATGTGTTCTTGTCTTTCTTATAGCCCTAGATACATATTTATAGTTTGTAGACCCTTTTACCAAGACTCAACTTAGAACTCGAATAAAAGTCTGATTTGACTCTTTTCAAACAGGACTTAAGAAAAAAAAAAGACTACTTATCCTAAAGAATAATACAACGAATCTTTTCTCTATTTTAACATTCTGGCTTCTTCATCTTTGGCTCAGAATCGACTGATGTTTCTTTCAATTCTACTCTAGGATCACGAGCACGTTGGCCAGAGGCGTCCCTAAGAATTTGGTGGCCCTGTGCGGAACAAAAAACGAAGACCTAATTTAACGTATCAAAATAAAAAATAATCCATATATCTCTAAGAGTAGTAGGTTTTAGGTACCTACTAATTCATCAACATGTGTCTAGTTCATCAACATCCATAAGTATGTAAATAGATAAAAAGATGGCTAGAACTATTTACAATTTGAAACAGATGGATTAGCAATGTAGGTATTACCTTATAAATTGTAAAGTATAGTCTAGATATTATGCGTGTTATATGATTTTTAATTGAAAACATCTAATTTTTGCTATCTATTGTAGCCCAAGTTATAATTGAAAACACAGTCGAGGCTCTAGATTGTGATTTCGCTCTATAGAACAATGAAAGTAGGCCATTTTTGGCTCATCTAACTAGCTTGGGATGAGTTTTGAGCAGAAAAATACATCTAATCAATATATAAGCGCATAGACCTTAATTAAATTTGGAGGCCTCTAGTTTTGGGGGGCCCTGTGCGGTCGCACAGTCTTCACAGCCCCCTGGGACGCCCCGAAGTTGGCTGCCACACTTTGTCTCAACCAGTCAATGCTAAATTTTGGCGCCAACAATATCTTCGTCCCCAAACAACTTGTCATCGCCGCTCTACACCAATCTTGGATAGTCTCTGACTTGCCGGTACAAACACCAAGGCTCCAAAAGAGTCACCAGCACCTCTTGCACATGTGTTTCCCACAGCAATACGTACCACTCTCGAGCAAGTTCTCATAAGAACTTAACCAAACAATGCACTAAGCACTCTCTAATTTCAGCTGACTACAAGAAGAAAAAGGTATTAGTGACAAGAAATGTAGTCATTAGAACTTCATATGTGGTTGGTAAAAGTTTTTAACAAGAACAATTAGGTGACCACATTCTTCTGTGGTTCACGTATTATTAGACTACTAGCACGTGGACGCTCCAAAAGGAGCCTCCAATTAATTAGTAATAGGAAGATACTCATTGGTCAAGGCATAATATTTTTGGATGATTGAGAGGAAAAATGCAGGCGGAGGGAGTCCTGCATATAAGTTATTGGATCGCTTACCGACAGACAGGCCGTCGTCGTCGGTGAAGAAGTGGAGCTATTGAATTGATCCAATATTATTGGCTCGGTGTCTTGGCTGGTGTGGTTTCATCGCTATCATGGTGGGGCAGAGCTTGAGCCAGCCTCCTGTCGATTTCTCATCATTTTTTCCATCTCAGGCTGCAATGCTTCGAAATGTGGATTTCTGAAGCGGAATTGCTTATCCAGTGGTACCTATATTTTCCTGGAGTAGTCAGGACAGGCACAGGGGCACGCTTAATTAAAATGAGTAGGCAAACAACACGAGACTCAAATATAAATGGAGAGAGCGGGAGGCTATGTAAAAGTTAACCAAGGCTGGCAAAATAAATACAAGGGAAGAAACAGTGTTTTATAGTATTGAAACCAGTGCTTTAATTATGAACAGCCACCAAACAGCTCTGGGCCTCTACTACCATATAGTATGCTAAAAAAATGGTGTATTGTCTTGGAACTATCAAATACTCCCTCCTATCACTTTTGTTCGCCGCTGACCAGCACAAAGTTGATTTGGTGGACGTCATATAAAAACGAACATAGGTAGTACTACTTTACGAGCAAACAAGCAGACCTAATACTTAGAATGGAAGCAGTACTTTACTTGAGAAGGAAGAAGGATATATATAGTACCTTGTCGTCGTCGGTTTAATTTTTCGTGCAGGTGACTTCAATTTGGAAACGACCGTTGGAAATTTGGAATGGATGCCGGCATAGTACCTCAGCCTGTTCTCCGCTTGCTGCGTGACCACAGTGGCTCGCGTTTTATAATCTTTCTACTCCTATAACATATCTTGCTATCCTGGATGGGGTAGCCCGGCCTGGTCTGAGCTGACAAACGAGAGGCACCGTTAGAGTTAGAGCAGTTATGGGCTTATAGCCACCTATTCACATTCCGACGGAAAATCTGGAATTGGTACTGAGCGGAGCGGGACGCCGATTCCGGTCCGAAATTTGATGGATTTCGGTTTAAAATTTAAAAATACAAAAATCAGTTTTTTTTTGTCAAAAACGATTTTAAGCTACAGCAAAAACAGAATTATAAACACTGGTTGTAGCTCCAGTAGTGGTGCGTACTATTCGATTCTCAGCCTAAAAGACTAGCCCGTTAGATGAAGGATGTTCACGCCTTAGATGTCGTGCTGCTCCATTATCAATTACCGATATGGAACTAAACCTAACAATACGAAAATCGAACTGTGGCTAGATCTCGATCTGAAAGCACACGGCACATGGCTAGATCTTGATCTGAAAGCACAACGCACACCTTGCTATGGAACGAACGAACCGAGTCTGATCTAATATCTCTTACCTCTCCCTGCAATAATTCTAGCGTACTGATCGAAGACTGCATGCAGGACCCAGAGTGCGCACAGCTTTTCTTAAGAGCTCCGTCAGTGCTGATCGAGATCGGGGACGTAACCGATGGAAAGCGACACAAGTGGATGGTGCTGTGTCATCGTACGTGAGTCCATGTCCCACTTTTGAATAAGTCCACTGGTAGCATTCAAGAAGACTGACCCAGGACCAGCTTGTATAATGCCCACTTGAATCGTACCGACCATTGAGCTTTGCTTATAAAGCAAGCTAATAAGGAACCGGAGAGGTCGGCAATCTCTATTATCTATCTGTTATAGTGCTATGCTGAAGCATCGATGGTCTAGCTAGCAATTCAGCACAGTAGCCCCGGCCCAAGCAATCCCAAGGCAGGATAATCTATAGGTAGCTAGGAATTGGATGATGGCCTGTCGTCAGATTAACAAGCCGCCATTGCCTTGTGTGCTATGGTTCATATGCTCACTACTGCTGTACTGCTCCCACGGCAGCTCCACCTCCAACCAGCAGCAGCAGGGTAGTGGTCGTCGGACGACGACGACGACGGCAAGGTACTCCTGGAACACCACCTTCCAGCAAATGAACCAGGGCCTCTTGTTCCGCCGCGGCCCCGGCGACAACGATTCTGCTGTTACCTTACAGCCAGGCAGCCTCGGGTACTACATGGGGAATTCCTCTCAACTCAACTCCACTGATTCCGGGTGGTTCGTCATCCCCAAATGGTTTGATCCATGGAAGCAGGCGAGCCCCCGTGCCGCCGACGATAGGATGATCGACCTGCACGATGCGTCCTTCACCATTGTCTTCACCTTGAGCGTCGACGTAACGAGCACCTCCGTGTTGTTGTTTGACATCCTCCCCAGACTTGAACCCTCACCCTCTAACGCTGGAGGATTTACACCTTCTGGCTTCGAACCTGTCTCGATCACCACGTTGGACAGCACGACGTTGCATTCAGGAAGAACCATCCGTGTCAAAACTAGATTTCTGCCGCCACCAGAAGACGATCTTCTTAACCCTAATCCTGATCCTCCGGCGTTAGCGACATATAGCGTGCGAGTCAGCTACGATCATGTGGCGCACAACCTCTCTGTCTACCTTGCCCGTGATGCTGCAGGGGTCATCCCTGACGAAGCCACCAAGCAGCTCGATGACAGCGACGCCCTGTCGCCAGATGCCTTGCTCTTCGCCCTCTCGTCCACCATGGGGCAGCTCTTGCAGCTCCACACCTGGAACTTCACCATTGAGGTCCCTGTGGCTCAACACTCGCAGAGGGCCAACATAGTCACCATACTCTCTTCCGTTCTCGGATCAGCGGCCGCCACGGCCGCCATCGCTGCTGCCGTGTATGTGTACCTCAACTCCAAGTACCGGAGGTGGAAGAAGGACCTGGATCAGCTGGCCAGGTCCATGCAGCGTCTTCCCGGTGTGCCCATGAAGGTCGACTTCGCCGACATCAAGAAATCCACCCGCAACTTCCACGAGACCACGAGGCTGGGGCAGGGCGGGTTCGGTGCCGTGTACAGGTGCAGGCTTCCTGCTCCTGCTCCCCAAAGGGGAGGAGAATTCGTGGAGGTCGCTGTGAAGGTGTTCACTCGGGCTGACAACCGGCGCTACGAAGACTTCCTGGCGGAGGTCAGCATTATCAACCGCCTGCGCCACAAAAACATCGTTCCTCTCGTCGGTAGTAAGCTAGCTTATACGTATATTGCACTACTACTCTACTAGTAGCACTATATCTGAGATAGTAGTAGTATATATGTCTTCCTCTTGATGACATACAAAAAAATGATATATATCCTTTATTTGATCGAAAAATATATTGTATTTGTATTGCAGATATTGTATTTCTTTCTCAATTGTATGTACATCATCTAACTAGCACATATGAATCTCATCAGGGTGGTCTTACAATAGAGGAGAGCCCATACTCATCTATGAGTACATGCCCAATGGCAGCCTATATGAACTCCTCTTCCACAGGAACGTTGGAGATGAGCAGAACGACCCGTATCGGCCAGTGGGGCACTCGCTACAACATCGTCAAGGACATCGCCACTGGACTGCACTACGTCCACCACGAGTACGAGCCCATGGTGCTCCACCGCGACATCAAGGCGAGCAACATCATCATCGACCTCACCTTCCAAGCTCGCCTTGGGGACTTTGGGCTCGCCTGCGTGTTGGCCGACGGCAAGAACTCCTACACCGACCAAGGCGCCCCTGGGACCATGGGCTTCCGGGCACCGGAGTACATCTACAGTGGCAAAGCCACGAGGAAGACGGACGTCTACGCCTTTGGAGTGCTCGTGCTTGAGATCGTCACAAGAAGGAGGGCGGTCGGTAGAGATGTACTGCAGTTTGGAGGACATGTCATGGACTGGGTCTGGCACCTCCACGCTGAGGGTAACCTACTCGCTGCTGTCGACGCCGTCGTGCTCACCGCCGCTGGCGAGTTCGACGCCCAAGAGGCCGTGCGTCTACTACTGCTCGGCATGGCGTGCTGCCACTCGAACCCATCGGATCGCCCAACCATGGAGGGTGTCGTTCGGATCATCAGCAAGTCGGTGCCGCCGCCGGACATGCCGCTTTCCAAGCCGCCGCTTATGTGGCCACCAGAAGGGTGGACCTCTGCAGACGAGGAGAGTACGTCGTCGACGACTCATAACTTGAACAGGACCTCGACGTTCATGGTTGAGACGACGACGGCAGGGAGCAGCAGGGAGCACATCGCTTCTGAAAATGTACGCGGCGGCAGAATGCTTCTGGCGCTTCCCGGTCATCCCAGGGGAAGATCTTCGCAGGAGGCCGTCGTCTCCGTTTATCACACTGCAAGAGCGAGCTGAAGCCTGAAGGTAGTGTATCTGCTGATCGATGACTCCATGTCGTCTGCATCGATCTAGCAGCTAGTTAAATGCTGGCTTACGGTGGAATTGAAATAATCTATCTGTCCATCTGGATTCAAATCATAGATAGAGACTTAGCTCAGAATATAATGTATGCAGGTGCTCACATAATTAAATATATGAGAGTATGTACATTTGTATTGCTTTTAAGAAAATATATGTGTATGTTTGCCATTTTACAATTTCTAATTATATATGATAACTTAATTGCCGGACATCAAATGGTATGGATTTCTCAAAAGTTGCTCAACCACAAAAAGCTCAAATGGCAGTAAGGTAGTGACATAAGTAGGCTAAAAAGTCTCCATAGGTTCTAACTAGCAAAATATGTAAATCCACCCATCAATCTCTCATGTAGGGTGTGATTAGTTGCCCTGGTCGGCAATGGATGTGATTTATTAATTGTCAACACTAATGACACCGGTGGCCATGATATAGATCCGCAAATTTTATTTTAAGGCAATTATTTTTGCAAAATCAGATACAATGTATAAAAATTTTCACTAATGGAACACATTCTGGCCCAAACGAACAATCCCTAAGGCTAATGTCACCAAGACATTCATGTCGGTTTGCATAAAATTATAGATATATAGAGTGGAATTTTGAAATACAGAAAGTTGGACTGAAAGGACGGTGACCTTAGCCTAAAGATGGAGACTAACCACATATCAATGCACACTTTCCACACCTCCACGGCGCCGAGATTGACGTCCAAAGGCGCAGACGGCCGGCAAACGTTGATCATCACCAAACGTGATAGAAAAAAAGACAAATCCTAAAATTTCTCACAAAAATCAGAAAATCTGGTCATTCATCAGATAACTCTAATAATAACAATCATTAAATCTATTATATTTTCTAAAAAATAACGTTATGCCATTATAAAAGATGATATAAAATAACTATCTAAATTGACATATAAATTAACCACCATGCCATTATAAAATATAAATTAAAATAACCTTTAAAATTTATACATAAATTACACACCACGCCATGACGAAAGATGAACTAAAATAAGCGTCTAAATTTACATATAAATTATCCACCGTGCCATTATAAAATTCAATTGAAATAATCACCACTAATATTACTAAAAGTAAAATAACATCTAACTCTAAATTATAAACCTATTTGTTATAGAAATAAATACAAAAAATCGATGTGTGTGTTTTAAATTATTATCTACCCCTACTATTAAAATTTTCTATCAACTTTTCATATATACCTTTTAGATTTTTAACCCGTGCGAGAGCACGGGTCAATGAACTAGTATATATTAATTTATATCCTTCACCTAGCTCTTGCATTGTGTCACCATCGATATATTAGCAGCCTCCATGCAATCGTACGTACTGATGCATGCGCACCGATTCGAACTCAAGCGGCCCACCGTAGTCGCATATCTGATATCCCCGTCGTCTCATATCCCAGCTTTGGCGCCCGTGGTGGCGAATGTGCAGCGCCCACCGTAGTAGCTTCGATCCCCACACGCGACGTCATCGACCACAGCCATAGCACAGCACCACCGGCTGGTGTCACCATCTTAGCTTTGCCGGCCGTCTGCGCCTTTGGACGTCAATCTCGGCGCCTGCTTCAGCTATCTGCCAGGTATCGTCAGCGCCGTCGGCTCCTGTTCCAATTTCGCCGGGCGACCTTGGCAGCGCCAAAAAAAAAAAAAAAAAAACTCCCTTCCACCGTCATCTTTACACGGACCTGGGCAGCCTCGCGCATGCGCGCCCGCCCGCCGATGCTCCTCTTTCCGGTGGTGCGCTGCCGCAAGCTCTCGTTTGACGGTCTCGTGCTGAATAACCAGTTTGTCATGCTTGGCCGTTCTTCCCAGCCCCGCACGTTCCCGAGCTTCAACTCATCGTTCGCTTCAGAGAGGGGCGGCAGCGCTCAGCCTCTCTAGGCACAGGCGCACTCGATCTGCACCTGGGCTAGAACGAAATCCCAGCCTCCCAGGTGTTCATATCGCGCTCCAAGTGAGCAGCCAGCTTGTTTTATGGGAATGTTTGGAGGCTTGAGGGGGATTTGTTGAGCTCAAAATTGTACACTCGATCAACCAAGGCTTTCGAAAATTGATTTTAAAGAGGAGTTTAGAGAAAAAAATCAAGGCCAATTTTTCGGACTGTTACACTTAGGTACCTCGGTGCTGCATCAGGCAGTTTGTTAACAACCCCTCAAACCACCACCATTAACAAGCACGAAGTAGTGCTGATCCAATACAATAGAGTGGATAGAGTATGGGGAAGAAGAACAGCAGGGAATATGAGGGGGCAGAGGAGAACAAGTTCTAGAGAGTAAGAAGAATAGGATACATGGGCATCTCTAGGGGAAGGAGAAAGTGAGAGAGGAGCCAGAGGTTGAAGAAGGGATAATTGGTTTCTACTTCAATGCCTTGCTTGGTACTTGCAGTCTTGGAAAGCCAGTCCAGACCACGGCCATGGTCCATCTGCATGACGGCCCAACCATGTGTAGTCCCTAACATTCCGCGGATGTTATTTGTCGTGCGCGCGACAAATCAACCTCGCGTCGTTGAAGGGGAGCTACGATACGAGGTGGCAGGCGACGTCGTGGGCCAAATCCAGGGGCGGCCCAACCCACCCGCGCCGCCGTCGCCGGCGATGATGATGAGGAGGCGGCCGCCGTTTCTAGGTTAGGGTTTGGGGTTACCAGGGTTCGAGGGTGGGGGCTGCTAGGGTGGGTCTTCCTCTTCACCTCTGGGCTTAAAGGGGAGGGCCGGGGACGGCCGCTAGACCGGCGATGGTGGCGGTCGGCGGGCGGCTGAGACTGGCGGCGATGGCACCACCGGTCAGGCGGTGGTGGATGGCAGTCGGGGAGGGCTAGCGGTGGGGGTGAGGCAGCCGCTAGGTTAGTGGAGTTCTGAGGAAGCCGGATTAGCTGGCGGCGGTGGAGGGCGGCGGCGGAGGCGTGGACGCCGAAGCCGGGGGAGGTGGTGGCGGCGGGAGAGCTCGGCGCCGCGAAGGTTAGCGGTGGCGGCGGTGGGAGGGCGGCAGCAGAGGTGGGGGAGCTAGAGCCGGGGCGGCACCTGATGGGCCGCTCGAATTTGGCCCACGAGCGCTTCGGCGACGCGTCGTCTCGGGGTCGCGCGCGCGACGAATATCATCCCCCCCTAACATTCCCCCCTTCTTAAAATTCAACTTGCCCCCAAGTTGACTCAAAATCTCAGAACCACCAGGATCCCAAGGTACATGAAGTTTTGTGATGGAATCACATGGTTCCTTAGGTGCTTGTGCTTCACAGGTAAATCCATGCAATTCTTGAGCCGACTTCAGAGGATATAAGCAAACTACGTTCAGCTGCCAGTGTACATGACTTGATAACACTGGAGGATGAGTGAAAGTAGCGCTTGGAACCCATGACACCTGCAAATTCATTGCCAGCATCAGCTCCCAGAATGCTGAATGCCACAACACTTGGCTGCCATTAACACATTTTGTCTCCCAGATTTCTTTAGAATCACTTGCATGCCTAGAGAGAGATGAAATCACCAAAGCAGTAATGCACCACGGACATCTATTATATTAATAAGGGAGTGTTAAAAGAAGCCACCACATTCGTCGAGAGGGCCAAAAAATTCCCACGTTAATCAGAAAAAAGAAAAGCTCTCCACTGTCGGATTTTATGAAAATCTAATGGTCCATATTCATCCAAGAGTCCATAATTTAATTTGGGATCTATTAGACACATATGGTACGGCTTTGATTTCATTAGGGAAAAATATAAACAAATAAATTGAATCGGACATGGTGCCCTACGGGAAAAAAGTTCTTACGTGGCATGGAATTTGACTACTCGGAATCTATCGAATATAGGATACAACTTTGTATTTAATTAGGAAAAAGTATAAAAACAGATTTGGACTGTACAAGATGTATTATACGTGGCATAGTAGAAATATAATATGAATCCGACATATAGCGTATCCCACACCTACACCTACCAAAATAGCACAGCTCCAAAAACGCTAAGAATAAAAAGAAAAGAGCCTAGACCGTCGGATTTGTATGAACATGTAATAATATATGCCAATTCATATATCTAATACAACTGAATTGAAAAATATATGCTATTAATTTGTCACTATATTACATTCATCGAAGGCGCCGAGGCAGAAATGATAAAAGTTAGTGGTACGGCCACACAAAACACGGGTTAGTGGCTATCGAATTATGTTGGTATGGTTGTGATATGTCCTTGAAGAAACATTTTTAGGCTTAAAATAATCTTTGTTTTCTACAACTACCCTCTGATCTTTTAGTGGAGAGCACCAGCAGTGAATTCATATAGAGCTAGCACAGAAAATATGGCTACTTAATTTAGTATTTTACTACTAACAATAATTAGAGCGAGATGATTATGTCGGTATGTATATGATACATCCTTGAGAAAAAGCAGTTTTCAAGTTTACAAGAAAAAAAAGACATGTTTTTGGTTTTGTAGATACTACCTCTTATCTTACACAATAAAATAGCAGCAGTGACGTATAAAGCTGGCACACAATATGGCTGTTTAATTTAGTCTTCTACGACTAATAATAATTAGAGTGAGATGATTGTATCAGTACATCAGTTATATATCGCTTGAAGGAACCTTTTTTTTCAGACTTACAAGGAAAAAGACATATTCTTTGTTTTCCAGCTACTACCATCTGATCTTCTAGCAGAAAAAAACAGTAGTGAAGTATAGAGTAGCACACAGTATGGCGGCATAACTACTAAGAACAATTAGAGTGAGCGAGATGATTATGTAGGTACATCTGTGATACATCACTAGAAGAAAACAATTTTTTCAGACTTACGAGCAAGACATTTTTTTTTTGTTTTTAACCTACTACCCGTTGGCATTTGATCTTCCAATGAAAAACACCACCAATGAAGTTAGAGCTAACACACAATATGACTGCTTAATTTAGTCTTTGACGACAATTATTGGAGTGAGTGAGATGATTATGTCAATCTATTTGTGATACATCGCCTGAAGGAAGTATTTTTTTCTATGCTTACGAGAAAAAGACATATTCTTTGTTTCTAGCTACTACCCTATGATATTCCAATGGAAAACACCAGTAGTGAAGTATAGAAATAACACATAATATGTGTGACAACTCAATTTAGTCTTCTATGACTAACAATAATTAGAGCGAGATGCTCAAACTTACATATATTGATTTAAATTGTGGTTCTTTTTCTGAGTTCTAAATTATTTTCTATTTTATGTTGGTCCTAGATAAATTATACTACTGAGTTCAATATTAAAATTCACTTTAGTTTTGTTCTGACAAAAACTTCTCTAACTTTGACCAATTAGTTTTTTAAATATATTAATACCTACAGTATCAAAACAAATTTCATATTAGGTCGTCGTGAACTAATTTGATGCTATAGTTGTTAGTGCCTTTTATATAGAGTCGGTCATAATAAAACAAATCAATTAAGTATAAAGCTGAAGTGTATAATTTGGAACAGAGAATACGTGGTTCTTTCTCTGAGTTCTAAATTATTTTCCATTTTATGTTGGTCCTAGATAAATCATACTTCTGTTGCTTCACGTTACAATTCACTTTACTTTTGTTCCGATAAAAACTTCTCTAACTTTGACCTTTTAGTTTTATAAAATATATTAATATCTACACTATCAAAATATATTTCATATTAGGTCACAGTGAACTAATTTGATGTTATACTTTTTAGTGCCTTTTTATATAGAGTCGGTCATAATAAAACAAATCAATTAAGTATAAAGCTGAAGTGTATAATTTGGAAAGAGAATACTTCTCTTACTTCGATAGAGTTTGACAAAAGATCTACATTTTGCCCAAAAAAGTGAGGGCTAAACCTCTCCTCTATCTTTATGTATAAGGGGATGTTAAAAGAAGTCATTATGTTCGCAGATCAAGTCTTAAAATTACCGCATTAATAAAAAATATGAAAAAATCTAGACAGTTGGATATTTTGAACATCAAACTATCCACACAATTAGTTTTTATGGGTAATCCAAATATTTTGTACCAATATAGCTATTTAAAAGCTAAACTTTAAATAGAGATTAAGCTATCGAAGGCCTATAATTATTAAGTTAATCGGAAAAAAGTAAAGAACCTAAAACATTACATCTAATAGCCTACATTAACCCAAAGATATTATATCAAATACAAACACACAAAAGGAAAATGGTTACATTGTTGATTGTTATGGTTATCTAACAGTATGGGTTAATCCAACTGATTTATATCAAATAAAAATGCTGCATTTTGCAAAAAAAAAAAAAAAAAACCATCGGCCATTTGATTCAAAAGAACCACATTCTTCGTGAGTGCTTCAAAAAATACCATACTAATCAATAAAAAAGAGAAATATTTGAACTATTATGATACACTAGGACTAGGTGGGGAGATAATTTATCATAAAATTGCTAGCAAATGAAAAAAGTGTGCAAGCTCTTGGTAAATTTTAATGTTGTATCTCGACATAGAACATGTATTGGAAAGTGAACATTGGGAGATAATACATATGATCTCGATCTTGACAATCTTTGATTGATCGTGTTGGGACGTGTCATGATAAGTCATACAACTACAACAGTTGCTGGTGATGATAGTGAGAAGTAACGGTATAGGTGAGACACCTTGCAAAACACCGAAGGGTGTGAAGTCTATGCAGTTTTGGACCATATTTATTGAGACCTAGAGATGTGCAAAGTCTTCTTTTTCTTCTATTACAATGCATGGGTATATTGGCTATAATAATTTAATGTTTGATAGACATATTTATTAACCTCTTAAGATTATATTATCTAGCTTATACAATCCTGAGTAGGCAATAAATACTCCAAATTATTATGTACTTTATTTAATTAGAGGGGACTAATTATTATAATGGTTACACAAAGGAAGTTGCGGAGTATATGCAACATCCAAAATTTAAATTTAAAATAGTAATAATATTTGAATCACAAGTTAATATATAATTTTTTACTTGAGGACTATGTTTAATATAAGAAAAAACTAGCTACCCGCGCTATTTGCGCGGGCCAGCTTGCTAGTTGAGCCTTAAGCAAACGATCTGGCACCAACAGTTCACATCTGCTGTCAGGATCTTGCATAGTGCGCAACTGAAGAATTAAAACTGCAGTGCCACGAGAGTGGAATAATTTCTGAAACAACTGAAATGCAGCCCTTACCATCATATACATGTACCATTGGAAATCCATTTCGATTATGGCTGGAGTACTCAATGGTTCAGTAAAATTTCTGTTGGTCTTCCAATAGAATATGACCAGATAAAATTTGGCATCTGGAGTGTATAGCATGAATGGACAAATGAATTTTGCTTGTATGCCGGCCTCCTCATTGCTATGATATTTGTATGATTTTTGTGCAGCAAAGAGTAATTCCAGCTCAACAAGAAATCCAATTCGACAAAATCTTGCTTTATGAAGTATTTCACAGCCATGCACTGATAGTGGCAGAGGATGTACAACACGGCACTGCACTGACAACTGTGCAACTTGACTTCTGGCTCCAATTCCAAAACTGAACTAATACTCCCTGAACTAGCATGCTGAATAAACAAGTAATATCACCATATGGCTGACACAGACACATTAAAATTTGCGGCAAAGGCACAATTGCAGTATTTGTCAATTCACCCAAGCACCACACTGTACCGGTATTCCAGTTGTGCAACCATGAAAGCTTGGATTTGAAAATTGAACACTTGCTTGTGCGGACACCATGAAGTTGGTGTAGCTTCGACAGCATGTACGGACACCAGAATGTCAAGGTCAGCATCCTGGCATTTTGTTGAACACTTCGTCGGCACGACCATGGAAACATCAATGGTCGCCGCATGGGTGGCCAAGGCTACTGCTGCAGTAACACTGGTGTTGATGATGCCGGCAGTCTCAGCAGTGGCAGACGTCTGCACAAGGGTCGGAGAAGTAGTGGACGCTGGAGAATCTGGCAGTCCGGTGGTCCCAGACAAGAAAATCCGCACATCATGGCTGCGCCGCGGAATCTCCTCAAATGCGACCCCAAGAGAGTTGACGCGGCCAGAACATGGTTGCTGGACTGGCAAATAACAGAGGCCGATGGAGGTGGACATTCAGCATTAGGTGCCACCGAGGGTAGCGGTGGGGTGGTGATTGGTGAACGCCGCCGATGTTGTCGCCGTGGGGCGTGCAATGGCGCCGATGAGTTGGCTCGCAACACCCAAGGTAGCGGTCGTCGCCGATGAGAGAGTCGATGCAGTACTCGTGGAAGCCGTGATTGAGGACGAGCTGGTCAGCGCAGCATACGTCGGCGAGGAAGTCGACGCAGTGGATTGGATCTGAGCGAGCAGCAGAGGCAGCCAAGCAGGGCCGCGCCACCGCGCGAGATGAAAGGCGGGGCCGCTGCCGCGCGAGGAGGTGGCCGGGCGAGGGTGCGGGGGAGGAGAGGCGGCGTGCGTGGATGCGCCGCCGTGCAAGGAGGTGGCCGTGCGGGGCGTGGGGAGGATATGCGGCACGCGGGGACGCGGCGGGGCGTGTGGGTCTGGGGAGAAGATAAGGTTGGAACAGAGAAGCAAGAGTACGGGAGGAAATGAGGTGCACCACCGCCCCACCGTCCACCAGACACAACCGAAAGTAAAGGCAGCCGTGCCTGCATGCATGCATCCCTAGATAGCGGCATTGTCCGTCGTCGTCGTGCGCATGCAGCAGGTCCGATCCTCACCAGCTCCACTGGCATCTGCCAGCTTACATCACTCCACAATGCCACATCGGCTGGCCTCACGGTTAGCGGGTTAGATCCATCGATCATCTCCATGCATTAATGCATCGATCCCAATTCAATTCATTTCTTCCATCGTCCTTGTCGTTCATGCATTAATATTTTTGTACATTCGGTTATGATAAGCCATCAGTTCCGGTTGGGAACCCTTTTTCAGCCTCGGATTTCCTACCGGGACTACGGAAGCGAGACTAAATCCCTCAGCCTATAGTTCTGGATGCATGACCTAGGACTAAATAGACCTTAAATCCCGATTGGTAGTACCAACCAGGACAAAACTAGCTTCTCCCACATTAGCAACCAATGTGGCCGCGCACGCCTTTAGTACCAACTGGGACTAAAGGTGATAAGGCGTACACGTGGCTATATGTATGTAAATGTACATATATTAGGCACAAAAAAGCAATACATATGTATAATCTTTCTGACTATAATTTTTAGACAATTCCATTAGAAATAGTCTAACATAATTGTGGCACGCTGGGATGTGGGATCTACAGATGAGAACGTGTGCTAGTCACGGACTGCAAGTACACAACTACACATACATGTGTATGAGAGATCAATCCTGCACCCAGCGAGCCGTGTCTAGAATTTTGGCCTGAACATGGTGGACGTGCTGCTCCTGATGTGCTTCTTGAAAGCATCCATGAGCACCACCGGACGAAGCGACACGGACAGATGCACGTCGCCGTCCCGCCTACCACCCGAGAGCACTACCCTACTACCAACACGGTCGTCGTCGTCGCCATGGCCAGGCGTCTCGGGGCACCCGGGCATGTACACGGGAACCACCGTATCAGGCATGCCAAGCCTAAAATCCGGCGTCTGGTACAGCCGGAACAGCGGGCTCCCGCCCACGCTGACGACCCGCGCGGCGGGCAGGCCCATGACCCGCTCGACCAACGCCCCGATCCCGGCCACCGGCGCCGCCGCCGCCGTCACCTCCCTCAGAGCCGCTACGATCGCCCGGGCGGCGCGCAGGAGCCCTGCTGCCTCGTCGAGCAGCTCCCCCGCGTCGGCGCTCGCGACGCAACCCCTCACGCAGTTGCCGAAGTAGCCCGCGGCGACGGGCGGGTGGAGGCGTGCGCGCAGGTCCACCTGGAAGAGGAGGTGCGTGTCGTCCCCGGCGGCGAGGCCCTTGGCGTGGACGAACGCCGTCCAGATCAGAGCGGATAACGCGACGAACGTGGAAACCGGCTTCGCTGCTGCCGCCTTGCTGTTCGTCGATGACGACGCGAGCGCGTCTATGCGCCGCTTCAGCCTCCGGATGTCGTCGGCGCCGAGGACGATGGTCTGGCGCCACAGACTTGACGACTTCTTGCTAGAGCTGCCCTCTGTGATCATCGCCTGGATCGGATCATCATCACTGGTTATTATATTACCTCTACTGTAGTAGACGTGTAGTTCAGTGTGAAGCGATCGAGAGACACGTACCACGGGAAGATTCGGCGCGACCTTGCTGAACACGTGGCGCGCGAGCTCGTCGCCGCGGGGGTGGGCGCGGGAGACGGCGTCCCTGGCGTAGTCTGGCATTGTTGGGAGGGCCACAGGTGATCCTCGGCCGCGGGAGATGGAGAACCACGCGTCTGTTGGGCCCCTGGATCCCTCAGCTCACGCTCTAGTTGTCACACGCGCTCGCGCACGCTCGGGCTCGCCGAGCTGCTCGCCGTCGTGGGGAAGAAGATGAACAGTAACGAGACGAGATTCCGGCGTACGCCGCGGCCAAAGGCTTGGCCTTGTATCTTGGCACTCCATTAACCTCAGGGGACACAAAATGAAGGGGAATACACAGACTTTTATAGCCTCACACGCACGCACACAGCTCGCCACGATCCGCGTCCTCTGGCCACCATGCCCGCGCGACCTGGTCGCGTTCCGTTGGGCGTGGCCTCGATCCTCCGCGATTCCTTGCTGCTTGAGCTGTGCCTCCGGTTCCTCCTCCACGTGCTCTCCTCCAACGGCTCCAACGGTCCTCGTGCAACGTCCTCCGCAGCTCCCGCTCCGCCATGGCCGCTCTGCCGCTGACTGAGCTCGATGCGGTCACGCGCACCAACTCGTCTTCTCGCGTTCAGTCCGTGCACACCGGACTCTCCTTGATCGCGTACATCTCCTTGGCACGGCCACTGCATACGCGCAGCCCTCTGGACTCCACTCGGCACGATCCGGCGCGGCGGCGCCGACCCAGTGTTCGTGCCGCCCGACCTTGCACTCGAGTCGCCGACCCTGCGCTCGTCTCGCCCGACCCAGCGTCCGCGTCGCCGACCCTGCGCTCGTCTCGCCCGACCCAGCGGACGCGTCGCCGACCCTGCGCTCGTCTCCGTGTCGCCCGACCCTACGCGTACACACACTCTGCGCCCATGTGGCGCACACACCCGCGCCCATGGCGCACACACACCCGCGCCAAGGCGCGTTTATTCCTAACAGCGTCCGGGAACAGAACGAAGCCACGGCCATCGACGACGGCATGGAGAGCGGACACTCCGAGCGCCATGCCACTGCCGGCGATCAACCGCGTGGCCTGCACGGTCATGACGGGCGCTGGGAGCACCCGGGCGTCGAGCTCCGGCACCAGGCTCACAACCTCCATCTCGCCAGCCGCAACGGCCTCGGCCTCGAAGAAGGCGACCCCGGGGTCAGAGCAGTCGACCACCACGTCCCGGGTCTCCTCGACGTAGGCCAGTTTACCGGCGAGCGGGAGGTAGAGTGCGACCGCGGCCGCCAGGGACTCCCTGAGCCTTTTCACCACGGCAGCGAACTCCTCGTCGCCGCCGCCGGCCTTCTCGTACAGGAACACCTGCTGGACTGGCCGCGTCGCGACCCACGGCGCGTCGAGGAAGGAGAGCTTCACCTTCGCGTTCTCCGGTGACGGTGCCGGTGCCGGCGCGACGCGGGACACGGAGAGCCTGCGCACAGCGTTCTTGTTGTTGTCCATGTAGCCAGCTAGCTACAACAGCAAACGAAGCGGAATATGGTTCTGTGTTTACGCGCGATGAGAGAACAAGTGGTTGGGATTATTTGTGGAAGCTATAATCAGTCCGGCCAGCTTACTTGAAATACAACTAACACATAAGTAGCATAGAAAACAACTTTATCCGGGTGCCTGTGAATTTCATTACATAACTAACACATGCATGAAAGGGATGCTGGAAGAAAGTCGTTGCAGCTAAAGACGATGTTGATGTATTACCAGCACGATTTATTATTGGTCGAGGACAAGCGACGGAGGATATTCATAAGGAAATTATTATGTGGGAGCTGAATAAAACGTTTTCTCCTATCATGGAATGTGATATATATTTATATATTATGCCATATATAGCAGAGACCCATTAGATCAGGTCACACACAGACAGGCATCTGTAGGGGAAGGAGCTAGGACTAGGAGCCGCCGCTCGACAGACTGAGACTAGTGATGGGTATGGTACGTGATTATCACCCTCCAACAACCCCATACTTCCATTCTCTAATTTATATTCCTCCGTCTAACTAACGTAAAAGCAAAAACTTTTGGTTACAGTTTGAGAGTGCTGGCCACCCGGTTTCATAAAAGATCATACTTTAAGATTGTAATAAAACATATAGATTTCTTTAATGAATAAATTGAGGTGGAAGAGGGAGGGAGCAAGCAATACATATATAGTGCGAGCCGGGCGTTTCTAGAAAGAAATCCTAAATTTCTCAACTATATTAAATCAAGGCACCCCAGGGGACTCAACTAACGTGAAGCATTGCCATCTCAAGATACAAATGTTGGCTTCAAATAGAGGCACATAATCACTTGAGTGCTATCCAATGCTGAAAATACTACACATGAACTTAGCAACAACATATAACCAATGCAATGCTACTTTTAAATTGAAAACTATCAGTGATATGTAACAGACATGCCAAAAGAAGAGCACAATAAAGGACTGATGTGCATGGGAAATAATATATAGAGTTGGATTAGTAAGATGCTAAGGAACCAGGGATTACACAGTGGAATATTATTGTATGTAAAATGTTCCATCAGTTTGCTTGAGCGTTGGGCAAGATAGTTGTTCACCGACCGAGAAATGGAAGGGTAAAGTAGATGTTCACTGTCCGATGATAATCGCAAACTGGAGGTGAGTCCTGATATGAAAATAGCAAAAGAGAGAATGGTTGTGATGAAGCAAATAATTGGCAACACGAAGGTCATTGTTGCCGAGAAAATAACGATTAAGTTAACCTCTTTAATATATGATTAAAATAATTAGGAAAAAACTTTTAAGTCCTAGTTCAGTTCACCTCTTTAATCTATAATTTCTCCAGTCAGAGAAAAACCTGAGTCCTAGTTCTTTTAAAATAGAGAGGTAATCTCAGACAACACCACATGTATTACCCCCCCCCCCCCCCCCCCCCCGCCCCCGAAAAAGGAGGTAAGACATGCGCCAAACTACGTTTGTGTACATAAATCAACAGAGGGAAAATATAGGCACATGCAGATATTACATTTCAAGATGTGGAAGAAAAAAAAAATGAAATGTTTACTTTTGTGCCAGCGGCGCATGTTGGATAAATTGCAAGAAAATAAAGAAGTTAATATCCCCTATCGTAAGTATTCCAAACCACAGCAAAGGAAGGTTACGAACGGTAGATTTTGTCATTATCATTATAAATTAGCGAGTTAGCGACTATGAAATGGTGGCCACCCAAAAAACATACGCACATATAATTTCTACCCTTTTACTTTCCTATATCAGTAGGAAGAGGGAAACGAACTAACAGTAGCCTAAGCAGGTAGCTCTATTAAAAAAAAAACAACATAAGCTTACTTAGAGTTAGGAATGAGGATAGGTGAGACATAGTTATCAGTCCGTCCATTGGGACATATGTTTTAACTTGTGTGTGGCTTCTAGGTGTAACTACTATATCCATTAGAATGTGATCTTAAAAATCCAAAATGTTGTGTTGAATATTAGTAAATGAAAGTACTGCAATATCAACAAGCTAAGTATGTGCTAGTAAAGGACACAATCTGGGGACGTCATTTATAATTGAGTTAACAAGCAAAAATCTTAGGAACTAAAAGTATACTTAAATCATATAATTGATGCACAAACTGGTTCACATAATGAGTAAATAAACAAATCTTTTCCCTTACTGCATATCGACATTAAGGCCGGATTCTAGGCACGAATAATCTTATTTAGGTGTGGCAGTAGAATGTGCAGGACTTTGATCATGAACATATTAGAGAAACAATCAGACTGCTCTCTGTCAGAAATGATATCTACAAATGAATGTCTATTCTCTAGGAAAGAAAAAAACAAACATATTGAAGTGAAACAACTGAAAGTGAGGTCCATCCCTTAGTTAGTTTACCATATCTTTTCAAAATTTAGTTGTGCTTCTTCATGAACTCCAGAACTGGATGGTTCTCCAAAAAGTCTTCAAAAGTCGGTTTAAATCCTCCTAATATCAATCAACTAAACAATGAATATAGAACAACAGTGATGAACCACAGAGCATGCTTGGTTGAAATTAAAATGATCAATAGCTGAACATGTCAGATCATATAATATTTTGATATACAAGAGCTGTTTTGTTGCTTCAAAATTGTGAGTACCTTCACTTTAGCAGAAATAAAAAGGATAATCAGTATAGTGTCTCTTAGCTTTGTTATCCAGGCAACAGCTAGATCGCTCAGTCAAAACTTGCAGTGAAAAATAATGCCCAAATCAGTTTGTGAATGACTGAATATAGAAAAACAGTTATAAAACAGTGAATACAGAAGAACGTGTTGGCAAACACTATTTTACTGTTGGTATTCCCGTCACAACGCTCTCTGAATATGCAAGGTACACCACCTCACCACCAAACTTTGTGGACTTCTACCATATTGCCCTAAATTTGTCTGACATATCACCCTGCATCTACTGAAAAATTACATGGCTAAACTCCATCTATGTCCATGTACTGATGATGTTTCAGAGGAGCTTCTCCCTAAAATTATACATGTGAATTCTCATATAAATAAAAATGTATAACTTTTTAATTGCTTGGCGTGGTGGACTAGTAAGCTACCGTGTGCAAACTACCCAAAACATTAACCCTAAAACTACATATTCTTAACCCCCCACATATTATATGCAGATTAAGATATATCTTCCATGTTGCAAATAGCGACATTATGGAAACAGCAAGGGTCCCGCAGTATTCTCACCTAAATTATCAGATGAAATCGCAGCGAGGTTATGGAACAGATAATCAAAGTTGTAGGGGGGATGAATGGTGGCATACATATCTGTTAAGGTAAAATTAAACACATGAACAAACTAGATCACAGGTATATATTTACCTCTTATTTTGGAGGAATTCCCGTGCTAGATCTATGAGCTGCCTTTCATCCAACCGTGCGCTATGAATGTTCTCGTACTTTTGCTTGTCAAGTTCATAAAGGATGTCCTTGAGAAGTTTCTTTGTGTTAGGATTCCGAGACACCGGAACGAAAGCAATGAAATCAAATTTGTTCTTAAGCTTGTTACACACCGCTTTTGCAAGCGTTGTCTTGCCTAGTCCACCAAATCCAACAATAGAGATTATCCTTTGTTGCTGTGTGGACGTGTCATCTTCAGCTATCACCCTTGTGATGAATTCTTCCCTTGCCTCATCAATTCCAACAAGGTCGGTCAGTTTGGTGTATAGAGCTGTTACACGAGGGTCAACCGAGGTGGTTTTGGTAGGAGTAATACTATCCACGACCTTGTACCTATCCAAAAAGAAACATCAGAAATTCATTCTTACACCCATTACGCTAAGATGCAGAAATTAAAAACGAGACTACAGTACTTTTGAGGAGTCCCTGTCCAACCTATCATGTCGCTCGGCCACCTCCTTGACACGCTCCTTGAGGTCCTTGATCTCATGGCCAATCCCACTGTAAGCCCAGGCCTTGGTGAGCATTTGCGTCATCTTCTTGACGAATCTTTTAATGCTCTTTTTGCTGGGGCGTTCATCGGTGCCTTGGACACGGACCAGGAAGCTGTCAATGATGTCCTCCATGTCGTATGACAGCTCCCTGATGTCCGCAGCCCACATCTTAACTAGCACAGTGAGGTTCTCCGGCGGCACCTCACCAACCATGCGAAGAGTGGCATGGATTCTCTGAAGTTCTTTGGATACATACTGGATGTCTTTCTTGGCGTTCTTGTGCAGATTGTACTCATCCGTGAGCAGCTGGGTAAGCTTGGGGAGGAGGACGCCCAGTGCCGCCGTCGCAGACGCCATATGTCTCCCAATCACAGATTCAGCAGCCTACCAAGCGTTTTATTTGTAGAGAAGAAAAATAAACCACAAGATATATATTAGGATAATTAAGGATGAGATAATGTTTTGTTAGAATCAAATTAGGTTGATTTAAATATAAGTTCCCTGCGTATTTAAATATAAGTCGGGGTTGATTTTTTTCCAGAACTTCAATCAATTGTCTTATTAAAAAAATTTGTAAACATATAAAAAACAATGCAAGTTATGCATAAATTCTCTACAATAATAAAACAAATCATAACAAAATAAATAATAATTTATAATTTTTTAAATAAGACGAATGATCATAGTTTTATAAAAAATCAAACATGTTATATATTTAAATGCGGAGGGAGTACCTAACATCATTTCTCGCTTCTCTGCATATCGATCAACAATGAAACTGCATGGTATGCTCCGGGGCTGTGCTCGGCTTATACTTGTGGCACGCTGGAGGAGTATCTGGATTCTGGAGATGAGAAACAGAGTTGATGAACCGTGACCTTACCTGATTTCAGATGCAGAGTTCCTCCACTATTGAAGCAGCAGTACAGAATTCTCTCTCTCTCTATCTATCTCTATCTCTCTCTCTATCTCTCTTGTATGAGTACGTGTGCTAGAGTTGACGGACTGCAGGTCAAGGTCTTTGGGGGTACAATAATGTAGCGTGCTAGATGGCCGGGCCATGGCCCACAATTGTGAGGACTGACGCACCAGGAAGGTGTCAACGATATCCTCTTTGTCGTAGGGACAGCTCCCTGACGTTAAGTGCCCAGATCCTGACGAGCTCGCTGTCGCTGAGCTGCTCCAGGGGCACCTCGCAGATGTGGCGCGCATGGTCTCGAGCTCCCATGAGAGGAACTGGCGTTCTTGTGCGTTGTACTCATCCTTGAGCAGCTGGCCTGGGCGAGCTTGGGAAGCAGGGTGCCCAGCGCTCCGTTGCGAACTCCATGGCCCACGAGGTTAGATGCAGCCTAGGTTACCTTGATCACACATATGAGATGTAGCACAGGATAGCAGAAGGGTTGAGATGTTTTGCTCGAATCGAATCAGCTGCTTAACTGTGCTACATGTGTGCTGGGCTTATTTGCTACGAAATTTGTGCGAGGAGGATGTAGAGATCAGATTAAACAGAGTTCAAAGGTAGCCACATTTCAGAAGCACAGTTCATCTACTGAAGAATGAGCAGAGGACTCTCTATCTCTCTCGTATGCTAGCTAGGTGCCTGATGAATTATGGAGTCCACGTCTCTATGCGTCTCCTCCATCGTTCACATGAGCACAATAACGCAGTAGCTAGACCAGTCGACGACACAGACCAAAGATATTTCATTCATACCGTATTTATGGGGGTCGCATCGTTCCCCCACTACAGCTAGTTGCCCAAGCGTCCCTATACAGCATTACAAGTTACAAATACATCTCATTCTTTGTTCGCCAATAGTCAACACGTAGGCGTGGCGTGTGCGTTTAAATAAAAATATATATGTCTTGTGGTTGGAACGAAAGAAATGAGAGCCATGCATCCATGAGGGGAAATTTTCCCAGCCGAGAAAAAAAAAAGAGAAAACTGATATTCATGTTTCTCTGTCGGGACTTGTTTTTTATATTACCGGTCAAAATTTCCGTTTGTTTTAAATTTGATTTTCAAAAATGGCTCTAGTAGACTATAAGATTGCAAAAGGGGCCGCGAATCTCTCCCATTTGGCCATAAAATCACTTTTCCCTCTTCCATCTTGCCCATTTATCGAATCACCACCACACGGACGCACATACAACATTGTCGTCATTCATTTTTTGTTGTGTTTCTCGACCTATTATTATGTTAAATTGTTTGAAAATAATCTATATGACTAATTGAAGAAATTTAAGTAATTCTTTTTCTAAATTTTGTCTGACTTTTTTGAGAAAACCAAAATTTTTCAAAAAATCCGATAATCACGTTTCTCAGTTACCTATGGTTTTTTTTTTCAATACAGGTAAAGCGATGGCGCTTATTTTTTCTCCTAACACACTTGTGCAGGCCCGTCGATTGGGCAGCGCAAGTGGAGAGACGGAACAGGGTCACCAAAAAATTAAGGCCTCCAAAATCAATACTAAATAATACTAGTACACTTACTAGTTAAAATGTATTTTGATTCATCTTCTTTGGTTGTCATTTATTTGCTAAAATGTATTTTGATTCATCTTCTCTGGTTGTCATTTATTTGCAATGTTCGCGTCTTAATTGTCACATCATTTTCTAAAGTTTGATTTATCTAGTTCTACTAGCTTCATCATGTCTGTTCACATATATAATTTTCATCTTTTATTTTGATAGCATGAATACATATTGTATTTCTTTGTGTTAGAAAAAACATATAGTTAAATCATATAACAAAAAATACTTTTAAATTATATGTTTTATAAAAATAGTGTCCTAATTTGTGTATCGCACCGGGGCCTCAAAATCCTAGGTACGGCCGTGCACTTGTGTAATTTTTTTTAATATGGGAATTGCTTCGGTACTGATCCCTTCCCTTGCTATAAATTTGTTTTTTTAGCACATCTCAAATCAGTAGTTAGCACGATAGGGCCCAACCCTGACCAGCCCAGGAAAGCCCATACGTCGTCATCCCGAATTCCCGATGTGAGTGCATGCGCTCGTGTTCGTTTCTCTGCCCGCTCGAAGCACATCGCCGATCCCGTCGTCGCAAGGCACAGGCGGCTTCATGTCGACCAGCTAGCACTGAGCCACTGATAGATCATGGACGGACAGAGCCTGCTGCCGTTTTTCAATTCCTGCAGGCGTTTTCCCGCCGCTGAATGCCATGAAGACCTTATCGGTTTTATATGAAAGCCCTCCCTGAGATTTCTCTTTCTCTGGATTCATAGCCAAGATCAATTCCAACTAACGGATACTCTATGGGTTTAATTTATCCTGCACCGAGCGAGCAGTGTCTAGAATTTTGGCCTGATCATGGTGGATGTGCTGCTCCTGATGTGCTTCTTGAAAGAATCCAAGAGCACCACCGGACGAAGCGACACGATCAGATGCACGTCGCCGTCTCGCCTACCACCCGAGAGCACTATCCTCCCAACACGGTCGTCAACGTCGCCATGGCCAGGCGGCATCTCGGGGCTCCCAGGCATGTACACGGGAACCACCATATCAGGCACGCCGAGCCCAAAGTCGGGCGTCTGGTACAGCCAGAACAGCGGGCTCCCGCCCACGCTGACGACCCGCCCGGCGGGCAGGCCCATGACCCGCTCGACCCACGCCCCCATCCCGGCCACCGGCGCCTCCGCCGCCGCCACCTCCCTCAGCGCCACCACTATCGCCTTGGCGGCGCGCAGGAGCCCTATTGCCTCGCCGAGCAGCTCCTCCGCGTCGGCGCTCGCGACGCACCCCCTCACGCAGTTGCCGAAGTAGCCCGCGGCGACGGGCGGGCGGAGGCGCGCGCGCAGGTCGACCTGGAAGAGAAGGTGCGTGTCTTCCCCGGCGGCGAGACCCTTGGCGGCAACGAACGCCGTCCAGCTCAGAGCGGATAACGCTACGAACGTGGACACCGGCTTCGCAGCCGCCGCCTTGGTCGTCGTTGTCGACGACGATCCGAGCGTGTCTATGCGCCTCTTCAGTCTCCGGATGCCGGCGGCGTTGAGGACGATGGTCTGGCGCCCCATCCGGGAGTTCTTGCAAAAGCCGCCCTCCGTGATCATCTCCTGGATCGGATCATCATCAGGAGTTATTACCTCTACTGTAGACGTGTGGATCAATTACCATCTAGAAGCTGCACAGTGAGAAGCGATCGAGGGCTACGTAGTACGTACCAGGGGAAGATTTGGCGCGACCTTGCTGAGCACATGGCGCGCGAGCTCGTCGCCGCGGGGGTGAGCATGGGCAATGGCGTCCCTGGCGTATTCTGGCATTCGGACGAGGGACTTGGTGACAGCCATAGCAGGTGAGCCTCCACGGGAGATGGAGAACCAAGCGTCAAGAAACAGAACGAAGGCACGGCCGTCGACGACGGCATGGAGACCGGACACGCCGAGCGCCATACCACCGGCGGCATTCAGTCGCGTGGCCTGCACGGTCATGACTGGCGCTGGGAGCACCCGGGCGTCGAGCTCCGGCACCAGGCTCTCAACCTCCATCTCATCGCCGGCGGCCTCGGCCACGAAGAAGGCGACCCCGGGATCAGAGCAGTCGACCACCAAGTCCCGGATCTCCTCGACGTAGGCCAGTTCCCCGGCGAGCGGGAGGTAGAGCGCGAGCGCGGCCGCGAGGGACTCCCTCAGCCGCTTCACTACCGCAGCAAACTCCTCCTCGCCGCCGCCACTATCGTACTTGAACACCTGCTGGACTGGAGGCGTCGCGGCCCACGGCGCGTCGAAGGAGAGCTTCACCTTCACGTTCTCCGCCGGTGCCGGCACCGGCGTGACGCGGGTCACGGAGAGCCTGCGCACACCGATGTTGTCCATCAAGCTAGCTACAACAGCAGACGCGTAAGCTACAACAGTCAAGCTAGGTTTGTTGATTTATATGCATGTCAAAATATCAAAACAAAATTCCCAAAAATAACGTACATATTTGGGTGCAAATAATTCATCAGGTAACTCACGAATGCATGAAAGAGATAATGGAGAAAGTGGCAACCAAAGATGCTGATATATTACCATACCAGCACGTACGAGGATTAGCGATGGTCGAGGATAAGCAAAAGGAAATGTTTCCTTCTAATTGAATGTAATATATATTGTGCCATGGCACCATTAGGACAGGCCACACACTGCACAGACAGGCAGCTATCACTGGACCATCGGCCATGTGGAGGAGTATGATGTGCAGGTAGCAGCCTCCTCCGGCGTCCGGCCACTCGACAGTCGGCAGACCGGTGACCGGTACGGTGATTATCACCCTTCAACAACCCCAAATTTCCATTCTCTCATTTACAATCCTCCATCTATATTAAACATAAAAAAGGAAAAAAACACATTTTACAGCCGTAAACTATCACCGTCGTTGGAATTTTGTCCTCTAATTGCCAAACCAGGCGAAAAACCACTATATTGTGTGGTTTCAAAGTACTCTGCTATCTTGTGGTAGCCGATAGGGCTCACAGCCTGTGAAGCAGGCACTCGCTCTCTCCTACATCATATTTGTGTGGTCGTCGTAATAAGCCATGGCCGGCGTCTCGATCAACTGGAAGAAGAAGTACGGCGTGCCGGCGCTGGGATGGAGGCTCATCGCTGTTGGTACCTTCCGCTCCGGCTTCACCTGGTCCTGCTTCTTTGGCTCCGCGTTTCTTTGCTCCGCCACCTTCTCCGGGACACGAAGTACGTAGCACGTGCGTATATGCTGTAGATGATGGATCAGTGTAGTACATAATCGATATACGAATAACCATATGACGTTATATGTGTATATATGATATATCATCAGCGACAGCTGTACATGGGCGAACGGTTGGGGTGTGGACTCGATCTGCTGTCCTGCACGCTCTGCTTCCTGTGTGCCTTCAACCTCCACAGCAGGCCTCTATACATGGCCACCTTCCTGTCCTTTGTCTACGGCATCGCCTACCTAGCCGTCGGGTGCCTCATCTACCACACCATCCTTTTTCCTACCAGCGTGCCCTTCATCTTCTTCGCAGGTAAAACATCCTCACTAGGTCATGCATGCATGGTCCAGTTCATGGCCTCTGACTGAGTAGTGGTAGTATTAACCATCAGTTCACAGAAGTAGTGATATTTTAACCATCAAGTTTTCCCTTTCTCGATGCAAATATGCAATGCAGGGACGTCCATCCACTAGTACAGAAAGGGCAATCACTGCCGGCTCATCACTGCCGGTTGAGTATGAGCAGGAAGTGATAGCACTATCACTGCCGGATCAGTTTACAATCCGGCAGTGATAACCGCACGATCCCTTCTCAATTATGGGCCCGGCAGTGATGAGGGAGTATCACTGCCGGTCAGTGTTAAAAACCGGCAGCAAAACATCACTGCCGGGTTGGAACAAGACCCAGCAGTGATACTCCCATTATCACTGCCGGTTAGATCGCATAACCGGTAGTGATAATGTATTATCATTGCCGGGTCCGACCCGTCAGTGACGTGCCCTTTTCACTGCCGGTTTGGGGCGGACCTTATCACTGCCGGTCGTTGCCGAACCGGCAGTGTTATAGCTACAAGTATAAAAGGGCGGCCCCACTATACTTCGTTCTCCTCCCTCCCATCCCGAGCACACCCATTCAAGGAGCTCTATTGTTGCGGCCATTTTTCACCAAAATGCACATGGAGTGTTCTTTTTGAAGAATGGGCATAATCTCCTTGCTTTAACAGAGGTAACTACCAAACCTCTATGTTGCTTGTGACCTATGGTTACATTAATTGTCTTTGTTCATGAGTTCTTTGTTCATGTTCATGTCCTCAAGTTAATTTACCAATCCCATGGTTGTACTTTGTTCATGTTCATTTTAGAGTGCATTCTCCATGGTGGCACCCGAATTTTGGTGATTTAATCCATCCAGTGTCGGAAATTTAAGGTTAGTAGTTATGTACCCATGTAATTCCCTTAGTTTCTTCATTTTTATTAGACTTGAATACGCTTCCAGCATTTGAATACCCGAACAATGTTATAAAAACTGTGTTAGTATAATTCTATATAAATTTGGTGGTTTATTTAGAGGCATAATAAGTTTTAAAGTCTAAGTAATTCTTTTCATTTTTCATTCATAGATGGATCGAGGATGGATGTACGGTACCCGTTCGGATGGTCAGTTCCTGAAGGGCATTGAATCCTTTATTCGGGCGGCCAAAGCTTACGTCACACATAATCTACAGGACGAAGGCTACATGTGCTGCCCATGTAGAGATTGCAAGAATCAGAAGCTATCTCGTGACCCCGAGGTGATACGAACTCACTTGATTACCCGGGGTTTCACGGAAGACTATAAGATATGGACTAAGCATGGGGAAGATGGTGAGAGCATAGCAGATGACCAAGGAGTGCTTGCCTTGGATGACCAAGGTGGCTATGGGAGCATCATTGGCTCAGATGTCAACAGAGAAGAGGTGGTTAACGTTGTTTTTAGGAATACGTTAGCTGATGATGCTGTGGAAGATGGTCTTTCAAAGATGTTGAACGATGCTGAGGCTGGGACCCTTTGTCCAAAATAGTTGGAGAAGCTGAAGAAAATGAGAAAGGATGCAAAAACTCCGTTGTATCCGGGTTGCGAAGTGAGCAAATTAGAAGCCGACCTCATGCTTCTAGGGATGAAATCTACTCATGGTTTGTCTGATAAATGCTTTGGAGAGGTGTTGCGTATACTAAAGAAATTGCTCCCAGGCCCTAATGAGTTACCAGAGACGACCAATGAGGCCAAGCAAATGATCTGCCCACTCGGCCTTGAAGTTGAAAAAATCCATGCATGCAGAAATGATTGCATATTGTACCGTGGTAAATACAAAGACTTGGATAGGTGCCCACCGTGCGAAGCTCCACGGTACAAGCATGTCCAAAATGGTAGTAGGACCAAAGGCGGCCCGGTAAAAGTCGCATGGTATTTTCCAATATTGCCTCGCTTGGAGAGGTTGTTCGCAAACGCAGAGGTAGCCATGCTACTGTGTTGGCATGCAGAAGGGCGTAAGAAAGATAAAATGCTCAGGCATCCTGCTGATGGTTCTGATTGGAGGACCATCAATTCTATATTCAAGAAGAATTTTGGCTATGATCCAAGAAATATTAGGTTCGGGTTGAGTACAGATGGGATGAATCCTTTTGACATGGTTAGAAGTAATCATAGCACCTGGCCCGTGACGCTTTGCATATACAACCTGCCACCTTGGCTGTGTATGAAGCGGGCATACCTCCAACTGGCAGTTTTGATCCAAGGGCCAAAACAACCTGGAAATGACATCGATGTGTATTTGGAACCATTGATCGACGATCTACAGAAATTGTGGAATGATGGCCTGATGGTGTGGGATGAGTACAAGAAAGAACACTGCTTGGTGAAGGGAATGCTACTCACTACAATCACTGACCTGCCAGGGCGTGGAAGCTTATCTGGTGAAGCCACAAAAGGATATCATGGATGTGTAGAGTGCTTGGATGAGACCGACGCCAAATGGCTACCGAACAGCTCCAAGATGGTTTATATGGGTAACCGTAGAGGCCTACCCAGGTATCACCCTTACCGCAGAAACAAGAAATCATTTGACGGCACTGCAGACCATCATAAACTTCCACAGTATCGAGATGGGAAGCAGATATTTAAAGAGGTTAGCAAACTCAAAGTCGTCCTTGGCAAGGGAAAAGGACAAGTACCTGCACCAGAAGGTTCTTTGTGGAAAAAAATGTCAATCTTCTGGAAACTTCCTTATTGGAGACACTTGAGTGTACGTCACTCACTTGACCCCATGCACCTAACTAAAAACGTGTGCGCTAGCACACTTGGGACCTTGTTGGCCACGAAGGGAGAATCAAAGGATTCACTAAAAGCACGCATGGACCTAGCAGAAATGGGGGTTAGGGCTGAGCTGCATCCCATAATTCTCAAGGATGGATCTAAGAAGCTTCCGGTTGCATCATGGACCTTGAGTAGGAGGGAAAAGGAGAAGTTTCTATCTTTCTTCAATGAACTCAAAGTACCTATTGGGTACTGTGCAAACCTAAAGAGGCTAGTGAACATGAAAGAGCTCAAACTCAACATCAGCAGTATGAAGGCCCATGACTGCCATGTCATGATGACTCAGTTGCTCCCGGTTGCCCTTAGGGGGATTCTTCCAGACAAACTGTGTGACCCAATAATAAAGCTGTGCTCGTTCTTCAATGCAATCTCACAAAAGGTTATTGATGTGAACACGTTGGACAAGATGCAGGCAGACATAGTCCATACTCTATGCAGGCTTGAGATGCATTTCCCACCTACATTCTTCGATATGTCAGTCCATTTGCTTGTTCACCTTGTAGACCAGATCAAAGCCCTTGGCCCTATGTTCTTGCATCAGATGTGGCCATTTGAGAGGTTAATGAGCATTTTTAGGAAGTATGTTAGGAACAGATTCAGGCCAGAAGGGTGCATGGTCCAGGGATGGCTAACAGAGGAGGCCATTGAGTTTTGCACACACTATCGAGATATCTCGCGGGTTGGTGTTCCTGTATCTCGACATGAGGGAAGACTACAAGGCAGAGGAAAGATCGGTGAGAAATCTGTACTCGTCGATGACCTTGTTGCTTTCAAGCAAGCACACTTCACTGTTCTCCAACAAGCCTCCGTAGTGTCACCATACTTTGACGAGCATAGGCGGGAATTACAAATACAGAATCCAGGAAGAACAGAGGCTTGGCTCGCGAAACAACATAGAGATCGGTTTGGTGAGTGGCTGCGACAACGCACGATGGGAAAAGTGTCGGGTTCTCCTCAGTTGGATGTCTTAGCCATGGGACCATCCACAACATTGCTGAAGTACAAAGGATACGACATAAATGGATTTACATTTTACACAAGACAGCAAGATCAGAGAAGCAGCAACCACAACAGTGGTGTTCGTTTTGATGCGTTCGACGACAATGGTCAGGTCCAAGTGACATACTATGGTGTCATAGACGAGATCTGGGAGCTAGACTACGGTGCATTGAAGGTGCCTCTTTTACGTTGCCAGTGGGTTCGACTCCCTGGGGGAGTCTTCACTGACAAAAAGGATCGTATGACTATCGTGGATCTGAACAACATTGCTTACAAAGACGAACCATTCGTTCTTGCAAAAGATGTACTGCAAGTCTTCTATGCAAAGGACAACTCTAACAAGAACAAACATGTGGTGCTTCAAGGGAAAAGGCATATCGTGGGTGTTGAAGGTGTGACAGACGATGAAGCCTACAAGGGCTACGAGGAAATGCCTCCTTTCGGAGCGGACGTCGACCTGACTATCTTTGAGGAAAGCGAGGAACCTGCATACGTGCGACTTGATCACGATGAGGCCCCGGAGTTCGAATAAAGCAATTGTAATTGTGCACACTTATTATGGAATGAAATATTTCAACAATTGTAATTGTGCTCATTATGTTTCTAAATAATTTAGGTTTTCATCCAGTTAAAATCAGTCCTTATGTTTCTAAACAATTTAGTTTTTGATCCAGTTAAATCACTGCCGGGTTTGGTGCCAACCGGCAGTGATAGCTCATATCACTGCCGGGTAAGTCTTAACCGGCAGTGATACTGGGAGCATCACTGCCGGTTGGCCCTGACCCGGCAGTGATAATAGGAGCATCACTGCCGGGTAAGTCTCAACCGGCAGTGATACTGGGAGCATCACTGCCGGTTGGACCCTGACCCGGCAGTGATAGTCTGCCGGGTAAGTCGGAACCGGCAGTAATAAGGAAGCATCACTGCCGGTTTGAGTGTTGACCCGGCAGTGATGCTCCTAGTATATGTATGCCCTGTCCGTGCAGCCGTTTCATTTCTATCGTGCCGAGGCCAAAATTTTCAGTTCCCGTGGAACGTCGCCGCCGCCACTGGTGATCGCCCCCGCCACCGGAGCTCGCCGCCGCCACCGGTTCTTGCCCGCGCCCCGCGCCTCCGCCATTGGATCTCGCCCCGCGCCTCCGCCACCGGAGCTCGCCCCCGCCACCGGAGCTCTCCCCCGCCACCGGAGTTCTTCGCCGCCTCCGAGGTGACGAACCCGCTGCCATTCATTGTGTGATTCTTGCCACGGGATATAAAAGCAATGTTCCGTATTGGCTCAAGGAGAATTGTGTGATTCATGTTGTGATTCTTGTAATGTTGAACATTAAATAGAACCTTCTGTTGAACATTCTTACCTTCTGTTGATTGTAGGAACATTTCGAGTACTGTTGAACATGCTTGTATCATAACTTCTGTTGAACCCTTGTAATGTTTAATAACTAGTGCGTTGAGCAATACCATCACTTAATTTATCCAGTGTGCAGATTTTTTCAATTATATACTTATCCTACTAAATGATCCCTTAATTTTTTTAATAAAGATGTTAGAAACCTTTCTATAAAACAGATTATGAACTCTTTTTAGAACATCCATATTAATCCTCACAAGAAAAGTTCTAGGGGGATGCACACCAAAAGTAGTAGTGGCAATAGCCTGCAAAGTTCATACCATAAGCCATCTAAAACATATCAAACTTTCTATACCTTTTGCTTTCTGATTAGCTATCCTTTAAAAACATTAAATAGAAATTCTGCTTAAACTTGTATAGTTTATGTTATGAAGGTAGCCATGGTTCGCAATTCCACCCACCGCTTGCCGTCGAACCAAGCTGCACCGGACCAAGAGCAGCAGAATGAACAGAGCCCTAGCTCTTATCTGAACCTCGACCACCCAGAAGAGCATGAAGTGCAGGCACCAGAGCCGGTTGCTAGTTGCTCGGGTAGCAAAGCTTCCAAGAAACGAGGCCGAAGCAAGCTTCCGGCGGGCTGATATGTGATCGTCGAGGTCGATCCAACCGGCGAGCCCACAAGGCCGGCCACTGTATTGGGCCCGTACAAGACGGTGCTTGGTGTCCTTGTAAGGGACTACATCCCAATAAGGTATAGAAGTTGGACCAAAACGAGCCAAAATGACAATGAAGATTGGGTAGTCCCGAACGCGCTCAAGGACCATCTATGGCGGAAGGTTCAAGAAAAATTCACATTTGAGGGATGTGACCTAGAAGTGGTCAAAAAGCGTGCACTGCAGACAATGGCCACTTCATTCAAGAATTTCAAAGTTGATCTAAACAAGCATGTGAAGAAAGGGACCGAGCCAGATTGGACGGAGTACCCGTTCCAGCAACCTCATTGGGATGAATTCAGAGAGTACAAGCTCTCAGAGGCGGCACAGAAACTCAGCCAAGTAAATACGTCGCACTCTAAGAAGAACATTCATCCTCATAAGCTCGGCTCCCGTGGTTACAAGAAAAAAATTGATGAATAGGACAGGCAACAGGCGGAGCTACTCAACCGCGGCGTCACGCCTCAGACTGCCGATTGGGAGCCGAGATCAGTACGGTTCCTATTAGCTAGGGGGGCATCGTACAACCCCGACGGCTCCCTAAGTATCGGCAGTCACCCAAGCTTGGAGGATCTCACTAAGAAGGTTGCCGAGGCGCATGTGGAGGCTTCCCAAGGGAGTCTACAATGCAGCAGGGAGAAGGACGTGCTCACCCATGCACTCGGCACCAAGGAACATCCCGGCCGCACAAGAGGGACCGGCGTTGTTCCTTGGAAGCTTGCTTTCGAGGCTGACGAAGCTAGCCGCCAAGCGCGCAAAGCGGCCGAGGAAGAGCTAAGGCTCAAAGAGATCGAGGAGCGTGTAGAGCAAAGAGTCACAGCCCGATTTCAATCGCAGATCGATCAGTTGATGGCTGCTGCAAGTGCCGCCCGCGCCTCCACACAGACAGCTCCCACAGGCATGAGTCCCATGTTCAAGGGCAGTAGCTGTGGGTCCACCCCGATGGATACAAGCGAAGCAAATGCAACGCATCCGGTGGACAGCATCACAGTGCCCACTCCCTGCACGTTGTACGTGCATCAACAGTGGTTCCCTCTCAAGGTGGCGCTCGGCCAGGCGTGGCCTGTCGAAGAAGGTACGTGTAGCGCACCGAGGAAATCTTTTGTTGCCGCTTTACCATCTGTTGATGTACACATAAACTAATTGCTATTTGCACACAGGTATGCAAGTGCACGGTCGCCAACTACCATCAGGCTACGCCAAGGTCACCATCTATTATATTAATAAGGGAGTGTTAAAAGAAGCCACCACATTCGTCGAGAGGGCCAAAAAATTCCCACGTTAATCAGAAAAAAGAAAAGCTCTCCACTGTCGGATTTTATGAAAATCTAATGGTCCATATTCATCCAAGAGTCCATAATTTAATTTGGGATCTATTAGACACATATGGTACGGCTTTGATTTCATTAGGGAAAAATATAAACAAATAAATTGAATCGGACATGGTGCCCTACGGGAAAAAAGTTCTTACGTGGCATGGAATTTGACTACTCGGAATCTATCGAATATAGGATACAACTTTGTATTTAATTAGGAAAAAGTATAAAAACAGATTTGGACTGTACAAGATGTATTATACGTGGCATAGTAGAAATATAATATGAATCCGACATATAGCGTATCCCACACCTACACCTACCAAAATAGCACAGCTCCAAAAACGCTAAGAATAAAAAGAAAAGAGCCTAGACCGTCGGATTTGTATGAACATGTAATAATATATGCCAATTCATATATCTAATACAACTGAATTGAAAAATATATGCTATTAATTTGTCACTATATTACATTCATCGAAGGCGCCGAGGCAGAAATGATAAAAGTTAGTGGTACGGCCACACAAAACACGGGTTAGTGGCTATCGAATTATGTTGGTATGGTTGTGATATGTCCTTGAAGAAACATTTTTAGGCTTAAAATAATCTTTGTTTTCTACAACTACCCTCTGATCTTTTAGTGGAGAGCACCAGCAGTGAATTCATATAGAGCTAGCACAGAAAATATGGCTACTTAATTTAGTATTTTACTACTAACAATAATTAGAGCGAGATGATTATGTCGGTATGTATATGATACATCCTTGAGAAAAAGCAGTTTTCAAGTTTACAAGAAAAAAAAGACATGTTTTTGGTTTTGTAGATACTACCTCTTATCTTACACAATAAAATAGCAGCAGTGACGTATAAAGCTGGCACACAATATGGCTGTTTAATTTAGTCTTCTACGACTAATAATAATTAGAGTGAGATGATTGTATCAGTACATCAGTTATATATCGCTTGAAGGAACCTTTTTTTTCAGACTTACAAGGAAAAAGACATATTCTTTGTTTTCCAGCTACTACCATCTGATCTTCTAGCAGAAAAAAACAGTAGTGAAGTATAGAGTAGCACACAGTATGGCGGCATAACTACTAAGAACAATTAGAGTGAGCGAGATGATTATGTAGGTACATCTGTGATACATCACTAGAAGAAAACAATTTTTTCAGACTTACGAGCAAGACATTTTTTTTTTGTTTTTAACCTACTACCCGTTGGCATTTGATCTTCCAATGAAAAACACCACCAATGAAGTTAGAGCTAACACACAATATGACTGCTTAATTTAGTCTTTGACGACAATTATTGGAGTGAGTGAGATGATTATGTCAATCTATTTGTGATACATCGCCTGAAGGAAGTATTTTTTTCTATGCTTACGAGAAAAAGACATATTCTTTGTTTCTAGCTACTACCCTATGATATTCCAATGGAAAACACCAGTAGTGAAGTATAGAAATAACACATAATATGTGTGACAACTCAATTTAGTCTTCTATGACTAACAATAATTAGAGCGAGATGCTCAAACTTACATATATTGATTTAAATTGTGGTTCTTTTTCTGAGTTCTAAATTATTTTCTATTTTATGTTGGTCCTAGATAAATTATACTACTGAGTTCAATATTAAAATTCACTTTAGTTTTGTTCTGACAAAAACTTCTCTAACTTTGACCAATTAGTTTTTTAAATATATTAATACCTACAGTATCAAAACAAATTTCATATTAGGTCGTCGTGAACTAATTTGATGCTATAGTTGTTAGTGCCTTTTATATAGAGTCGGTCATAATAAAACAAATCAATTAAGTATAAAGCTGAAGTGTATAATTTGGAACAGAGAATACGTGGTTCTTTCTCTGAGTTCTAAATTATTTTCCATTTTATGTTGGTCCTAGATAAATCATACTTCTGTTGCTTCACGTTACAATTCACTTTACTTTTGTTCCGATAAAAACTTCTCTAACTTTGACCTTTTAGTTTTATAAAATATATTAATATCTACACTATCAAAATATATTTCATATTAGGTCACAGTGAACTAATTTGATGTTATACTTTTTAGTGCCTTTTTATATAGAGTCGGTCATAATAAAACAAATCAATTAAGTATAAAGCTGAAGTGTATAATTTGGAAAGAGAATACTTCTCTTACTTCGATAGAGTTTGACAAAAGATCTACATTTTGCCCAAAAAAGTGAGGGCTAAACCTCTCCTCTATCTTTATGTATAAGGGGATGTTAAAAGAAGTCATTATGTTCGCAGATCAAGTCTTAAAATTACCGCATTAATAAAAAATATGAAAAAATCTAGACAGTTGGATATTTTGAACATCAAACTATCCACACAATTAGTTTTTATGGGTAATCCAAATATTTTGTACCAATATAGCTATTTAAAAGCTAAACTTTAAATAGAGATTAAGCTATCGAAGGCCTATAATTATTAAGTTAATCGGAAAAAAGTAAAGAACCTAAAACATTACATCTAATAGCCTACATTAACCCAAAGATATTATATCAAATACAAACACACAAAAGGAAAATGGTTACATTGTTGATTGTTATGGTTATCTAACAGTATGGGTTAATCCAACTGATTTATATCAAATAAAAATGCTGCATTTTGCAAAAAAAAAAAAAAAAAAACCATCGGCCATTTGATTCAAAAGAACCACATTCTTCGTGAGTGCTTCAAAAAATACCATACTAATCAATAAAAAAGAGAAATATTTGAACTATTATGATACACTAGGACTAGGTGGGGAGATAATTTATCATAAAATTGCTAGCAAATGAAAAAAGTGTGCAAGCTCTTGGTAAATTTTAATGTTGTATCTCGACATAGAACATGTATTGGAAAGTGAACATTGGGAGATAATACATATGATCTCGATCTTGACAATCTTTGATTGATCGTGTTGGGACGTGTCATGATAAGTCATACAACTACAACAGTTGCTGGTGATGATAGTGAGAAGTAACGGTATAGGTGAGACACCTTGCAAAACACCGAAGGGTGTGAAGTCTATGCAGTTTTGGACCATATTTATTGAGACCTAGAGATGTGCAAAGTCTTCTTTTTCTTCTATTACAATGCATGGGTATATTGGCTATAATAATTTAATGTTTGATAGACATATTTATTAACCTCTTAAGATTATATTATCTAGCTTATACAATCCTGAGTAGGCAATAAATACTCCAAATTATTATGTACTTTATTTAATTAGAGGGGACTAATTATTATAATGGTTACACAAAGGAAGTTGCGGAGTATATGCAACATCCAAAATTTAAATTTAAAATAGTAATAATATTTGAATCACAAGTTAATATATAATTTTTTACTTGAGGACTATGTTTAATATAAGAAAAAACTAGCTACCCGCGCTATTTGCGCGGGCCAGCTTGCTAGTTGATAAGATTTTAAAGAAAAAATACAACAAGATAATGCTTGACTACCCCCCCGAGGAAGATTCTCTGACTCTTGGGGAGAACAGGGCTGGATTTGTGCCATGGCGCAAACGCTACATTAAGTTGAGCACTGAGGGTTCTTCTTCGGATGACGACGAAGACGAAGAATATAACAGAACAGGTCCTCCTGCCATCCTTCCTTCGCCTCCAAGGAGGGAGACTCCTCCTCCTCCTGCCCCCCTTCCTTCGCCGCCGAGGAGAGAGTCTCCTCCTGCCCCTCCTGCTAGGACAAAAAGGCAGAGAGTCAGCGGCAGTGTCACGAGCTCCACGAAAGACCCAGCTGGTGACGAGGACAAAATCAGCGAAAAATCAAAGCGCGCCATGCTGAAAATTTTGAAAGAGCTGAGGTATATCCCGACCGTCTCGGACTACGAATGGCAGATCTCTAAACCAGACAATAAAAACAAAAGCCGTCAAACGATAAAGAAACAAAAGACGGCAAGGGAACAACAAGCCGAAGCCATGGGATTAACAGTTGAGCAGCTCACAGCCTTAGAGCAAGGCACCTTGGAATTAGAGAGCGCTCCCATCGCATACAAGTATGCCCATGGCAAGGATCTACTGGTGGACCCGAAAGAGGTCCAAAAATTGCCGACAAGGATGCGTGAGCTGCACAATTGGTACAAAGAACAGGCCAAGAATGGATCCACAACATTCGGGGTTAGGATCCCATCAGAAATCTACTATGGAGGGAATGAACGCATAATGTGGATTGAATTGGAAAGCATGTTCTACCTATTTCAGAAGCGCGACCTAGACATTCAACTACTAAGCCTGTGGACTATGTAAGTACCCTACTCACCTGATATGTCTTCTATCAATGGATAAATTTAACAATCTCATAATTCTTGCTTATGCAGTATGGAGGCACAACAATGCATAGCGAGGAACATTAACCATGTTGCCTTCTTGGACCCTGAGCAACTAAATGATCATACATGCAATGGTCACGGGGCTGATCCATTGGATCTAGCGAATGATTTGGCAAGGATATTATTAGAATGCCAACATAAAGAAAGCATACTCTTAGCCTACGAGTGCGAGTATGTGTTCCTCTAACTTGGTGCTTTATTTTGCCTTGGCCAATATGGTATTAAATGATTATGATTTAATTTGCTTTTGACGTTTCATCATTGTAGCTACCATTATGTCCTCATAGAAATCGTGCTAGAACAGAGCCTGGTCAATGTCTACGACTCGAAGAGGAGGCCACTAAGACACATCAAAGCACTTCAAGATATACTAAACATGTAAATGGATTGAGTGACTTTTGTATTTTCATGATGCAACAAATCCGTATTTATATACAACATTCACACTTTATGACACACAGGGCCTTCGAGCAATATCGCAAGAGGAGTAAAAGACATAGACCGTTTTGGAAAGATTTCACTGTAAAGAGGATGGATATGTTCACACTCACTCAACCGCCGGCCAACAACCAGTGTGGCTTCTATGTCATGTGGGCAATGCACCAGTTCACCGGCGATGATACATCAGCTGGGCAATTACTTGTGCGTATACTTTTCATTTATGTATACTAGTTAATTCAACCTTCAATCACTAATATTTTTAGACAATCACTAATGTTTTTACTTTAATGACAGTGTAACGAACTTAACGCCCGTCATCTGCTAGAGAGTGAGATCATAGGAATACAGGAGTAGCTAGCGGGTTTCATCATGGACGAAGTGGTGAAAGAAGATGGGAAGTTCAGCATTTTGTAATATATGAACATCAAATGTCTATGCCTATGTAATTATAGTATGTAATTGTACAATTTTGATATTGTAGTATAATATAAGCGCCAGTTAGATATATGTGTCATATTGAACCCTAAACCCTAATCCTCATAAGAAGAGCAACTACCCAAAGCACGGCAGAGTAGCACAAAATTCTAATCCTAATATCACTGCCGGGTAGGGAAAAAAAACAGGCAGTGATACGAAGATTATCACTGCCGGTTGAAATGCTAAACCGGCAGTGATGTCAGGATTATCACTGCCGGTTCAGAGTTGCAACCGGCAGTGATGTCCGGATTATCACTGCCGGTTCTGATACTGAACCGGCAGTGATATTAGGTATTACTGCCGGTTCATGAACCGACGGTGATAACCAACCCACATCACTGCCGGAAGCCCTCTGCCGGTTCCCTACCCGGCAGTGATGGTGTTTTTGACCCGGCAGTGATGGGTTTTTCTGTAGTAGTGATCTCTTGGATGCTGCTTGAGTGGAACTCCCATGGTGGCCAAGCCCCTCCTCGTCCCACCCCTGGGGGCACAAAGCAGCCCTGATCCTCTGTTCCTTTTCCAATCTACCAATAGGTAGTGCAGTTTTAAGAGATCCTGGAGGCCCTCGGTCACTGTTCACACTTGAGTTCGATTATATATGGTCCAATGCAGTATGCATGTATGAAACAAGGAAATCTGTTATGAAAAACTTTTTTTCAGTAAAATTAACTAACTTCGTTTTGAGCATTGGTCAAACCTGAGTTAACACTCCATCCCTCAACTTGTTTATAAAATCTTCTCACTGAAATCTGCGTTTTCTTCAAAATTATTGCAAAATTAATTTAAAAGCTTTGTCCAAATAATAGAAAAACCCTCACCAAGGTAAATGTCACCAGAAAATGTAAACGGATGTGCAAAACTCCACATGGGAAGAAGTTATCACCGAGTCCAACGGTGGTGATAATTTGTCTGCATGGTCTCTCTTCTCCACTATTACATTTGTATTACGTACTACATTATTTCTCCTGCTTTTGTTTCCTCTTCGGTGGGCGCTATTATTCCGCAGCGAATCTGGTTATACTACTCACTAGCATGCATGGTTTATTGACAAGATTTGAGTATTCCATCAGTATAGTGTTTTCCACAGTAATTCTTATGAATTTTTTGGCAGTCAGTAGAAGTGTTTTCGACATTTGTACATGCATGTACATGTTGTGGCTTGAGTTCCATTTCCCGTGACCCTCATGTGCATGTTGTGATGCTAAACATATTATTTCATTTTTCTAGACTATATTTGCTTTTAATTTCCATGGCAGGCATATCCAGTTTGGCTTAGTTTCTTCTTTTTAGCTCTTTGAGAGCTCTTTTGTCACACTGTATTACAAAATAGTTGCGTGCAAACCTGGATGGAATAAAATTTCGCTTTCTAAAAAATAAAAAATCCAGCTTGGCTTGCTCCTCGATGGGAGGTTTTTCTGGCATAGATTAATTTCAGCACGCTGCTACTGTGGGCGGATTTAGGCCCATGGTCACCTGGGCCATGGCCCGGGGCGTGGCCCAACGAAATCTTCTACCCCACATCAAAATCTGCTACTGTGTAGTATCTGTTATTGTTCAGTCGCGAGACGTTTCTAGGGCATAAATTGTCTAGGCTGAATTATGATGGTCAGAAAAAATTGTACCACAAATGTACAGTCGATAATTACAAGAAAAGAGAACATGAGGCTGCCGCTACAACGAGTGAAGTCATTGCATTTGAGCTGCAGCTCATGAGAACAGGAAGATTTGCTCCATGAGTAGTTATCAAAGGCTGACTTGTTGAAGCTTGATTAACCATATCAAGCCCACCCAACAAACTTCTTGATGGTGAATGTGATGCAAGAAGAGGCTCGTGTTTCATGGAAGGAGGAATCGATGCCAGATAACTTAGTGATTAACCAAAGGATTATGATTAGGCGATATACCATCACTAACTGAGAGGGCATACCTATTCCAGAAAGGTTAGATATCTAAATTTTGATTTAGATTACCTTTTATCGTTTCAAGTATTTACTATATGTTTTTTATTTTTGTATTATGTTCTGCCTCTGGATTTGGAAGAATTGATGAATAAAAATAAAGATATTGCTTCTTAATGTCATTTTTCGTATGTTATCTGTCTTTGTATTATGTTGTCATGTATCTTTTGAACCATGTTTTTTTGTCTGCTTTTGTTACAAGTTGGTCCGAGGCTTCGCTGAATTCTGGCTCTGCCACTGCTTGGAACCTCCTGGGTGTGTGTCATCAGTCCACTAAATTCATCAAATCTTGTACGAAACTGTGTGCAAGAATGCACTTAATTGTTGGATTTAGACCTTTTTAAATAAATGTTGCTCACGCTTGTTGCTTGGTTTATTACGTTCGTTTTGCTCTTCCTAGATAGTACCTGTCGTATGTATCTGCAAGTAAGTTTTGAACAGATGATATATAATATGCTGTGTTCAATGAGACTTAAATTTGGTTTTTGTTTGCCTCTGGATGCCCTTCTCGGAAGAACTCGACAAGTCTAGCTTGCTTTGCTGACAGTCCAAACCACTGTCGTGGCAGAGCAGACTAGAATGAGAGCAACAACTAGTCCGATGAAACAGAGCAAGCCGACTAGGATCGTAGAGCAGATTCAGTTTGATGAACCAAGTGTCATCTACTGTGCCCCTTGGGGAAACAGAGAGCAGTAGCAGCATAATAATTTACACGATCGATGTTCACTCAATAACACATCATCTAGACTGCAGGTAGTAGCCGAATGTAGGTCCTGCTTCCCGTTATTACATAGTAGATGGGCACACCGAAGAATTTGCATCAATCTAGGTCACTGATCAGAACTGCTATGAAGAACAGGCACCAATGATTTTCAAAAAATTAAACAAAACACAAGAGCAGAGCCAAACTCTGCATTGTAATACTGCCGTGACTAACCTGCTGGAGAAATAAGCTGCATCCACTGCAATGGCAGGCTGAGCAGAGAGGTGGCGAGACGGTGGGGCACATGCAAGCCAAGCTGACGCGGATCGATCTCCACCTTAGCTGGGGAGCTTGCAGTACGTTGTAGGTGATCAGGCCGTAGCTCAAGTGGTGGGGGTCTCCTCCATAACATCAATTTCTGTAAAACAGTAGAAGTAGGTAGGTCTAGGTCCTCCCGCTACCTGGAGCATGAACGACACAGGAGAAGAATTCTGATCGGCGAGAGATTCGGCACAGAATTCCTATGCAAAAAACACAATTAAACAGACAGTCCACCGATTTCTGCCGAAACAGAGTTTACTGCACGCTACCAGCAGAAAAAGCGTACGTGTGTTGTGCTTGCAAGTTAATTTAGTGACATGAATGATAATACTAGTACCATTATATCATTGTCCAATTACCTCAAATAACGTCTAAAAAAAACCAGGATAGATAGCTAGGCAGATGGAAAGGTATGTCACCAACCACTTCCACTATGACATGACGGAGAGTCTGCAGCTTGCTAAGGCGCTGGATGTCCCCCCTTGGCACTTGCCCCACACCCTAATGCTCAGGATTGAGAGGAGGAGAAATGATGCAGGATCAATCCATGCCGGTAGACATCTTGTTTTAGAAATACTAGTAAAAATGCACGTGCGTCCCGCACGTGGCGCACGTACATTTTTTAAGAGAATCAAAGTTAGTTATTATATTTTTAAAATTTTAAATATATTTTTCATCGAGAAATATTGTATAATATGCCAAGCACCTCGTATTCAGGGCTATACAATAAATTAATGTGGATTAATTTTAAAAACTAATGCTTAAACTTGACACTTAGTCTTACAATTTAACAAACTTACAGAACTTTTTGAATAATATGAGTGGGGAATTGTCCAAAAAAGTTAATCGCATCATAGGCAAAAAATAATAATTTTTTACGCTAAAAAATTCTCATAGAACTAAAGGTATAAATAATTTAGTCTAAAAATAAATTTAAAAGCACATCAAATTCATGTGCAAATTTTTCACACAAATTCTCAAAACTCATTTCGGCTTGTTTTGGTGGCCACTGCGAATCAGACGGCTCTCGTGCCTCAAGGCCAGAACAAAAAACACCGGCCTCTAAAAACCCTAGGCCCACTCCCCTCTCCCTCTCCATCTGCCACCACCGCCCTTCCTCGTCCTCCTCCCCCGCCCAAACTGCCCCCTGTCCGTCTGCCCGCCCGCTCAGATTCGCGGCCGGCCACGTCCTCCCTTTGCCCCTGCGCCGCCTCCTAATCCGCAGCGGCCGGGCCGCCTCCTCCTGCCTCATCCGCAGTCTTCTCCCGCCTCTGTGGGGCTAGATTCGGGCTACGGGTCCGCGGCCGGCTGCGTCGTCCCCCACCTTGCCTCGCCCACGGTGGTCGGGCCGCGTGGATCCGGGATGCCTGCACCCCGCGGCGGCTAGATCCGCACTGCACCGGCCGCCGGCTCCGATCGGTATCAGATCCGCAGCCAGGGCTGTGTCCTCCCGACCTGCCTCTTCACACTCTGGCGGGGCGCCCCTGAGTGCTCTCTGCCTCTCTCCCGAAGGCACTCCATCTCTCTCCCGCCGTTCTGCTGCCTTCATGCACGCCGGATCGACGCTGCCTTCCGTATCGATGGACTTGTGGACATATGTTGAGTTGATATATCTGAACTCTTGCCGATAATTTGGTATTATATTATAATCATATTGTTGAGCACGAAATTGGGCAGGTTTGCCACAGGTTGCCGTCACCGGATAGTCCGGTGGTTTATACCGGAACATCCGGTGGGGAGCCCGATTGCCCGACCCTCGCCACGGTCTGCCTCGCCCGATCCTCGCGGGAGTTCAGCTCGCCCGGCCCTCGTCAGGGGTCTGTTCGCCCGACCTTTGCCGGTCGCCCGACCCTTGTCAGGGGTCCGCGTCGCCCGACCTTTAACGGGTGCCCCGCGTCGCCCGACCCTGGAGCCCGCGTCGCCCGACCCTGGAGTCCGCCTCGCCTGACGCTGCGGGGTCCGCGTCGCCTGACCCTGGAGTCCGCCTCGCCCGACGCTGCGGGGTCCGTGTTGCCCGACGCTGGAGTCCGACTCCCCCTCGCCCGATGCTGCCGAGTCCGCCTCGCCCGACGCTGCCGGTTCGGCTTCACCTGACCTCGTCAAGAGTTTTAGCCGAGCCCGAGCGTTCTAGGATTTAGTTAGAAGATCCTTCGGGATTATGGGTAGAGATATTTTCGGAATTTGTTTAGATCTCAACTTGTAAAAGGGGTAAGACCATCCCTCCCTATAAATATAAAGGGCCACGGCCGATTGGAGCACCACAATCGAACCAATCAATCTACTTTTATCATTTTTCCTTTTACTCTTTGCCCAAGCTTTTCCAACCTCTCTTGTTGTTCTCCCTGCGTCTCGACGGCGACTTGGAGGCGTTCTAGGTGGCCTGCCGATCCTAGAGCAACCCTACGATCTTCTCTCCCCGACAGGGTCCCTCCCGGGAGATTGGATTTATGTCTACCCGAGCTCCCAGGAGCTCACCGGAACATCCGGCGCCCGTTGCCGGAACATCCCGTGTTACCGGAACATCTGGCGTCCGCTGCCGGAACATCCGGCGCTCGCTGATTCTATCCCGAAGCGTGTGTTCGTTGCATCGTCGACCTTCAACTTTTGTGATATTTGGCCAGGACAGGTGCCAACATATTTTTTGGCGACTCCGCTGGGGACACGAAGAAGCCGATCCAAAGCAATCGGCTTCAATGGCCGGTATTGTGAATCCATCCGAAGTTTCAACCAACAACATCGTCAAGCCGAAGTTTGAAGATCTTCCTGAAGATACTCGGCGACTGTTCGAAGAGAGGATGAAGATGCGAGCCGAAGAAGAACAGAAGCGTATAAAGCAACGCGAGGAAGAAGAATTGGATCGTCTTCTTTCTTGTTATGAGAAGAGTCGACATGGGAAGGTGACCCAACTTCAGGCTTATAATCATCCTCCTATTAATGATACAGTACCTGATGCATCAACTAGCATGGTTGCTTCTTCAGGTTTAGATGCTAGAATTGCTAATATGGTTGATATTTCTGTTGCTGCTAGTTTGAAAAATCAGTTTGGTGCTATAGCTAGTAATATTTTCAATGTTGTTGATAAAAAATTAGACGCCAAACTTAAACAATCCTGCGGCAATGATTTATATGCATCTACTTCTAATAGTAATGCCGAACATGGTGCTAGCATGATTCCTGATTTGTCTAGTATATTTATACCTAAAGTACCTCTTTCGGCTACGCCAGTACCTAATATACAAAGCCGAACAATTATTGGGAATTCGGTTGGTGGAGGTATTCCGAATGCTCATGCTAGTATTTCGATGCCACATCCTACTGCTACATACACTCCACCTATTAGTAATATTGGTCATAGTTCGGTACCACAAACTTCATATTCTTTGCCGAACTTTACTCCTCCATCTCATACTATTATGCCACCTATCACCAATGGAGTTCTTTTTTCTGAGCCAATAAACCAATCTTCGGCTAAGGAAGTAGAGAGAAATAATTTTGTAGCCGAGATAGAAAGGGTTGTGAGAGATACTCTCGGCTTAGAGTCTAAAAATAAGGATAGAATATATCATAAGCCATACCCTGACAATTACGAGTATGTTCCATACCCTCCGGGATATAGAGTTCTTGATTTCATTAAATTCACTGGTACAGATAATAGGACTACATTAGAGCATATTGGCCAGTTTCTTGTGCAATGTGGTGAGGCCAGTAGTAGCTCAGTTTTGAGGATTAGATTGTTTCCTATGTCTTTATCTGGTGCTGCATTTACTTGGTTTACTTCATTGCCTCCCAATTCGGTTCATACTTGGCAAGATTTGGAAAAGAAATTTCATGATTATTTCTATACTGGAGAAACCGAATTGCGTTTGTCACATCTTTCGTCGGTTAAGCAAAAACCCAATGAATCTGTCTCTGAATATATTAGGAGGTTTAGAGATACTAGAAACCGATGCTTTGGTCTGACAATTAATGATAGGGATTTGGCTGATCTAGCTTGTGATGGCTTGCTTGATTTCCATAGGGAAAAGCTAGAAGGTCATGATTTTACTGATGTTAAACAAGTATTGCAGAAAGCTCTGGCTAATGAAAGCCGGGTTAAAGATAAGAAGCCTCATCGTCCTGTTTATATGCTTGGTTCCAATTCTAACAATTCGGACGATGAGGATGGAGATGTTTGTGCTGCTGAATTTGTATGGTCATCTACAAATAAGCCCACTACTTGTGATTCTCTTAAGCCGATTTCTAAAATCCGGCAAGAAGAGCGTAAATTGAGTTTCGATCCGGCTAAGTGTGATAAAATATTCGATGAATTGTTGAAAGCCGGAAAGATTAAATTAACACATGCTATTCCATCGCTTGATGAGTTAAAGAAGAGGGCATATTGTAAGTGGCATAATTCATTTTCTCTTGCGACGAATGATTGTAATGTTTTTCGTCGACAAATTCAAGCAGCGATAGATGATAAACATTTGCCTTTCCCAGGAATGCAAATTGATCGGGAGCCGTTTCCAGTTAACGCTATTGATTTGCAGGCTTCCAAGGTTTTAATTCGGCCATATCAAGCCGAATCAACTAAAGGGAAAAATGTTATCATTGGTCCTGATAGGTCAGAGGTCCCCAAGGCAATCAGTACGCAGCCGATGCAGAAGGCATCAAGGCTCGGGGGGCAAGATCAGTCCAAGGCAGAGGGGTCTGCGAAGACCGGAACATCCGGTGGCCAACACCGGATTATCCGATCACCGGATCATCCGGTGGCCGCCATCGGATCATCCGGTAGCTCCAGAAGTGCCGAGGATAGCCCCAAGACAAAGGAGAAGAGGAGGCCGAGTTTTTTAGAGCTCTTGGCCAAATACGAGAAGGAAGGGGCCGCCAAGAAGAAAGAACAGTCAGGCCGGAGTGCAACTTTAAGTCCTTTGTGTACGGATAAGGTGCAATTAGATTTCGTTAATAGTTCTTCTATTACGGCATGTTATCCGTCGTGGCCGACCTCACCTTGGTCTTGGCCATATGTTTACTGTTATCCGCCTTCTCCTTATGCCAATATGTGGTTGCATTCGTATTCTCAATATCCCGCTTCATATCCATACTATGGAGCATTGCAACGATCGATTCAAAGAAATCCGGTCAAGGATGCATCTGCTGTTCTTAATGTGCAAGAAAAGAGGAGCACGCAAGAGTCTGAATGTCTACGGCCGAGGTGGTGCTCCTCAGGCTTATCTCATACTCAGAAGAGAAGACTTCAGCGCTTGCGTCAACAGGAGTCAATAGAGCAGCAAAAGGAGGTGACGGTGCCTGTGAAGAAAACACGTGCTACTAAGCAGGTATGGAGGCCTAAGGAGATTATTTCAGCGTCACCTTGAATCTAGTCAAGTTTTATGGCCGATGATTGCTTTTATCGCCCTTAGCGTGATATATGGCCCATGTATTTTTACCATCGTCCTTAGATGTTTTTTGGTGCAAAGGATTGCTTTTGCCTCAGATTCTTCGCCAAAAGGCAGGGGGCATGTGTTGAGCACGAAATTGGGCAGGTTTGCCACAGGTTGCCGTCACCGGATAGTCCGGTGGTTTATACCGGAACATCCGGTGGGGAGCCCGATCGCCCGACCCTCGCCAGGGTCTGCCTCGCCCGATCCTCGCGGGAGTTCAGCTCGCCCGGCCCTCGTCAGGGGTCTGTTCGCCCGACCTTTGCGGTCGCCCGACCCTTGTCAGGGGTCCGCGTCGCCCGACCTTTGCCGGGCGCCCCGCGTCGCCCGACCTTGGCCGTCTGAGCCCCGCGTCGCCCGACCTTGTCCGGTCGCCCGACCCTGGAGCCCGCGTCGCCCGACCCTGGAGTCCGCCTCGCCCGACGCTGCGGGGTCCGCGTCGCCTGACCCTGGAGTCCGCCTCGCCCGACGCTGCGGGGTCCGCGTCGCCTGACCCTGGAGTCCGCCTCGCCCGACGCTGCGGGGTCCGTGTTGCCCGACGCTGGAGTCCGACTCCCCCTCGCCCGATGCTGCCGAGTCCGCCTCGCCCGACGCTGCCGGTTCGGCTTCACCTGACCTCGTCAAGAGTTTTAGCCGAGCCCGAGCGTTCTAGGATTTAGTTAGAAGATCCTTCGGGATTATGGGTAGAGATATTTTCGGAATTTGTTTAGATCTCAACTTGTAAAAGGGGTAAGACCATCCCTCCCTATAAATATAAAGGGCCACGGCCGATTGGAGCACCACAATCGAACCAATCAATCTACTTTTATCATTTTTCCTTTTACTCTTTGCCCAAGCTTTTCCAACCTCTCTTGTTGTTCTCCCTGCGTCTCGACGGCGACTTGGAGGCGTTCTAGGTGGCCTGCCGATCCTAGAGCAACCCTACGATCTTCTCTCCCCGACAGGGTCCCTCCCGGGAGATTGGATTTATGTCTACCCGAGCTCCCAGGAGCTCACCGGAGCATCCGGCGCCCGTTGCCGGAACATCCCGTGTTACCGGAACATCTGGCGTCCGCTGCCGGAACATCCGGCGCTCACTGATTCTATCCCGAAGCGTGTGTTCGTTGCATCGTCGACCTTCAACGTTTGTGATATTTGGCCAGGACAGGTGCCAACACATATGACCTGATGACCTACAAATTTGTCAATTTGATTTTTGGGCCTTGCTTCCTGTATTTGTCATGAATATACTTATTTTTGGGCCATCACGGATCTATCATCTTAGCTTCTGGTGGTGGTGGATTGTATTGGTTCTGTTTGGCAGAGATGTTTTCGGATGTTGGAGTGCTGGGGGGGGGGGGGGCGGGGGACTTTGACGGCTGCTGTTTGTTTCTGGATGATGGAGTCCTAGGGCGGGGACTTTGGCGGCTGAATACCGGGGTTTTACGCCTGGAAAAGGGCTTGGGTAGATATTTGGCTGGTGACAAAAATTCTGCAAGATTTGCTATAGAACTTTTCAGGCCACGGCAGAAACGCCGCGTTTCTGCTGGGCTAAGGTTGTGCGTAACACTGTTTAGAGTACTGTCAGATTAAATATGCGGTGGGCCGGTGTTTAATGGTGGGGAAATAGGGTGGGTACAAACCATGTGGGTAGATATTGTTTATTTTAAACTCGCTCTTTTATAGGTAGATAGATATTTTTAGCTTGCATAGAAAATATTTAACCTACTTAGCAATTTTTTGTGTTCTATATTTGTATATCTGAATCTTCTGTACTCATCTTGCTCTATATATTTTCTCTATATCTAGCCGTTTAATATTTTATTTGACTCCTTCAATTATCATCTCTTTTTTATATAATTATTCAAAACTTATAGATCTTACATGGAGCGTTGTGTTGTGGAAAAGAGATGCAAGTAGTTGAATAATGGTCTTCTTAAGCGAGCATACAAGTCTGCAGCCTTATCCACACAAGTGAAAAAAAAAAACACATACTGCATCCTTATCCGCTTCTATCCCCCACGGCAAACGAGGAAGCCTGGGAGCTCCTCCTTTCCATCGGCCGCACCGCCTGTCCCCTCCGAGGATCAGACACCGCTCTGCACTCTCCTCTGATCCGTGGGGATTTTGGTGAGATTTTTCTTCTCCTCATGCCTCCCTATCTGATCCGTGGATTTTTTGTGAGGATTTTGTGCATCCGGCCTAGGGCTTTCATCATATGAATTTTTCTATTGTTGTTTCTCCTCTGTCCTTGTGATTTGTTTTGTACTCCTGAACCAGTCATTTACCAAGCTACCGCCGTGGCGTGTCGATGGTTGTCTTGATGCTAATTAAGCATGTTTATTCTGAGTTCCACTGCCGATTTGGTTGTATACTACTATTTGATTTAATGAATTCTCACACCATGTACGAATATGTGTATTTGCGCTATTGGGCCACGGATCAGTTGTTGGCTTGCTTTATTGGGCTGGTACGGTTAGGGAACTCAGGTTATCGTCCGCAATCTCACACGGTCCTCGGCATATTGGCTCTCGCTTCGCTTTTGGGAAGCATGTACGCGTACGACCTGAACGTGGACACCAGGAGGGGTGGGTAAAATTTTTGGTGAAAAAAAACAGAGCAATGAGGCAGAAACGCGTAATGTAACATTTATATGTAATTGTTTTCTTGTGCGTGTTCCAGGAGGTCCGAGTAAACAGGTCAACGTTGATAACGTTGGAAAGGTTTGTGGGCCAAGATCAATCAGATCAAGATAAAATCTAATGGTGGGTATATCTTTGGGTGAAATATATTTAGGTGGAAAATATATTCTGCTAAACTCGCTTTTTTATAGGATAGACAAAGAAAACGAATCTCTAATAAATAATAGTAAGATAGTACGCAGTCACAATGACTATGAAACCAAACAAGTGGAGGTATAAGTGGAGAAGAGAAACATCATCATAGTTATGTTAAAATCATAATACTAAAAACTCTATTTCCATACACACGCATAGAGTGATCATTGAAAGAAGGACGGGATGAGTTTTGAGTGGTGGACCCTATGTGGTCACCGATCGATGATCCTATAGGCCATGGCATGCATGCGTGTATCATGTGAATTCGCGAGGCAGTTTCGGCAGGACAAAAAACAATGGGACGGGATAAATAGGCATATCAAATCTATATAAAAGAAGAGGTACATAATTTAGATGTAATTAATTATAAACGTTATTTTAGACAATAATAGATCTAATGGTTTCGATTTCTGTGAATTTCTAGATTATTTTGTTCAGTGTGCTTCATAAGATAAGATTTTAGTTACGCTAGCTGCAACCCAATGGTGTGGCGTGGCAGTGACCAACGTGTTGCTCGAGCGTCGCCCACCACCGCACCACTAGCCCGCAAAGCGAGCGCACTGCCTGGTGCCGTGCCTGCCTGGGAAGAGAATAGTATACCTGGTGAAGTGGATTCTGTCACGGAGGCACTCGCTGCAGCGGAGCAAACATCAGGGAAGTCCGTGCTAGCTGTATCTTGCATATGCTACCTCCGTCAAATATTTATCGTCGGCTGGATCATTTTTTAACTATGCAGTGTTAAATAAAAAAAAACAGAGGTAGGATAGAGTAAAATGCACAGTGGGTTTCTGAACTTATCCCGCATTTCTATCTAAATTCATGATCTTTTAAAATGCACGTCCAAATCTTTAAACTTAACCCGCATTTCCATTCAAATCTACGATCTTCCAAAACGCACATCCAGATCCATTAACTAATCCTACTACTATGTCACCATCCATACTGGGGCCAGCTAGCTATCGGGTGCTCCACGCGCCGTCAGCGGCCTCGTGTGCCCGCGCGCACCCGCTTGCCCCTCCCTGGTGTGGCCGCCGCCGCTGCGTGCCCATGCCCGCTCGCCGTGCCACTGCCTCCGCCCGGAGAACCAACAGACCGCTGGCCCCGCACGCCTCTCGCTGCTCACCCGTATGGCTGTCGCTGCCACCGGCCCAATCTGCTCGCCACACCACTACCGCCCCAGTGCGCCCGTGCCCACACACACGGGCATACGGAGACAATGGCGGCCATTGCGGATGTGCTTGTAAGAGGGCAATTTAGAGGCCTAGAGCTTAGAGAAATGGTAGAGTGGGTTGAAGCCATTGCGATGCGCACACTAAAGGAGAGGGAGGGGCAGTGAAGGAGGCGGGACATGAGCTCTCTAATGGCTCGCTATGGTGGATGTCACGCATGTGGGGCGAGCCATGGCGGTGAGCTGGGGAGGGGTGCGCTGGGTCGGCGGTGAGTGCAGACACGGGTGTATCGGGCGGCAGTGGTGCGTGGTCACATGGGGCCAGCGGCGGCGATGGCCACACCGGCGAGCCGGAGAGGGGCGAGCAGGCATGGGCACGTGGAGCTGGTGGTGGTGTGTGAAGCAGCCGACAACCGGCTTGCCACGGTAGCATATCCATGTAGGAGAAATAAGCCCACCTACCACCGTTTGGATGGCGGCATAGCAGTGGAATTAATTGATGGACTTATATATGTATTTTGGAAGATCATAGATCCAGATGGAAATAAAACATAAATTCAGGGATCTGAATGTGCATTTTGAAATATCATGGATACGCGGGATAAATTTAGGGACCCAGCGTGCATTTTACTCGGCATTATATATATTAAGGAGTGGAGTACCGCCGGTTGCGGATAGGCCACCGGCATGATCAGCTACTTGTAAGATTCAATGGCTGCTGCATGCAACTCGGTGGCGTTAGCAGCATTGTCGTTTGCCCTCTCGCTCTTAGCTTATGCTGCTACTTCGTCATCTCCTAACCCATCAAGTAGCCTAACACGGACGAACAACGGCAGCGACACCGATGTCACCGCGCTGCTGGTTCTCAAAGGCCAGCTCTCTGATCCTCAGGGCGTCCTTGTCAGCAGCTGGAGATCCAACGTGTCCTTGTGTCACTGGGTTGGGGTCTCGTGCAGCCGCCACCGCCAGCGTGTCACGGCTCTGGTGCTGCCCAACACACCCCTGCAAGGAGAGCTCACCCCGTATCTCGGTAACCTCTCTTTCCTCTCCGTGCTACAGCTGACAAATACTGGCCTCACCGGCGCCATCCCAGCACATCTTGGTAGGCTGCGTCGGCTGAGGTATCTCCTCCTTGCTGAAAACCAGCTGTCCGGCGCCATTCCTTGCACCATAGGAAACCTTACAAGGCTTGAGATCCTCGATCTAGGCACCAACAATATCTCTGGGCAGATCCCTACGGGGTTGCTGCAGAATCTGCGCAGCCTGACCAACATCTCTCTCGACGGCAACCAATACCTGAGCGGCGACATACCGCTGCACCTGTTCAACAGCACGCTTGCCCTGAGGTTCATCAACCTCGCAAACAATAGCCTGTCAGGCCCCATACCACCCGGCGTGGGCTCCCTGCCCATGCTGGAGTACTTGATTTTGCAATACAATTACCTCTCTGGCGCGGTGCCGCTATACATGTACAACATGTCCAGGCTCCAAGTTATCGCATTCGAGTCTAACAATTTAACTGGGCCAATTCCGAAGAACCATAGCTTCAGTCTTCCAATGCTTCGCTGGATCTCCTTGGGTACTAACAACTTTACAGGCCACATCCCTTCAGGGCTTGCAACATGCCAATACCTGCAATCTGTAGCATTGGAAGACAACTATTTCGTCGGTGTTGTGCCAACATGGTTTGGCCAACTGCGACATCTCTACCACATTGGCTTGGCTGCAAACTATCTTGTTGGATCGATCCCAGCCGCTATCGGCAATCTCTCTCAGCTTGCTCTACTGGACCTCTCTTACTGCATACTGTCCGGGCACATTCCAACCCAGTTAGGCCTGCTGCAAAAACTATCTTTTCTGCATCTCGGATCCAATCAATTAACGGGTCCGATTCCAGCTTCTTTCGGAAATTTATCTCGCGTGTCTTTCTTAGCTCTGCAGGGCAATCAATTGTATGGCTCAGTACCAGCAACACTTGGGAACATGCAAGCATTGAACAAGCTTTCACTGATCTTGAATAACTTGGATGGGAACCTTGATTTCTTGTCCTCACTGTCTAATTGTAGACAACTACAAGTCCTTGACATAAGTTTTAACTCATTCTCCGGCCTGCTCCCAGACCACGTGGGAAACCTGTCTTCTCAGTTATTTTGGTTTATCGCAGGTAAAAACAACCTGACTGGTGGCCTTCCATCAACATTGTCCAACTTAAGTAGCCTTGGACGGCTGGAACTTGAAGATAACCAACTCAATGGAGCGATCCCAGATTCTATCATACACATGCAAAATCTCGCATGGCTTGATGCCTCAGGAAATGAAATTTCAGGCCCTATCCCAGCCCAATTTGGCACCCTCAACAGTTTACAAAAGATCTATCTCCAAGGAAACGGATTATTTGGCCCTATTCCGATTAGCGTTGGCAATATGAGCAACCTAGAATACATTTCCTTATCAGATAACCAGCTAGATTCAACAATACCAGCTAGCATATTCGGCCTTGACAAACTTATCCAAATTGATCTTTCCCACAATTTTCTTGCCGGTGTGCTATCAAGTGACGTTAGTGCACTAAAACAAGTAGATGGAATCGACTTCTCAGACAACCTCCTAGTTGGACCCATCCCAGAAACGTTTGGGCTACTTAGGATGCTTGCTTACCTAAATCTATCACACAACTCATTTGAAAACTCAATCCCAGAGTCATTCCAGGACCTTACTAGTCTTGCAGTACTAGATCTTTCCTTCAACAATATCTCCGGTACCATTCCCATGTTCCTTAGCAATTTAACATACTTGAAAACCTTGAATCTCTCATTCAACAAGTTAGAAGGCAAGATACCAGAGGGAGGTGTTTTCTCAAACATCACACTACAATGTGTGATTGGCAATGCTGGTCTATGTGATGCTCCCCGTTTAGAATTTTCACCATGCCTTGAGAAACCACACTCAAAGAACAGAAATTTTCTAAAATATTTGCTCCCTGCAGTCACCATAGCAATTGGTTCTATGGTTCTTTGTGTCTACTTCATGAACATCAGGAGGAACAAGAGAGACGCGGAAGCCTCTGTCCATGATCAAAGTGCCATTGTGACCCATATGTTAGTCACCTACCAAGAGATTGTCAATGCCACCGATAACTTCAGTGAAAACAACCTGCTAGGGGCTGGGAGCTTCGGAAAAGTTTTCAGGGCCCAACTGAACACCGGTTTGGTGGTGGCAATAAAAGTTCTAGACATGCAGCTAGAACAGGCCGTTAAGAGCTTTGATGCTGAGTGCCGTGTGCTACGCATGGCTAGGCACCGTAATCTGATAAGGGTGCTAAACACCTGTTCCAATCTAGACTTCAGAGCTCTTATCCTTGAGTATATGCCAAATGGAAGCTTAGAGAATCACCTACACTCGGAGGGTAGAAGAAACTTGAGATTCCTTAGGAGGGTGGACATTATGCTAGAAGTGTCGGTGGCAATGGATTATCTGCACCATGAACATTATGAGGTGGTCCTGCACTGTGACTTGAAGCCTAGCAATGTGCTATTTGACAGTGCAATGACAGCACATGTGGCAGACTTTGGCATCGCAAAGTTGCTATTGGGTGACGACAAGTGCATGGTCACTGCTAGTATGCCTGGAACACTTGGCTACATGGCACCAGGTATAGTAGGCTTGTAACCTAAATATATTCCATTTATTTTATCTATCTGCAAATGAAACTCATTGTAGTTGATCAATCAAGCTAAAATTTTGTTTTGTTAATACGTTGTCCAGAGTATGGATCCTTTGGACAGGCATCCCGTAAGAGCGATGTGTTCAGCTTTGGAATCATGCTTCTTGAATTATTCACAGGAAAGAGACCAACAGATCCCATGTTCACCGGAGATCTGAGCATCAGGAAGTGGGTCCATCAAGCATTTCCTACTGACATTGTCCGTGTTGTGGACCATCATATCCTACAAGATATTTATTCTTTTTCTCGCGACCTGAAGCACTTACTTCCTCAAATATTGGACTTGGGTTTGGTCTGTTCAAGTGACTCACCAGAGGAAAGGATGTCAATGAGCGATGCGGTTGTGACACTGAACAATATTAAGAAGGACTACAGCAAATTGGCAACTGCAAATATGGAGGAAGCGGCCATGTGATTACTATTTACGACACTTGTCCTTCAAGAAATGCACAAAGATGTTAATATTTATACTTTCGCCTCTGTTGCACCCACACATCTATGCATATTTTTAATTTGATTTTAGTAGAAACCTCAACACATGTTGTGTTACCTCTTGTTATATCCATGTGTTGTGAACTGTAACATCATCAAATTATGAACTTTTGTCCAAAGCTTTCTCACAATATGGCGAGGTTATTTCCATGAGTTTCACACAAAAACATATGGGCTTCACAAAGATTTGAAGAGGTTCCCTTTCAACCTATGGTATTGACCAGTTTGGGCAAAATTGAAATCATCCTCTTGCTAGCGGTTTCTTGGCACAATCCTCGATTGCAATTGGTTCTACACATCATAGAAAGTTCCATGCTAGAAGAAAAAAAAGGATTACTTTCAAAGTGCGCTAGAAAAAACTAGAAATTCTCACAAAAAGGAGAAACATCTGATCGTCTATCTAATAACCTCTAACAATAGTATCCATTAGATCTATTCTTTTTTTAAAAAAAATACCCAATATGTATTATAAATGATTAATTAAAATAACCCCCTACTTTTGCATTAGAATAACCTCATTATGCCATTAAGAAAAAACAAATCCTCTCCACCCATCTTACTATTACCAATTGGAGGTTCTTTTTGGAACCTCTACATTAATCTTCACGAGATGCGCTGAAAAAAAGATAAAATCCTAGAAATTCTCACAATAATCAGAAATATCCGATCATCAATCGGCAGATTAGAATATTAATAGCCATTAGATCTATTTTCTAAGTAATTACCCACATCTGTCATTATAAAAGGTCTTGAGTTCAACTCTCAATGAAAGTATTAAACATGTTTTCTAAGTAATTATCCACATCTGCCATTATGAAAGGTCAAGAGTTCAACTCTCAAAGAAAGCAATTTTTTCTTTTTTTTTTTTGCATATTTTCCCTTTTTTAAATTTACCGTTTGTTTTTTGTCATATTTTTCTCCATTTACAAATTTACCCTACTAAATTATCCGATATATTCACTACAGTTTTTCATGCATAAATATTAATATTTTTTTGCATATTATTTCATTTTTAAATTTACCCTCTGTTTTTGTCATCTTTTTTCCATTTACAAATTTACCCTACTAAATTATCCGATATATTCACTACCGTTTTTCATGCATAAATATTAATATCTTATATTATACATATAAAAATTGTATATTAGATTTGTTGAATGTACAGATATGCATATTTATTTCTTAGATGCATAAATATTTACATTTGCTATGATATTTTATTTTTATCTAAGCATAAATATGTATATTTTAATGCTATAACACATAATCATTTAGGCCGTTTAAATCTGTGTAAACACTATTTAAACGGTCTAAACACTAAACAAAGGGTGATCGACTGTTCACCGTTTAGCGTTTTAGGATAACATTGATGATCCCATAGCTTTTTTTAATAAGGATGCTATAAACCTTTATATGAAACAGATATTTTGTGTCTAATGTTACTATTACTAATTGAAGACTCTTTTTGGAGTCTCCATGTTAATACTCACAATATGCGCTAGAAAAAAAATAAAATCATAGAAATTCTCACAGTAATAAAAAACATCTAATCATCAATTGGCAGATTGGAATCTTAATAGCCATTAAAGATGTTTTCTAAGTAATTACCCACCTCTGCCATTATATAAACAATATTAAATAACCCCTAAAACTACATATAAATTACCAACTCTGGCATTATGAAAGAAAATATGATAACACTCTAAATTTATACCTAATTACTCACATTTGCTATTATGATGGATAAAACCAAATAGCCCCTCTAATTTATATCTAAATTGTTCGTCTTAGCTATTATTACCAATACTATAATGAAAATAACCCATCAAGTTTACATTAAAATTACCTACTTTTGCAATTATATCAAAGACTAATTAAATCAATCAAGCATACATCTAAAGTACCAAAATATGCTATTATAAAAAAAACTAAATATAAAAATATATCTATATATGTTGTACTGCAACACATAATATATGTAAAACTCTAACCCGTGCTTGATAGACTTGTTGTACTAATCGTGCCGCAACGATGGAAGGTTGAGGCGACTGGTGTTCGTGGTATTCACGGAGCGACAAAAGGACCTGCTTCCATTTTCCTTCCTTCCTAGGCACCTCTGTGAATGTTGGCATGAACTGTCGCTCTTCCTGTATCCTTTGCGTTCCTATGTGTACGTTTACTCATCAGTATATGTTATCCTTACAATCTAATATAGATGAGTGCTTATAAAAAATATATCTACATGTGTATCCAAATAACGTCTCCATGCATCCATCGTACTACACGTATAATATAAGTATCTAACAGGTATCCATGAGATAGTCTATTTAATACAACAAACAACGGATCCCATATTTCTATTTGCTTACGAGCTTCCATGTTCTTTCGGCGCCGATCGACATGTAACCACTCTAGAGCAACGCTCTGGCTTCGTTCGCTTGTGTTGTCTTGACCATGCATACTCTCCATAGCAGAATCTACGGTAAATTAACAAGATTTGTTGTTGCGTTGTGATCATAGAAACATGCCATCGCAAAGAGATAGCACGGTAGCTGCACTATACGCTATCATACCATATGCAAATTAAATACAACTGTGCTCTGATTTCTAGCATTAGACTGTCCCAGCGGACTGAGTAAAAGAGACCGTCTATCACTGTTCCAACTACTTTTTTCTCTGTTTACAGTAACACTATAGTGTCGATTTGTACTATAGACCCTCACTTTACACGTTCCGCTGGGCATAGCCTTATCTTCTCAGGCAATCGCGTGCTCATTATCGGTCCGTATGTACTTTCTGATTTCGAGACTCAATCCTCCTCCCTTGTTTTTCTATTGTCCTTCTGTCAGTCTCTGTGTACCTATCTTGCTTGCTCATATATTAAAGAACATTTCCACTCATCATCTGCTAGCTCGTGTATTTACCAAATTATAAAAAACCAACTCAAATTAAATATACATGGTGTGGTTTACTATGCAGGCCAAGTACCAACGCAATCATGGAAAATAAATATATATGTATATTCTTTAATAATCATGAAAAATAACCCTTAACAAATCACATACAGCTAACACATAAAATTTGTTGTAAATTATAAAACACATTCTATGACAATAAATAACGTAAGTTGTTACTACGTTAGATAGAATTTATATATTATGGTTCCCTTCAACATCCCGAATGTCGTGATATTGGCTGAAGCAACGGCTAATATCATTAAACTAAATATTAGAAGAATTTTGAATAAAAGATACATAATTATTAAGGTTTTGGGGGGAGAATGTGGCAACTAATAGAAAACAAAAAAATTTGAAAGCCATAATTGAGATCTATAATGTAATGACGTGAGTTGCACCAATGCAATGACTGACATAACTCATGCTAAGACACCAACTAAGCACAAGTCAACAACATAATTAGATGCTACGAATATGGATAAATTAGTAAGTTTTTTGTTTGGTTTGAGGTGGATTGGAGGGGATTGAGGTGGTTTATCTCTTCATCCCTCCTAATCCATTTGAGAAGTAGATTATCGAAACACATCATAAAAATAGGAAACAAATATAAAGGAGTATTTATGTGGATGTTTTATTTGAAATTGAATAGACAGAACATACAAAGATAACCTTTTTCTAGTTAGTTTTAAATATTAAATTTATTTACAAATTTTTAATACTTTTATCTTTGAAGATTTAGCTCATGCCGGAGCACGGGTTGATATGCTAGTGTATGTATAATTTATTTTGATGTGATTTGTTTTATTATTTTAAATATGATCAAAAAATTTATATGTGTTGAATAAGAGTAGTTCATACTGTGTCAAGAAATCAATTGTGCCATATACTACGAAACGATGAAGCACATTTTTTAATAAAATTGTAAGCGATACGATGGTGATGGGTCAACATATTTCATTCCACAAATCAAATTAGTTAAAAAGGTGAGAAGTGAGAACACCAAGGATCAAACGCCCGATACATCCATTAATGCATTGTACTATGTACTACAAAGAAATAGGAGGAGACAAATTCAAGAAATCAATTGTCCGCTTGTATTTGTCTGTGCTTTTCCATGACGGCGCTGCCATGCTTCTCCCCTTCTTCCTTTCGCCACGGCAGCCGGCTCAACATGCACCTCCCGACAGCTGGAATCTTCTTCTCCGACGCGCTGCCCGGCTGTTCCGCCTGCTTGTTGCCGTTGCAGGCCGGCTGCGGGTCACGGACGCCGTACCTGGCGCGGCGCTCGCCGACCTGCTGCGCCCGGCCCTTGAGCTCCACGATCTGCCGCGGCGATGTCGCGGCGGGTGGACCACGTCCGGATCTCGTACAGGGCCCTGCGCATGGCGGCGAGGCAGCCGGCGCCCCGGGGGTCCGGGCGGAGGCCGTGCGCGAAGTCGTCGATGCAGTCCTCGATGTCGTAGGCGACGTCGCGCACCTGCTTCATCCAGTCCTCCGTCTGGTCGTCGTGCCCCCCGCCGCCGGCCTTTCCCAGGTTGCTCAGGAGCGCCTGCATGCTGGCCAGCTCGTCCTTGATGTACTGGATGTCGCCCCGGACGCCGCGGACCAGCGCGTACTCCTCCGCCAGCAGGCTCCCCAGCTTGCTCACCAGCGACTTGAGGGTCGCCTCCGACGCCCCCACGGCAAGCTTCATTATGGATGGCCGGCGGAGATGTCAGAGCGGATGAGGACGGCGGCGAGCCGGGGAGTAGCCACGCACTCCAGTCTCTGGGGCCCGGCCAACAGAAGGGAAGGGAAATGAAGACTAGACGACGGGGAAGCTTGCTTCCTGGCGAAATTGGTAGCGGGCGCGCGTGCCAGTAGCCTCTCCTGGCGCGCGGCTTCCAACGGCCGCCACGTGGCGCTGTTGGGACGGCCGGCGCGGGAGGGGGCGGCCGCTGCTGCCCCGCACCGCCTTCCTCCACCTTCACCTCCGCCGCCGCCATGACCGTCATCACCGCCGCCGCCCTCCACCTCGGGCGCCGCCATGACTGTCACCGCCGCCGCCGGGGTTAGGGTTAAGGTTAAAGTTTGGGATTGGGGGTGGGGGCTGCCGCCGCCATGGCCGCCATCTTCCTTCACCTCTAGGCATAGAGGGAGGGCCGGGGTGGCCGGCCGGCTAGGCGGTGGAGGCGGTTGGTGGGGCGGCGGAGAGACCGGCGGCGGGAGCACCGCCGGTCGGGCGGCGCTGGACGGCCGGTGGGAAGGGTAGGCGGTGGGGGAGCTCCACGCAGCGACGGCTATGGCGGTAGAGGACGCGGGTCGGGTCGGCGCAAAGAAGGATGGCGGCCGGCGGGCAGAGAGGCCAAGGCAAGGGTGCCGATGCGCCGGCGGCCTCCGGATGGCGGGGCTGGAGCGGATGCGAGGTGACGCCGGTGGAGGAGGTAGGAAGAGAAAGGAAGAAGAGAGGAAGGAGGGAGGAAGAAGAGAAGCGCCGCGTCGCCTGCTGGCGCGCGTGTAGAAGAGAAGCCCGGGCTTCCTGGTATTATTACTAGAGCTGATGGCGCGCTGACATCGCGCCCGTGGTGTAATTTGTGCTACTCGGTCTTATTGGCTACAATAGCGGTTGCATAGATATGACGCCGAAAGCAGGGACTATTGGTCTTGGGAAGTGCATCTTTAAGTCTGTGTGAATGGAAACACCATCCGTCTAATTGGTTTCCGTATCCATAGAGCCTGGCCAACAGTATGCAAGATGTTATTGTTTGGTTGATTGTTTTTAACTCATGCAGGCTAGATACTAATCATGTTTGGTTGCCTCCACTAATACATGCATAGAATAAAAATAAACAAATAAAAATTAGTCTTCAAATATATGGCGAAAGTGATCTAGTTTTGTTCGTAATAATATCAACAATATTAATATAAAATATGTTCGTGAGTGGATATCTTAATTAACAGATATAAAAAAACAAAGCACAGCCTGCATGCGGGGAACGCACAGCGGGCGCGTATATCCTTAGAGCCAGGCCTGGTCGTTGCTTTTGCCTGCAGCGCGCCTGCATGAGAGAAAGATTCGGCATTTGTATCAACCAATCAGGGGAGCATCCAGAGGCCGCGAATCGTCCGCGTGATACAGAGCTATGCTTCTCGTGCGGTTTCTAGCGAATGCCTATTTTTTTTATCACTATTTTAATTATTTTTCATTTTGTCTACAATAGTACTACAGTATCGTTTTTTATTATAGACAGTATGTTTGGACATTTCGTTGGCGATGGTCTCAGCTCACTGAGCACTAGCATTATTTTTTTATTTAGTGACCACTAATTTAGATTCCTGAATTTATTTATTAATAACACTGCTCTGCATGGGCCAATTCTAGCCCAACACAGCCATCGGCTGGCCCCTTTTTCTCCTCTTACTTTTTTTCCTTCCTACACAGCCCAGTTCATGGGCCGTGGCCCAGATCCAGTCACGACCAAGCCCATTTCCCTCCAGCGGCCATCCATGGATCTCTATTTTCCACATCCAATGGTCAATTTTACGAGCCCACAAAACCAGCCATTTCTCTAGGATGTCTTGACAATCTCGAGGGGGACGCCATTCTCTATCTTTAGATGATTGCTTTAACGTGTAAGGCGTAATTCGCTGATTATTCTCCAAGCTCAAGTTTCGTTCGATCAGTAGATTCTGAGAATTAAAAATAACACATGTTGCTAGAGCTAAGCTGTTCAGACAACTTGTCCGAGGTTGCAGTGTCGTCGGCGGAAAGGCTTCCGCTAACTCAAGTTAGCAGGAATTGGGCCATTGATATGCATGTCCTATGAGCGCAGGGTCTATACGTCAGCGAGACGAGTCCCGCTAACTTAAGTCAGCGGAGCCAGGGAGTAGCCACTCCGGTCTCTGGGGCCCGGCCAACAGAAGGGAAGAGAAATGAAGACTGAACAGTGGACACTGGAGGGGAAAGGTTGCTTCCTGGTATTATTATGCATTTATGCTCCTCAGGCCACTGAGCACTAGCATTATTAGTGACCACTAATTTAAATTTCCTAATTAGTTTAGGTACCACTAGTAATAATTGGCCAATTCTAGCCCAACACAGCCATCGGCTAGCCCCATTTTTCTCTTCATATCTTTTCCTTCAGGCTGCGGCCCAGATTCAATCACGCCCAGGCCCGTTTCTCTCAGGCAGACAGCAGCCATCCATGCCTCCCTATTTTCCAGGCATTTTTTTTATTTTTTTATTCTCTTTTTACAAAAATATACCATGCTGAACACTTTTTACAGAAGTATACCTCCAGGCGCCAGGGAATTGAGGGGCCAGGTCCAGAACCTAGCACCCAGGGCTGGCTTCCTGGCACCCGGAGGCCAGGCGCCAAGGTCCTGGTGTCCGGAGACCAGGCGCCAAGGTTCCGCCAGGTTCTTTTTTTAATTTCTTTGTTTCTTAGCTTTTTATTTTTAAAAGGGCAGCATTTATATATATGTATTTCTTAGCTTTTTTATTTTTGAAGGCATGTTTAAAATGATAAAGATAATGAATTTTCTGAATGACAACAGCGGTGTTTCGTTGAGAGTAAGAATCCTAAAAAAAATATGTGAACGAACCAAAGGGGGCTAAAAAGTCACAATTTAATGAAAAAATAAAAATAACACATGAAGCTGAACCTAGCTGATAGTTTGCATATAATAACAACAACATAGTTCATGGTTTTTCCACATAGTTGAGTCTACTGCTACGGTACATGTTCAACATGCATTCACCAGTGACTATGACCTAGACAACGTACCACATGTTTACGTTGGTATGTTTTCATAGTGCATAAGTAGATATATGAAATTATACACGCCTTAGGGAATTTAGAAGCTGGATATGACCTAGACAACATTATGCTCGAAGGCTAAGAATAATGTGCAGTTGAGAACTGGGAGGATCTCCTTCCTCGTAGAACCCATGTCCCCCAGATGGTGGTGACTTAGGGGGCCAGTCACTCCTCGGGTGGTATGGACACTTGCAGAATGGGTCTGAGCAAAGGGGGTCATCCTTGAGGCTGACAACCAAAGGTTTCTTCTGCTCATCTTCTTCTTCAAGCAACTTCACCTTGGACTTGAGATCATGGATGCGGTTCTTGGGGTAGCTGATGTACTCGTCGATGTGTTTATGGTTTGGAGGATCAACCCACTTAGCGAAGCGACAGTTTCCCATGTCGAGGTAGTCCTGCAAAGGCAAGGTACGTTAGGTTTGAGCATGGAAAAAAATAGAAGGGTGTAATTACAAATACGTAGCCAAATGGGCACCGATAGAACCGACGGCCACCATCTAGGTAGGAATCGAACACTTGCACAACACAGTGCTCCCCATGGTCACACTTTGGCCAGTCCTCCCTCCGATCATCATAAGGCCTAAGGCTTCGCCCACACCTGAATGTGTCAAACCCCTCTAGAGGGAACTCCTCTAGTGGTGGATCATACATGTCAGGCCCAAAGGATCCTTCCCAAACGAAGTGGTGAGGTGGGTTTTCCCTCCCCCCACGGCCACGGTCTCTTCTTGCTGGTGCAGCAATTGTTGTTTTGTAGTTGTGATGCAGCTGTGGTTCAACGAGACACCAGCAATTAGGGGCCTTTTATAGATGCGTGGGGGGGGGTGAAGCGGGGACACGTGACGGCATGCGCGATGGCAGAGTAGGGGCTGGGTATCGGCCGACAGCGGAGCAAGGGCACGCCGCTAAAGGTGGCAGGAGATGGCAGTGGTGCATGCGCACGGTGCCAAAGGTGAGTGGGTGGCGGGGCTAGGGGTGGTGAAGAGACGTGAGCAGCAGGGGGTGTGGTGAAAAGACGGGAGTGGCAGCATGGGTGAGGAACTGTGGCGGTACTGTTTGCAAAGTGACTGTGAAACGGGATGTTTGCTCATTTGCCCAAGTCCTCTGCAACAATACATTACAAAAAACGACAAATAGAGTAGAACAGATTACATTAAGACATATTGAGACAGGTCCTTAACCATTGGCTATGTAGTGCTTAGGTCACATTTAAACTTATTGAAATACTAGCTTGACGACACAACCTACTGCGTGAAGCACAGGTTTTTCCCCTTCCTGGCTCCCTTGGATGATGATGTCTCATGATTAGTTATGTCACGTTGTTCCGTTGCGCGAAGCAAATCTTGGCGGCGTTTTAGTTCGTCCTCCCTTCTCTTCAGTTCTATCTCCCTTGCAATTAGATTGTCCCGACTCCTATTCAATTGTTTATCTTTTCCATCCAGATGAATCTGTTGCTGCATAAGTTGATGTTCATGCTGAAGTATTGCTTGACGCTCAGCTTCATAGGCTTCATCCATCCTGACCATGTATCGACCCTTCATTTCTGTCTCCTTAGGTCTCCGCATAGGCCAAGCAGGTGTACGTGGAGTGTCAATCCACTCTAGAAAAGTGCATGGCTGGGGAGGAAAAGAAATATGGATACAAAACTTGGAGATGAAGAGTGTATATGTGGAGGACCTAACCATGAAATCATTGTTGAGGTCGGGACACTTGAAGCATCTACGACCGTAGTTGCGGTCGCTTGTATCCATGATCGTGACCATCCATGCACGGAATCTGCAACGACACCTTGGCCACTCACTCCATAGTGGAACCCCGAATGGGTCATCCTTCCACGACATTATTGAGGAGTAAGGTGATTGGTAGTATTATGCGATGCGGAGGTAGACGTGGTTGAGCTTCTTATTTTATAGCTGGAGGGCACCATGATATGGACTAGGTCGATGACATATTTTATGGAAGGACATGATGGAGACGGTGCTCTGCATCTGGCATCATCAAAGCAGTAGGGCAGGGGGCAGTGCGAGGCAGGGACGAAGGGAACCCGATGCCCTGGTCAGAAGAATCCAATGTAATAAAGGCTACCACGATGGTTCACAGCGCAAAGGAAACAGTCACATAAATGCATACTGATCGATTCCCTACAGTCACATATGAAATAGTGTCTCATCAAATCATACAAGTGCGGTACAGTACACATAAAAGCATACATATGGACCCTACGAGCCGCCCCTACGACGCCGCTGCCTCGCCCTCTGCTGCGCTTGCACGTGGTCCGTGGGGTAGGTGTGATGGTCAGGAGACCTCGCCACTCGCTCTGGATGTGGCTGGACTTGAGGGGTCTGTGTGGCCTCCTGTGTCGCAAACAGTGGAGCACCGAACAACTGGGACATACCAAGGACATCCTGCTGGTCCCCTGCACCCTCGCTATCAATATCCAAGAAGGAGAACACTTCTTTATCATTGATGTCAGTTTCGATATAAATATTTTGTGTGTGAGAAGGGCCTGCGTCAGCAGACATGTTAAATCCTACGAAAAAAATTGCGTTCGTGAAGACAAGTTCACAAAAACAGAGAACCAAACAAAAGATTATGTTATAGGACCTGTTGGCTGTGGACGGATCGGCGTGAACGCACATGTTGCTGGAGGACCCATCGGCCGCATGAGTGGACTACCCATCGGTGGGAACGGCATCGGTGGAGGAGGACCCATCGGCGTGTACGACGTGGATGGAGCATCCATCGACATGTATGGCCAGGAGGGCGCTGCAACACAAACAAAGAATGAGGCATGGAACAATACATGTCATTTTTTTAAGTAATACAATTGTTTTAGTTATCTGTGTGCTGTGGAGGAGCCTGTGGCTGTTGGACGGGAGGAACTTGCATCTGAGGGGATATTTCCCATGTGTGCATCATGGAAGCGAAGCATTCGTTCGCCCTGGTCAACCCCTGTTGCCGCCTTATACCCACAGCAATGCCGAGTGGGCATCCAACTGTAGCTGGCAGTATATCTGCGTCTGAGAAACACCGAGTTTGTGGTATGTTAGATAGTGTCTTATATTGACAGAGAGAATTAAAATATTGACTTACTGCTCTTGCAAGGGCCTCATCCCTATGGCGGGCATACGCATCCGTTGATGTTGCCTCGTGTGCCACCTGCTGGGTCTCAGCATATGTAATCCGCCACCGAGTGCGAGGCTGGTACCACGTCAGGAAATGTTCATACCACTCATCTGTGTGTGGTCCGATAGGCTCGACCACGTTCTCGTCGGCTTGGTCCCATGCATCCACGTAGGGCTGTAGCTTGTGCAGCCAAGTGGCTGAACAAGGTTGCCCAAGCCTGGTCAACCTAAAATGGAATATGACATGTTCAGTTACACTGTGATATGCTTTACTTTTTAAGTCTAGGATTTTGTAAATTATCAATTACCTGTGGTCGGCCTGTGGAACTCGATCAAGTGCACGTGGAACCTAGAACTGTTGTAGGTAGCCAAACTGTCGCATAACTCTATCAGGACAGTATGGCTTAACATAGATATCGTACACCGAATTGCTCTTTGTAAGCCATAATCCCCCGTTTGAAGTGCACCAAGACGACAACCCATGAGGAGCACGAGTCGCCACATCTAGAGGACTGTAGGGCTCCCATACCACATCATCACCCTTTAGCCGGTCGAGCTCTGCAACAAAATTGGGATAGGTACGTCTTGTTTGCTCATTTGTCCAAGTCCTCTGCAAAAAGTATGACACGTGTGTTAGTTCAAAAGCTGTGGACTGACATATTTAATTTCCCAGAAAGGGCGTAGAAAAGAAGGTACCTCACGCGGGCACATCCAAAGAGTGCCCATAGTCGGCCTGTCATCCTCAAGGTCCCCGTAGTACAGCAACTCGTAGGCTTTGTGGTCAACAATAGGCCGACCCACGGCCAACCGCTCGTACGACCACAACTGAAGTAGTAGAGCGCAGCCCTAAAACCTAGCATTATTGTCGTCCTTGGTGCACGCGTCACAAAGGCCGCGGTACGTCGCTGTGAGGATGGCTGTACCCTAACTCCAAGTGGGAACCTCGTCCTCGGGTGCATCTGCTATCTCTTGCGCACAGGGCATTAGGACCTTGTCGACAGAGTTCCCATGACCATTCTTCAACAACATGAACCCAAACAGCCACAACAGATAGGCCTCTAAGGAACGGCTGACACTTTGATCATCAGCGTCCGCATGGAGGTTCGTTGCCTACATGGAAAATGATAAATATGATTGACTCAACAACCTAAATGTGGTCAAGTAATGATAAATAAAAAATATAGAGTATAATACACAATGTACCTTAAACTGCAACAACCAATTCTTTGCCGGTCCCCTAGAACTGGGGTGCGCCTCAAGTGGACCAAGGTGGCCAAGACGGTCAACACCGGCAAAACGTATCTCTAGGTCGTCCTTCCACGACGACGGCACCACACGGGGCCCCACAGCATCCCTTGCAATTGGAAGACCAAGCAAGTAGGAGACGTCATGTAGGGTCGGTGCCATCTCCCCGCATGGGAGGTGGAACGTGTGGGTCTTCGGCCTCCATCTGTCAACTAGGCCGTGACGAGGGAGTTATCTATCATCAACCTAGGCCTGTCGCGACCGTGGCGACCGACAATACCACCCTCAAGAAGATGACACAAAATAAGAAGGCCTGCACCATGCAACCTGAAAGAGCATTACAATGAGATCAGAATGGAAAAATACAAAAGATCAAAACAACTAGCACAGATCATTGCTTACCTCCCTAACCATCGGTTGTCTAGCGAAAGGTACTCTTTAGGGGGACGACGCTGGAACACCCCAAGCCGCATGTGCTCCATGGCACTCAACTAGGAATGGTGACCCAAGTCAATATCTGGGTCAAGCAGCTCAGGCGTCGGTGGCTTCTTAGCCATACCTAAAAATGTGAAAGGTTAAATACGATTACATAATAGGATACAGTTGAACCTGTTTTAGTGCACAATACGAGATAATAATAGGATACAGATTACATAATAGGTCCTTACAAATCATAATATGGCGTTACAAATACAATATGATCTAGTTGAAAGTACTTAATACAAAATATGATACAATAATACGATACAGTTTACATAATAGGCCTTAAAAATCATAATATGTCCTTACAACTAGAATACAGTGAAACCCAATTAAAATACACCCGACCGAGTAGACACTGATCGCCTTGGACGAGCACGACTTGCGGAGTCCGTCTCAAAATTTGGAGGGGCTCCATTTGTTGCATTTCCTGATGGTCCCGCCTCGGCAGCTGCAGGGACGGCATTTTGGGGACATTTTTTTGTAGTTGTGACCCACAACACCACACTGAGTGCATTGCTTGGGCCGCTTTTTGGCCTCCGCCTCGTCCATACCATTCCGAATATGACGAGTTTGCCGTCGGCCGCTATGTTCAATCTTCAGTGATGCATCTGGAATGTACCATACCTGTTCATTTGCTTTAGTATATGTTCGCACCATTCCATATCCGAAAACCTCTTGGTTTCATGTTGCTGCTATTGACCCCTTCGTATAATATATAAAAACAAAGTTCGTAGGATCCACACTTAGCTCTCTACGTACAGCAAGAACATGTGAGCATGGTAAGTGTAAAAGTTTTGGCTTCATGCAGGAGCAGTTAATTATGCCATTGTCCCCAATGATGCATTCTTGCACCGTCCTGTCTCTCTGCGTACCACGTCCACATCTGTCCCTACATGAAACTTCAAACATATTCTCCCTTGTCCCCATTATACGAACATTATGGTTTTGTGCCTTCTCCGTCTTTGCTTGCATGTACTCCGTTATTCTCTTCCCAAACAACACAGATGGATTACTCAGGTAGGCACTTATAGCCATGTAGCGCTCCTTGAAGTACTTTGCACACCATACAAGATGAATTCAACTATGGCCACTAACGGAAGGCTCCTTGAACCACGCAAGACCATATTATACGACTCAGCATGGTTTGTTGTCATTATTCCATACCGTCGACCATTTGTATCATACAATAGCGCACATTTCTCCTTCGGTTTATCTCGAATCCACTGTGAAAATGATTTTGCTGTCCTTGTAGTTGCACTTGCACTTGACCCTTTAGTTTGCTGTGTGGTTAGCTCATCAAGCAACCTCCAAACAGCATTGAACTTTCATTGCTGATTCTGCGAACACAAACTCTTGAACAAGTCTGTCAGATTCTTGTTCTTAAAATGATCATGGAAGTTTGCACCCAGATGCCTCATGCACCATCGACTATGCACATCAGGCCATATCGGGGAAGATGCATCACTTCCATGTTGGAGTTTCTGTATTGCGTCTAATATTCCCGAATGCCTATCACTAATTATGCAAACATTAGGCCGAGACGCAACCACGTGAGCCTTCACACGTTGAAGAAACCAATACCAACTGTCCGTATTCTCGCTCTCAACAAATGCAAATGCAACAGGTAACACTTGGTTATTTCCATCAACCCCAATTGCTGTCATTATAGTGCCCTTGTACTGTCTTGTCAAGAAAGTGCCGTCAATGCAGAGTACTGGCAAACAATACTGAAATGCCCTCACACATGGACCAAGGAAAAGAAGACTCGCTAGAGGACTCTTGGACCAACTTCAGAGGGTGGAAAATGCATCACATCATAATAGGTTCCAGGATTTCTGTCAACAATTGTGGCAAGCATACGAGGAAGACTATCATATGAATCCTTATAGGTACCAAACCTCATCTCAAACACCTTCTGCTTCGCCCTCCAGGCCTTTGCATAACTTATGGTATACTTGTATTCCTGCTCAATGTGTCTGATTATCTGTTTAAGCTCAAAGTGTGGCATGTCCAGGATGCGGCTATACATTTCATTTGTCACGAATGCAGCAGTCAAATTGTGATTATATCTTGGCACTTCTCTGTTGTAACAAGTATGCTCTGTAACAATTGAAACTTTCCAATAGCTTTTCATAATACCTTTGAAGGTGTGAACTCGCCATGGACACCCATCGTTGACACAACAGATATCATACACACTGGGGCTAGATTTTACTACTCTGAATTCCTTCTTAAGAGATAATGACCATAGCTTCACCGCTTCCTTAAGAAGTTCACTAGAAGCATATCTTGCACCTTGAACTACTTCGTTCTGTCTGTACTCCCACTCATGCTGCTTAGCATCAAGTACAACAGGGTTACCAAATCCACGTTCTCTTCACTCTTCTGGTACTGGGTAGTCCTCATCTTCATCAGACCATTCTTCGGATTCTTGCACCTGAGCAAACTCCTCATCTTCGTCCTGCATTTGTTGCACAATGCTTAGTATCCTCTCCCCCTCGTATGTCTGTCCTTGTGTCTTTGCCTGACTACCATGCCCCTCATCTGCATGTTGTCGCACCTCTGCCTGACTACCATGCCCCTCATCCGCATGTTCTTGCACATCTAGTTGACTAGCATGCCCTTCGTCATCAACTTCAGGTCCATGTTTAACTCCTACATCTTGTTGCACCGTGCCACTTGTTTTGCCATAATTCTCAACGGCTTCGGATGCACCTATGGCCTTTGGAAGGCTCTGGACAAGCATAGCAAGAGACCACTGACGATGAATAGCTGTATTAATGTACATCTTCCAATCAGAGTTGTTACGAATTAGCATCAACTCCCAGAAAACACCTTCATTTGTCCATGTCACCAGAGTTTGGACTGTGAGCACTTGTGTTTCTGTGTTAATTTTGAAGCCACGCTCTAGCCAACTATGCACACAACCAAATGATTTATCCCAAGGTTTATTTATACCCTTCACCATACGATTAAAACCATTCAATTGTACTCCATATAGACCTTGAACAACACTGCCTTCACCCTAATATATTTCAAACTGTAACTTGGTTGACATTTCTGCTAATATACCGAACGATTTCTATAAATAATGGCACTGCATATACGTAAATACTGCACATTTCTAAAAATTCAACTACTAAACTACTAAAGTTAAACTAGTCACATACTAAATTTCTCTAGCCACTTGCTTAATATATATACACACACGTGTATGCCCAATACGCTACATTATTACTTAAATCACTGCTAAAATCCAAGTACTTGCATCATATTTAAATAGAAATTTCAAATTTCACTACCCTAATATGCAGATCTAGTGAAACACATTATATATTGTACTCTAAATTCTACCTTTTAAAAATACTATACAAATCTAGTAGTCCATTTAACTATGAAATAAAAATAGAGTTCAAAAATTACCTGATCTACTGTCGAATTTCAGCAGGGCTTCGCCGCTTCTCCCCTCCCCTCTCCTCTCCTCCTCTTCTCCCCTCACCTCCCCCTCTCTGCTTAGCGCACTGGCCAAATGAGGCCGGGGGCGAGCGCTCGGTTTTTATAGCACACAAGGCCCCTGGGGCCTGGCCCCTGAGCGCCAGGCTCCTGCCGCCGCTCCTCTGGGCGCCAGCACCAAGGACCCGGCGCCCGGCCTGGTCCTGGCGCCCAAACTCCGGGCGCTGGAAGTATATTTTTGTAAATCTTCCCATGCGTGGTATTTTTTTGTAAAAAAGGAATAAAAATATATAGAAATTAAAAAACCAGCTCCAATGGGCAATTTTACGAGCCCACGAAATCAGCCATTTCTGTACGATGTCTTGACCATCTCAAGCCAAGGGCTATATCCCCGTGCATTATATTACTGTATTTCTAAATATCTTCTAGATGATTGTGTGTCATGTTTTCTTCCAGATTTCTATGTATGGACACGATTGCAGCTTATTTTTGGTTGACACGCATAATTTCTAAATCCAAGCTCACCACCCCCTAGATTTGAGACTCGATTCGCACGCCTCATGTAATTGGGTTCGTATGTCTTCTAAAAAACGTGTCTGAGGCGTCGTGGGAACTCTTCATTTCGAATGTTTCTGTCTATTTTTTCTCAACTGCAATATTTTCTATTTTATTTGGTCATCCAGTGGCATGTGAAGTGTCTAAAATACCCCTACCCATTTTATCTTGTTTTCACTAGCATGAATGCACTCCCCGTTCCTCTCGCCGGTGTCCCGCCGGCTGTCGCCGTCCATGGAGAGGCCGTCGCCACCGCGCTGCCCAGCTGGACGCCACCGTCCATGGCGTCCACGCTGCAGTAGGACGCCGCCGTCCATGACTATCGCGCTCGCAGCCCTCTTGCGTATAAGCATCCACAGCGGCTGCTCGCAGCAATGGTCACGCGCTTGGCACTTGCACGGAATGAACGGGGGAGAGAAAGCGCAAAGAGAAAGGAAAAACTTGACATGTGGGCTCACACCTCGTGTTTGTTGATGTACCCTAGATGTGCTACGTCATAAAAAAACCACCCACCAAAAATCACCCACGAAGTTATGTCTAGTTTTGCTAGTTTAGAGAGTTAAAAGAGCCTCGGTTTGGAAGGAGGGGGTGTTTACGTAGACTTTGTCCTTATTTTTAGAAAAACCAAGTAGTTAAATTTATCCACATGGACAAATACGATAACGACCATTGCAGGCTGTTACACCTAAGCCTGGTAATTGTCCAAAAACCGAACCAAAACCACAACAAACCGTTCAATGGAGAAACATCAACGGCAGCCAACTCCACCCAACCAGTCGTGCTCTCTGATCAAACTAAATTAATCCAATTGCTCATTTGTACCAAACCAAACCACAATGGACCGTTTAAACCGGTTTCGGACGGTTCCATTAGCTTGTTTCCGCAGAAGCTGTCACTGTAGGAGAGCGCCCACAGCCACAGGTCCTCGCGCACCTCGCGGGAGAGCCTGTTCTTGCTGACCCGGAACTTCTGCAGTGTCTTGCAGCCGGCGTAGGTGGCCGATATCCTGCCGGAGAAGTTGTTCTCGAGCATGAGCAGCTTGAGCATGGTGCCTTGCTCGAGAGCGCATTGGTGGAGACGTCGACGAATTTGAACCGCGCCCAGCTGCCGAGGCTCCGCGGCAGCTCGCCGGTGAGGTTGTTGTTGTAGAGGGACAGGTTGACGAGGTCCTTGAAGTCGCCGAACTCGGGGGGCACCTCTCCGGTGAAGGCATTGTAGAAGAGCTGCAGCGACACGAGCTGCGTGAGGTTTCGGAGCTCCGCGAGGCTGCCGGTGAGCTGGTTCATGGACGCGTCAAACTTTATCAGGCCGGTGAGCTTGCCGAACCCCGCGGGGAGCGCGCCGCTGAGGGAGTTGTTGTAGAGATCGAGCTGGCGATCTCCAGCGGTATCTCACCGGTGAGGTCGTTGTCAGAGAGCTCGAGGTCAACGAGGTTCACCAGGTCGCCAATCTCCGGCGGGATGGCGCCGCCGATCTTGGCCGCGGACATGTAGAGCACGGTGAGGTTGGTGAGCCTGGTGACCTCAGACGGGAACACGGCGGTAGGCTGGAGGAACGGGTTGTCGTTGAGCATGAGCACGGAGAGTCCCTGCGCGGCGGCGAGCGAGGACCGGGGGATAGATACGGCGTTGAGATCAGAGTCTCACAAACTTCGTTGTAGGCTTGTAGCTGGGTCCCGCCGCTCAGCTTGCTCCATGTAGAGCAGTAGAGCTGCCGTTGACCTGTAGCAGCCTGCCTTTCCCCACTCCGCTGCGCAGCGCAGCTACTGCACCGCAAATCCAGGATTCCAGGTTGCAGTGTGCGCTTGCGCGAGACGAAATCTGTTTTCTCCTCCTCTGATTTCGCGTAGTCGCCATCGGATCGCTTCTGGAATCACGAATCAGCCTCCGCCCGCACCGCTGGGATCCCATCCCTAGCTTCTCGCGCCGTCGAATCCTCGCTCTCAGTTAAATTCATTGCTCCCAGTACTTGCAGCTCGGTCGCATCCGTGCTCTCTCTCTGTTCTTGGCGGGCAGTTTGATCCGGTGCCATTCTTGATCTTGCAGGCAAGCTCAGATCTGGAGCTCAGCACCATGGAGGGACTCCTTGTGAGCGCAGCGACAGGGGCGTTGAAGCCTGTCCTGGAGAAGCTCGCTGCTCTGATGGGTGACGAATACAGGCGTATCAAGGGGGTGCACCGGGAGGTCCAGTCTCTCACCGATGAGCTCGCTACGATGCACGCGTTCCTTGTCAGGATGTCGGAGGAGAAGCCGTCCCCCGATGAGCTCGCTATGACGTCGAGGACAAATCAGCAAAATCAGGAGCTTTCTTACCAAGGCCATGACCCGGCATCAGGTCTCCAAGGCAATCGAAGATATCAAGGAAAAAATCAAAGAGGTGGGAGACAGGAATCAAAGATACCGGAACCACAAGACTATCATCAAGACTGGCAACCAGACCGTAGACCCGAGGGCTCTTGTTATATTTGAAGATGCCTCAAGGCTTGTGGGTATTGAACGACCCAAATTGGAGCTGATGGAACTGTTGAAGGAGAATACATGTGTCTCGTCACAGGAACTAAAGGTTGTCTCCGTTGTTGGCTATGGAGGGGTTGGCAAGACAACTCTTGCAAATCAAGTATATCAACAACTCAAGGGAGATTTCGAGTGCCAAGCCTTTGTGTCAGTGTCACGAAACCCTGACATTATGAAGGTTTTGAGGAATATTCTTTGCCAGCTAAGCAGTGAACCTCACCATAACATCGAAGTATGGGACATGCAGCTACTTATTAGTAAAATCTATGAACTCCTCAAGGACAAAAGGTAATTAATAAACCATTTCATCATATACTGTCTTATCGTTCTATGAATAAAGCTGTGTTTTTCTTTTGGTCGAGCACATGTCTATACGTTTGGCCACCATTTTTAATGAAATGTTAGTAAGAATGTTAGCGTAGGGATATTAGTAGAGGGAGCGCGGCGAAAGGGGGTAGCTGTGGGATGTGGTAGGACGTGGCCATGAACCTCTAGCGTCCGGTTTTGACCCATGGAAGCTACTTAGCCACTATGGCTGGGATTGTCCGAGGAAGACCATACATGGCCTTGCTGCTACACTAGTAAGCATGTGCGTGACAGATGGCACAGGAGGCCGCACGGAAGTAGTATTAGATACGCGTCAATATGTGTACGATGCGGTTACAATTGGACTTGAGTTGTAATAAGCGTTAGTTAGGATATAGTTTGAGTTGGAAACTATAATCTAGGGACTAGGGTCCATAAATATGAAGCAAACCCCTGTTGTAACCATGAGACGACTTGGCGGCTGGTTTGGGCCGCGTCAAGATAAGTATTTTCTAGTTTTTTCATGGGGTTTTGTCATAAATTGAACTGATAGCTTTCTTTGCGTGTGATGTTGATAAATGAGTGTTTATCTTTTGCCAATTAGCTTTTCATTCAATGTTGGTAACATGGTTCATCTGTACACGTTAACAAATGTGTCTTAGAGGGAAGAAGCCCTAGTGTGTCACATCTTGTTCAGAGCACTAGGGATAAATCTGCTATTTGGTCCTCTGCAGGAGCCATGGGCTTGGATTAATTCCCTCTGGTACTGATTGTGATCTTGGAATTTTAGGTTACTTTTGTTTTATCAGCGCATCTTGTTCAGAGCGCTAGGGATTGTTTTAATTTTGGGGGTCTCTGTGCTTCAATTCTGTGTGTGTTCAGCCTTGCTGATTTAGTTTTGGGCTTGATCTTTTCTTCTTCTTAATATAGACGGGCAGCTTTCCTGCTGTTTCGAGCAGGGAAAAAATCATTCAATGGATTCTTATCTTTTTTCCTAAAAAATAACATGACAGGTACCTTATTGTAGTTGACGATATATGGGAGAAACATGCATGGAAAACTATGGAGTGTGCATTTCCCAAGAATACTGAAGACAGCAGAATAGTCACAACAACACGTAAACATGATATAGCTCAATTGTGCTGCGCGTCAGATGGTGTTGGCGTTTATGAAATGAAGTGTCTTAGCACTAAGGACTTAAAAAGATTGTTTCTAAATAGAACATTTGGTTCTGAAGAGAGGTGCCCTGCAGACCTCAAAGAAGTTTCGGACAATATCTTGGGGAAATGTGAGGGTTTACCCTTAGCAATCATTTCCATATCTGGTTTGCTTGAGAGCAAACTACCGATCAAGTATGAATGGGACAGTGCATAATTCTATTGGCCGTGAGCTAGCAAAAGATCCTTGTGTCAAAAGCATGATGCATATATTGTCAGTTAGTTTCATTGATATTCCACTTCATCTAAAAACATGTCTATTATATTTAAGTATCTTCCCAGAAGATTACATTATTGATAAGGAATACTTGGTAAGGAGGTGGATTGCAGAGGGTTTCCTTCACAATGAAGGAGGTCAAACCCTATATGAATTAGGAGAAAGGTGTTTCCATGAGCTGATCAATAGGAGCTTAATCCAACCATGGAAGATAGATGAGTGCCATGAGGTGAGGGCTTGCCGAGTACACGACATTATTCTTGATTTTATTGTTTCAACATCTGCAGAAGAGAATTTTTCTACTGTAACCAGTGACGGTAGTGATCAAAAGCTTGCTTCACATGACAAGATTCGTCGATTGTCACTGCATGGTTGCAGCCAAGATAATATTTCCCTACTGACGAAGGCAGATTTGTCTCATGTTCGATCGCTTGCAGTTTACAAGACCAGCCCACACCTACCTTCTTTGTTGAAGTCAAGATTTTTCCGTGCAGTGCAATTAGAAGGATGCGGGAAATTGGAAGGCCATCATCTTACAAGTGTTGGGAATTTATTTCAGTTGAAGTATCTGAGCCTCAGAGAGTTGGAAATAAGTGAGCTCCCAGAACAAACTGGTAAGTTTCAGTATCTGGAGACTCTGATCGTACTAAAGACAAGTGTAAAAGAATTGCCTGGAACTATCATTAAACTCCCAAGGTTAGTCTATTTGGTTGTTGATGGAGACGTAATGCTGCCAGATGGGATTGCAGGCATGAAAGCGCTAGAGGTGCTGAAAGGGATCAACATCTTCAGGCAATCAGTTAACCTTATTCGAGATCTTGGGAACCTGAAGCAGCTGAGGAGTTTGGGCTTGTTTTTCGGCCAAAGTTCTTACATGCAAGAAGCTATGAGATGTCAATACAACGAGTACATGAACAGCATCGTCTCTTCTCTCTGTGAACTGGGCACACATCATCTTCGTGCTGTATCACCGATGACACATATGAAGAACCTGGCTTCCCACTTGAATTGTGGCACTCTGCTCCAAGCAGACTTCAGAAACTAGTTCTTGAGGGAGTTGTTCATTTCCAGAGTTCCAAATTGGACCAGCTCACTTTCCCACTTGCAAGAATTAATTCTTTATGTCAAGGAATTCAAGAAGGATGATCTCCGTGCGCTAGGAGGACTATCTTGTATTGTCTTTCTCCGGCTGGTGGTGCAAACTTCTTTCAAAGGGAGGCTTACCATCAGCGGTCATGACGGATTCCAATGCCTGAACAGTTTTGAATTTGGATGTGCTGTCTTGTTGAATTTTGAAGTCGGTGCCATGCCAAACCTACAAAAGCTGTTTGTCATGTTTAGCCTAGCAGAGACGGTGCCAGCCAATACTTGCGGCGGCTTTGCTTTTGGCATCCAGCACCTATGCAGTCTTGCCGTTGTTGAGTTTACAATCCATGGGACTGGAGGAAACTATGGCGCATATCACGATGCAGAAGAAGCCATCAAAAAAGCGATCGAGGGCTATCCGAGACATCAAATACAAAGATTTAATTGGACTTCGGTGGAGATTCCGTAACAAAGACAATGACCCCAACGAGGCCGCAGACATTTTCTTCTATAACTTTCGGATGCGGTTAAAGGAGGAGCCGATAGAGAGATTTTTAAGGGTAAAAAAGTAGCGGTTGCAGAGTTTTGTATATGGCGATGACGAGCTGTAGGCTAGATTGCCACTCATGTATACATGTATTAAAATTTAATAGATAACTTTAATAATAGCAGCAATTAATAATTTAGAAACATTTATATAGTTCTATTTTTTATTTAATTTTTTATAACAACATGTGTTTGTAGTTTAGAATTTGGATGTTATTTTATTTTATCTTTAGTGATATTAGAGGTGATTTCATTATGCTTTGGTGGATAATTTATACGTAAATTTATAGGTTATTTTAATTAATTTTTTTAATGATATGGTGGTAATTTATATACAAATTTAGAAAATTGTTTTAATTCATCTTTCGTAATGACAAGGTGGATAATTTATATACAAATTTAAAGTGGTATTTTAATTCATCTTTCTTAACGGCGTGGTGGGTAATTTATATACAAATGTTTGTGGTTAATTTAATTTATGTTTCGTCATAGCATGGTGGGTAGTTTTTTAGAAAATATAATAGATTTAATTACTATTATTATTAGAGATGGCTGGCCATATGTTTTTGATTTTTGTGAGAATTTATAGGATTTATTTTTTTCTAACGCGCCTAGTGATGATTAATGTGGAAGCTTCAATAGGAGTCTCTAATTACTGATAGTAACTTATAGAGATTCCATTATTATTGGGCTGGCTGTCCTCATATAAGTCCACCTTACTGCGTGGGAACGGTAAACAGGACACTAATCACTTCCGAGACGCCCCCTTTCTCCCGCGCCAATGAAGCAGGGTTCACTTTTTCGTTTTTACTGTTCTAGAAACTGGTTTGACCAAAAAAGTTTGACTTTTGTATTTTTCAATTTGGAATCGGAATACTAAAAAACCGGACCAGGAACGGAAAATTTTTCCAGTGGTGCTTTCCAACTGCCAATAAGATTTGTGCTTATTGGGGACCAATATATCCCCAATAAGATTTGTGCTTTTTGTTTATCTATGTATAAATTTTAATCTAAGTTTAGATTTTGTGGAGGTGCTAAAAATATCATAATCTATGTTAGCAAAAATAAGTTATAAATTTTTATCATAATTTTTGATATGTTAGACATCTAGTAACAAATTAACCGTACTAATAAAAAATTCACAAAAAACACAATAACAATGATTCATTACTTATGTTTCTTACATAGGTTATGAAATTTTCTACCATCCTATAAATAATTTAAAACTAAAAAGTGAACTTGTACATGGAGAAAGGCCAACTGAAACACAGAGGGATAAATTAAATCTAAAATTACTTTAGGGGTTATCAGGACATGGTGATGGGAGTATTGGACTTTTTTTAATTTTTGAAAAACAAAAAGAGCCATTTAAATTCTCATTCATTCACATCGGAGAATGCAATTTATATATGCTAAAGTTGCATTCTTTGGGCCGGGGATAAAGATAGGGCATATTATCGACAACTTGGAAATAGATGCATGCACATGGCTCACGTGGACCAAAGCCGCTGTGCCTGCCGGATCGGAATGTTTGCGACCGGAAGTGCTTTGTACGACATTTTAGCCTGGACTTTGGATCGAGAGCTAATTAATTACTACGTACTACATACCAGGAACGTGGAAACTGAGATGCATGCGCATGGCTCACGTTGGTACTTAACAGAATGGCGGAGCTAGCTAGGAAGCAACTAACACCGATTAATTTTTTTAGATAAATTAAGACACCTTAATTAATCGATTAAATTCCAATCTTAATTAATCGATTAATTCTGCTGCGTTCTTCTATAAAACCGAATGTAAAGGCATACAGTTTGGCACAAATTAATTCACGGGTGTGTGTTCTTTGTTCGTTCGTTTTAGAGCTAGTGTGTGTGTGGTGAGATTGAGAGGGGCCGCCGCGGTATTTCCCAACACCTGAACCGAGAGATGGCCTTGTTGCCTCCCAGCAGTAGCGCTGTCGACGACGGTGCCGCCAGCGACTCATCAGAAGAGGTCGATTCCGTCACACTCTCTGACGACAGCAGCAGTAGTACTTGAATTTTTCTTTACGGAGATCCTTGTTTATACATACCAGAACTGAGACATTTTGTTTCCTATATGCTCATAATCTATATGCCAGCTTTTGGTAGAAGCAGTTGGTTCTACACGGACACTGATTCCGAACCGGCCGAAGCAGCTGAATGCACTAACTTCAGCAATGGTATGCATGCTTTTTTTTACGGTCATTGGGAGACAGCATCCCACCTGTATTTCAATGAATCTGGCGTGCCAAAGCCATGCCTCAACGGTCTCAGAAAAACGAGGCAAAACCCTATATAACGTTGTGGCAGACCATAGATTATAAACAGCTGCCAGCACAACGCAGCAAATGCTTTAGCAACACAGGGGAAACAAAGAAAAAAAACACAACACAACGCAAGTTAAAGCGGCCGAAACGACGATTGTCTAACGGCGACTAGCACCCCCACTAAGAACAACATACTCGTCGGCACACCTAAGCCATTGCGCATCTAGACCTCCCCTAGTAGCTACGTCGCCCCGCTGCCTAATGGCCATCTGCCATGCAAACGCAAACGGGGACTAAAGGAGGTAGGAGGCACACCGACTACAGCATACCGAAAACGACGATCTCCCTTCGAGCAAACAGAAACACCCGACGGCGCATCCTGGCTCCACTTGCCACCATCCAATGCCGCACGAGGGAAATCCTCATGGGGGAATGGCAGGAGAGGCGGATATTCACCGATCCGGCGTAAGACCTACGTGCTCCTGTTAACAAGAAGAGCGCCGACGGAGCAGAGGCGCCAAAGGGAGGCACTCGTCTCACCACGACAGAGGCCGAAACGCCGGTGCCAAGCACGACGACACAAGGGACCTGCAAAAACATGACGACGGCATATTCACTGGCGCAGCATGAGTCCTCCATGACGACGCCTACAGGTACGAAGCAGCGTTACTAACGCCGCCGTCGCCCATCCGGCATTGCCGAGACATGGTTTTCACCTGAAGGATTGGGGGAAGGGGCTCCCTAACTACGCCTTCAAGGAGGTCAGCGGCGCCGAGGGCGTCGCCGTTGGCTGCATAGACTACATCTAGCATGGCTTTCGCCTAGGACCTCCAAAACCCCCTGCTCATGCTAGCGGCAATGCCACAACGAACACAGCAGCAGCTAGGGGTAGCCGGGGTGGCAGGAGTGGCCCCGTTCTCCCGACATCGAGGGAGGAGGCCCAGGTTGTGCTCTACTCAGGGGCCGGTGCCGGCTATGGTGGCCAGCATTGGCGGCACAGCCCTCAAGGCATGGAGGCGACGAGGGGGCCGGGGTGCCGGGTCAGCCCTGGAGGAAGCCGGGGTGGCGGAGTGGCCCCGTTCTCTCAGCGACGAGGGAGGAGGCCCGGGTCGTGCTCCTCTCAGGCCCCAGAGATGGCGATGGTGGCCGACGTTGGCGGCGCGGCCCTGAAGGCGACGAGGCGATGAGGGCCCGAGGGAGTTAGATCCGTTGAAGCTGACGCCCGCCGCACGTAGCAACGGCCGGGGCCAAGCCACCACCGCCAGCCGGCCGCACCGTCGCGCGCGCGAGCCGCGGCGCCGTGAGACCACCACGCGCCGCCCGCCGCGCAAGCCGCCGGCGCCAGGCGCAGAGCCCGCCGGGACGAAGATCCGGCACTAGGAGGACCGGATCTGGCACCGGGGAGGCCGAATCTGGCGGCAGCGGCGGTCGGGGGCCCCACACCGGCGACAAGGCAGGTGACACCAAGAGGGGAAAGGGAGGGGGAGGAGAAGGAGGGGAGGAGGGAGATGCGGTTGCTGCCTTGTTGGGCGCTGCCGCTGGCCGCCGCCGCTGCCAATGGCCGGGCAGGCGGTGACGGCCGGCCTGCTGCCGGTGGGGGTGTGGCGGAGGAGGAGTGCAAGGGGTCGCCCCCGAGCCGCCTCTGCGGGACGATGCCAATGGTATGCATGCTACAAAGTTCACCAAGCTAGTATATATTACAGTACCCAGGTTGTTTCATTTTTGCAATAGCGGGAAGAGAGGATGATCGTCCTATCTATCTTGTTGCAGATAAAGGCACTTATTAGGTGTTTTACTGCTTATGAGAAAGATGATGGAGTTAAACTGTTGATTATAAAGGTATCTGGTACCACTGTGTATCTTTATATTGTTATTTAACTGTTGATGAGCTGCCTTTCGGGAAATTCCTTTATATAACCAAAGGCTAAGATTTCTATTGAGACGAGGACTGATGATGTCTGTTGGCTTGAGTAGTTCAATGAGAAAGCTCCTCAGGACTTTCCGCAGATCAGGATTTTGTCCCACTGGAACAAAAGCACAGCAGTCAAACTGAGTATTAACCTTGTCACACACAGCCTTGGCCAGGGTGGTCTTTCCTAATCCTCCAGAGCCGACAATGGAGACTATCTTCAACTTGCCAGATGTGTGGTTCTCCCCCCACAGATGACAGCATCTCAAGGGGCTCATTGATGCCGATAAGCTGTGAAGCTTCTTTATAGAGAGCTGAAAGGCGAGGATCAATTTCTGTGTCAGCACTCAGCAGACCTGTCTGTAATATTATCATCAATTCTGTACCTTGGACGTCTCTCGGCCACTTCATGAACTTGCTCTTTGATGCTTTTGATGGCACTGGCGATGTCATGGCGAGCCTTGGCCTTGGTGAACAGGTGACCAATCTTCTTCATGGCGTGTCTGAGCCTGCTCTGGTCAGCATGCTCGTGGCTCTTGACACTTACAAGGAAGGTATGAAGGATATCCTCAATGTCGAAGGATGCACGCCTGACCTCGCGCGTCCAGACCTTTGATCTGCTCATCGAGCTCGTACCACGGTACTTTAGCCACTTTGCTGAGGAAGGCGATGCTCCCCAGCTCATCTGAGAGAAATCTCACCTCCGTCTTCACACCGCTCTGCAGCTTGTACTCATATTGGAACAGCTTGGGGGCGAGGCTGCCCATCGCCCCCGACACTACATCCATGTTGGGCTACAGGGCGCTAGCTGGGTGCTCTTGCTAGCCGTGCGCTTAGTTCGATCGGAATATAGCTCTCAGGATATATGGTGTCAAAATAAGAGATGCATACTACTCATTCTGCCTTGTTTTGCTGTGTACGTATGGTGGTGTTAGATGGGGTCAGTGCTTGCTTTGTGCGCGGGGTAATATATCTATATACAGCATAAGGATGCATGTCAAATCAAATCATATAATGTGTGAATAATAAACTAGCTAGCAGACGTACGTGTAAAGATAATCCATGGCTGGCTGGCTGCCGACCATGCATGCGTGGATCGGACAGCGCACAAACACATGGAATTCCAGCGCGCGGTGATGCTGAATGTTTGGCGGCTAGCAGGATAAGACATGGAGCAACTTGCTGCAACATATGGCAAGTTAGGCAGCACACTGGCATTCACGACGAAAGTTAATCTTGATGGATCAATTCGTGCTCTCGCTAGAGTTTTAAGAGATATAGATTCAATCCTTATTAGTAATATTATTTGGATAATTTATATGCAAATTTAAGACTTATTTTAATTTATTTTTTTATAATGGCATGGTGAATAATTTATATGTAAATTTAGGGAGTAATTTAATTCATAATTTATAATAGCATGATGGGTAATTTTTATACAAATTTAGAGGATTATTTTAATTCGTATTCATAATGACATGGTGGTAATTTTTATATAAATTTAGGAGGCTATTTTATCTCATCTTTCACAATGGCATGGTAGGTAATTTATATATAAATTTAGGGGGTTATTTTATCTCATTAATGGCATAGTAGGTGATTTTTTAGAAAATATAATAAATCCAATGGTTATTATTATTAGAGCTACATGATGGATGGCCGAATGTTTCTAATTTATGTGAGAATTTTTAGGATTTATCTTTTTTCCTAACGCGCCTGGTGAGGGTTAACGTGGAGACTCCAAAAGGAGCCTCCAATTGATAATAAAATTAGAATTGATTATTTTAATTCATATTTCCCATAATGATATGCCCGGTAATTTATATGTACATTTTGTGATTATTTTAATTAATTTTTATATTGACACAATGGGTAATTTATATATAAATTTAGATATAATATGTTTCAATTAGACATATCCCATCACGATCACTTAACATGTTGCTAGAAGGACATTTATTTAACGTGACATATTAACATGAACAAAATCATGACTCATCAAATCTTTTCAATGAATAAGTTACATTCTATACAACGTTAATACACAGGATATCAACTTTTATGCTACCTGGTCACGATCTGGCAGGGATCCTCTGGCTGTCTTTGGTCCCGGCATCGTTCGGCTACCTGATCACGATCTGATGGCATGGGTTGAACCCTGGCCACGACGTGATGTTTGGCTCCGAAGACAACGTACTAATTAACCTTGTGTTTTAATTGATATTTAGTTATTTGTTGGCTATTTTAAAGGCACGTCATATATGGATTTAACGGTTGTTGAGATTTTAGTTTACTCAACTAATGGTCGGATCTTTGTGAGAATTTTTAGGATTTATCTCTTTCTCTAATACGTTTTGTAAAGATTAACATTGAGACTCTAAAAAGAGACTCTAATCAGTAACAGTAAGATATAAACGATGACGTCTCTGCAGCACCGTACCATATTGCGTGTGCGACCACAAGGAGAATAATATGTAGCCATGGATGGAAACGACAGCATAGGCATTGCAACTTATATACGACAGCGTCCCAGATCAGCAACTGGCATGATGATGATCCCTTGGTGTTTAGTAGGTTGTCTTTGTCTCTTGAACTGATGAACACGTCCCGCACCCTAGGAGCCTGAGTCTACTATAGCCAACGCGTTTTGCAGGCCGCGGGCAGGCCTCTTGTGTGTTTCTTTTTATGTTGGGCCGCAGGCCCATAACATAACAACATCGCAAGGCCAATTTTATGACTCAAAGTTTTTTTTTTTGATAAGATTATCACTCAAAGTTAATCATGACAGGTGGCACTAGAGGTAAAGCGAGTTACATACACAATTCTCACAAGAAAAAAAAGGCATAGGTCTCAAATTGAGTATATAAACGGAATTCATTTGCAATATTATAGTTTTATTAATGGAAAGATCTTCAATGCAAGACCACACTTAACAATATTCAAAATTGTTTTTTGATAAATTTTGTTCACAATTTATGCTAAATTATCATGCAAAGTGAATCTGGCTATTCCTAATGAATAGTATCATACTTATTAGATTATTAAGACACCACATAGGATTTTTAGTTGAGGTGGTAGAATATTTTAATATGACTAAGAAAAAAGTTGTATCTTGAGAAAAATATTACTCTGACACGATATCTTAGGCTATGGCACAAAATCTAATATCATGGGTCAGCATTTATAACCACGAACTTCACACAAATTAATTATTTTATATATTTATATATGACACTGTGCATATGTGGAGGATGTTTCTTCCTAACAATATCATATTTTTCATTATATATGGCATTCTTGGATATTGTAGTATGATACTTTCCATTAGGAATAGTCTCATGATAGTTAACACCAGAGGCAAAGCAAACTACATACTTAATTCTCACATGAAAAAATTATTGTGGGTCCTCAGGACATCGTCCATAAGTAGATCTTAATTTTAACTTTTTTCTTTTTCAAAATATATGCATGTTTAAGTATTTGTTTTTTTCTTTATAGGTAAATGTGTATCTTTACATAGAGGCACATAAGTCATTTATCATGACTTCTAGTTGTCTTAAATAGTTCATATATTTAGTCTCCTAGATAAGATTACATAATCTATGTCTCATTAATTTCCAACAATATTGTCTATATCTTATTCTCTACAAAAAAAAATCGCGTACATATTTATCATAACCACAAATCATATGTACGTGTTTTTATCTTTGCTCAATCCAATGTCTGAAATAAAATAAGGGATAATGAGTTTTCTATATATCGAAGACGCTTGCAAGGTCCTCTAAATATAAAGGATATCAAGACTACCGGATGGACATCACTCAGGAGTTGTTGCTCCTCTATATATGTATTTGGGGTGGACGACCCGCAACCTTGTACATGTTGTCGGAACAGCTAAATTTGGTTACATAGGTTATTTCTAATTTTCACCATTTGAAACTGGAGCATTGAGAATAACAGCGAATGAGGCATTAGTGCCTTACACGTTAAAGCAATCGTCTACCGGCTTCTCATGAAACTTTGTCAAACGGGTCTAAAATAAATAGCTTCACGCCAAAGAAGCCCTTTGGAAATAGGAGAGCAATTTACACTAACTAGGAGAAGAAGAAATGGCTTCACCTGGCTTCTTATGTCTCCTCTATATATTTTTGGTGCCTTTAAACTACTTTGTTGCCATTGAGAATTGCTTTCGTCAAATGTTTTTTTTAAAAGGCTTCACCTAGCTTCTTATGTCTCCTCTATGTATTCGGTGCCTTTAAACTACTTTGTTGCCATTGAGAATTTGTTTCGTGAAATGTTTTTTTTAAAAGGCTTCAGCTCCCCTAAAAAAGTTGTTTCACACGAGAAGCCGAGCCTGTGTTATCTTTGGAGGAGCCACTTATCTTCGCAAATTGTGACCATTCTTATCGCTCGAGATTGTCAAGATATTGTGGAGAAATATAATGCCTCATTTTGTGGGCTTTGTCCATTGGATTGGATGTGAAAAATAGGGATGCATGGAAGGCTGCCAGAGAGAAACGAGCTTGGGCGTGATTGGATCTGGGCCGAGGCCCATGAACTGGGCTAAGTAGGTAGGAAAATTAGAGGAGAGAAAAAAAAAAAAGATAACAGCCGATGCCTGTGTTGGGCTAGAATTGGCCCATGCGCCCCATTGTTACCGGTGGTAATAAGTATAAATTATAAGAAATTTAAACTAGTTGTCAGATGTCACAACATAAAAAGGATAATGTTAGTACAAGTTTTTTAGGCCCCCTTTGGAATGTAGGATTTTTACAAAAATTGTGTAAGAATTTTATAAAAAACCGTTCAATTTTACAGGAAAAATGCAGGAACAGAATTTTTTTTTCTAAGTTTCAAAGGGGGCCTTAGTGGGCCGAGGGGCGAGGACAGAGGCCTGAGGTGCAGAGTATAATAAGCAGCTGGGACTGGGAAACTAGCCATCCTTCGTCCAGTCTTCATTTCCCCTGTTCAGACAGAGTAGCTAGCTACTCGCCGGCTCGCCGCCGTCCTCATCCAGTCTCCACACATCCAGATCAGACCCCTTCCTAATATCCCCGCCGCTCACCGGAACACCACCATCCAGAAATTCCAGATCGAGGCGGCAAGAACGTCAAGAAGGCCATAACCATAATGGAGCTTGCCGTGGGGGCGTCGGAGGCGACCCTCAAGTCGCTGCTGAGCAAGCTGGGGAGCCTGCTGGCGGAGGAGTACGCGCTCATTCGCGGCGTCCGCGGCGACATCCAGTACATCAAGGACGAGCTGGCGAGCATGCAGGCGTTCCTGAGCAACCTGAGCAAGGCCGGCGGCGAGGGCCACGACGACCAGACGGAGGACTGGATGAAGCAGGTGCGCGACGTCGCCTACGACATCGAGGACTGCATCGACGACTTCGCGCACGGCCTCCGCCCGGACCCCCGGGGCACCGGCTGGCTCGTCGCCGTCCGCAGGACGCTGTACGAGATCCGGACGTGGTACCCGCGCCGCAGCATCGCCGCGCAGATCGTCGAGCTCAAGGGCCGGGCGCAGCAGGTCGGCGAGCGCCGAACCAGGTACGGCGTCCGCGACCCGCAGCCCGGCAGGGCAAGCGGGCTGGCCGGGCTGACGGAGCACGGCGCCGCCGAGCATCAGCAGGTCGTACGTCAGCTCGTCCGCGTCAAGCAGCCGGTGGGGACGGACATGCCGGATCTCGAGGGCTGGGTGGCGGCGGCGGACGACAAGAGGAAGAAGACCGGGGTGCTGTCCGTCGTCGGCTTTGGTGGCGTCGGCAAGACCACCATCGCCTTGGCGCTGTACAAGAAATTCGGGCCTGAGTTCCAGTGCCGAGCCATGGTCACTGTGTCGCAGAACTCGGATCCTGAGGCTGTGCTCACGAGTATACTGAGACAGGTCAAGCCGCAAGCAATCTCATCGGAGAAGAAGAACCAACCAGTTATGAGAAGCATACTGAGCTTGAGCCGAAGTAGTAGTATACCGCTCCCAAATCAGAAGAAGGTAGATCATACTACTGGCAGCGGCGGCGGCAAGCAGGCGGAAGCCGCGGAACAGCCGGGCAGCACCTCGACCTCGGAGAAGAAGATTCCAGCTGTCGGGAGGTGCACGTTGACCCGGCGTCTGAGTCTGCCGTGGCCAAAGGAAGGTGGCGAGGAGCATGGCAACGCCGTGATGGAAAAGCACAGACAAATACAAGCGGAGCTCAGAAATTACCTCGGACAGAATAGGTACAGTGGACTCTTCCATTCATATGTATGTTAAAAAAAAATTCATCACTTTACAATATTTTTAAAAATGTGCCTCAGCCGTTTCTTAGTATACGGCACAATTGATTTCATGACACAATATCGAGCTACTCTTATTCGGAAAAAAATGTTGCAAATATAAAACGAATTAGGTAATACTAGTCTATCACCCCGTGCTCTCGCACGATCAGAGTTTTAGTAGAGATATGGATATAATTTTTAGTAATATTAGAGGTGATTAGTTAAATTTATCTTTCATAACATACAAATTTAAGAACATTTTAATTTATCTTCCGCGATGGCAGATTGCGTAATTTATATGCAGATATAGGGCTTATTTGAATTCACCTTTTATAATGTCATGATGAGTAATTTATGTGCAAATTTAGATGCTATTTAATTTATATTTTATAATGGTATGGTCGGTAATTTTTATACAAATTTACGGGATTATTTTAATTCTTATTTCATATGGCATAGTAGATTGTGGCTAATTTACATACAAATTTAAGAACATTTTAACTTATCTTCCACGATGGCAGATTGGGTGATTTATATACAGATTTAAGGCTGATTTAAATTCACCTTTTTACAATGCCATGGTGAGTAATTTATGTACAAATTTAGAGGTTATTTGATTTATATTTTACAATGAGATGGTGGGTAATTTTTATGCAAATTTAGGAGTTATTTCAATTCATATTTCATAATGACATGATAAGTAATTTTTATATAAATTTAGGGGTCATTTTATTTCATCTTTTATTATAGCATGGTGTGAATTTTTTTACAAAATACAATAGATCTAATGGTTACTGTTATTAGAGCTACACGATGGACAGCTAGATATTTTTTTATGTTTGTAAGAATTTTTAAAATTTATCTTTTTTTTAAGACGTGAGAATTAACGTGGAAGCTACTACTATGGATGTAATTACTGCAGAAAGGAAAACAAAATAGACAACAATGCTAAATTATTGCTCACCGATCGAGGAATATAATTGAGAAGAAAAAAATGCAAAATAAAAAATCGTTCACCTTAATTAAGGTGCCGACGAAGGTGCATGGCATGGAGGTGTAATCGGTAGCACACCGTTTTTCTCCGCTGTTCAATACTCCTTCCGGTTTTAAATTTAAGTCATATTTTAGTTCAAAAATAAACTACGATTTATATTTAAATATGGAGGGAATACAAAACAGTCATTCATGATGCTTAATTAGAGTCACTCTATAAAATCAATATAATAATATACAGCGTATATAATGGAATAATGTCCACATCAGCAGCAGCTAAGCTAGCTTAATTAGATGGCTTACGGTTGTAGTGAGCAAATGGCTCGAGTCACAGATTGAAATCGCAAACCACGGGGAGGGAGAACATGCGCGTGGAGTTCATCGGTGCCGGCAGCAGGTTGGCGACGTCGCCGTTGCCGACGTGGCAAAAGCAGATGGCTCCTCCGTCGTCGGCGACGGAGCTGAAGCCACAGCACGCGGGCGACTGCTCGGAGACGCTGGCGTCGGTGAGGAAGCCCGCGCAGGGCATCATCTTCATCAGCGGCGTCCAGCACTCCGTCACCTGCTTCACCGGCAGGTCCGGCGGTGGCTGGTAGCAGGTGAGGAAGGAGAGCTTGGGAAGGAAAGGTATGCAAGAGATCCTGATCGTCGCCAATGGCTGCAGGGAAGGCGAGATCACAGCGGCGGCGAAGCAAGGTCGGCGCCATCGTCGTCGTCTATGCTACCTTGTGATGGGATTACGGCGGCTAGGGTCGGCTGTACGTAGGTTATGAAGGTTTGGCGGCTAGGTAGGGCAGCTGTATGTAGAAATCTTGCCACAATGGAGGGTTAATCCAATGATTACGATGATTACATGGCATAAATGGATGAACAGATGTTTTGATTTTTTCTAAAAATTTTTAGGATTTCTCTATTTTTCTAGAGGGTTTGGTGGGAATTAACGTGAAAACTCTAAAAAAAAGTTTCCAATTAGTAATAGTAAGATTTAAAATGTTAAAATAAATTACACATACATATTTGTTAAAAGCTCGACAGAGATCTCAGCTTCAAAGAAGGAAGGGGTGAATGGTGACGGAGTCTAGAGTGCTAGATAGGAGTAGAACGAAGGCCTCGGGGTGAATGTGCCTAATGAGCTATGGGCCTGCATGCTTGAGCTAAAATTCTAGATCGGGGTGGGAGCTGTCTAATTTTACATCTGATCCCCAAAGCCATTTCAAGTTTACACCTTGACGGTCAATAGCATTCAACTTTAGCCCGTAAATTGGTTTCAGTGGTTTTCAGTCTAAATGAGAAACAAAATCTGAACACCTAAAAAATGGATTTTGAGGCCTAAGTGGCTTGACATCCACCCAAACTAGACTTGAGAGCCAGAGTTATCTGGTTTTGATAATTGTGGTGCTACAATTGTCCGGTTTTACAGTTGAGGGTTACAGCCATAGAAACACAAATGTTGAGGGACTGAAAATGGACCCATTCCTATTTTTTACCTTTTGAATCTTTGCCTCGAAACTATTGTAGCTTGTTTCATGGTCTCTAACTATTTTTGTTGGATTCCTTGTGTCTCGGTATGTCTCCCATGATTTTTCCCTATTTCTTTGTGGTGTATGGACATTTAAGTTTAAGGTTTATCTATGCGCTTTTTAACTCACCAAAAAGACTTGCAATCTAAAGTCAAACCTAATTAAACTAACTAAGAAAAGTAAAGGTACACAAAAAGTAAATGTGGAAACATAAATGTTGTAAGTAAAGAGAGTAAAGGTTTATCTATGTGCTCTCTAACTTAGGAAATAATAACTTCCTCTCAAATATTCTCTCAAATATTTGCGAAAATGTTAAAAGATTCAATTCATAGTTAAAGTATATTATATGCTAAACTAAACCACAGTAAAAAGAAATGATAATTGTGAAATGTTTTGAATAAAACGAGGCAGTTTGACATTAGTAGATTAATTATGAAACATAATTTTCATATCTGATCCGTTTAGCTCTCTAAATATTGTTGCCCTTGTCTATAAATCTATTCAAACTTTAAATAGTTTGAATTAGGACGAAATTAGAGCTGCAGTTATTTTAGGATAGTAGTATACCCTAAAGTGACAGTAGATATGTAGAGACCTTGTCAATTGTTCTAATGTATTTTTTTTTGCCTATTATTCCCTTCTAGGTACTTACTGTTGATTGATGACGTATGGTCATCATCTAGTTGGCTTTACATCAAGAAATGCATTCCGGACAATGACAAAGGCAGCAGAATAATTGTCACCACAAGAATTCAAGCTGTCGCAGCAACATGCTCTTCTCGAAAAGATCATGATCGTGTTCATGCAGTTGAAGTTCTTTCCAATGACGAAGCCAAAGAATTGTTCCAAAAAACCCTCGATGAGTGCAAGACTGATGGTGATATAAATCATATAAAAGTTCCACGAAGGGTTTGGGAGATGTGCGGTGGCTTGCCATTGGCCATAGTTACCATGGCTGGTCTCGTGGCATCTAAACCGCGGATGATCAATGAGGATTGGACGAAAGTTTGCAATTCTCTGTTCCCAGAGCCACAAGTATGCCGTAAGCCAGAGGAGTTCATGAGGATAATCAATCACTGCTATAATGATTTGGATAGTGATCTCAAGACTTGCTCTCTATATCTAAGTGTATTCCCAAAGGGTCGCAAAATCAGAAGGAAGAGGCTGACTAGAAGATGGATAGCAGAGGGTTTTGTCAGTGAGAAGCAAGGGCTGAGTGTGGAGGATGTTGCAGAGACATGCTTTAATCAGCTCATTCAAAGGAAGATAATACGGCCTATGGAGCACAGCAGGAATGGAAAGGTGAAGACTTGTCAGGTCCATGACATGGTTCTTGAATATCTGATTTCGAAGGCAGCAGAAGAGGATTTCATCACTGTGGTTGGTAGCCACTGGTCAATGCCGCCAACACACAGCAGCAAAGTTCGCAGGCTTGCCGTCCACAGCAGTGACTCCAAACGTGCAAAGCATGTAGATAGCATGAACCTGTCCCATGTCCGGTCACTTACTGTGTTTGAGAGCCTTGACAAACTGCATTTCAAAACATTTAAAACAGGGATTGTTCAAGTACTAGATCTCGAAGGCTGCAGAGGTTTTAGAGAGAGCCATGTCAAGGTCAATGACATATGTGAAATGGTTCTACTCAAGTATTTGAGCGTCCGAGGAACAGACATAAAAAATCTTCCCCAGAATATTCACAAGCTCAAGTACTTGGAGACTCTAGATGTAAGGGAGACAGAGGTTCAACAGTTGCCTTCAACCGTAGGACAGCTGGAAAGAATAAAGAACATACTAGGAGGTGATAAAAGAACAAGGAAAACCTTGAAACTTCCTAAAGAGCTCAAGGGAACAATGAAAACCTTACGGATATTGTCTGGAATTGAGATCGCAGAGGGATCAACAACAGCTGCATCAGACCTCAGTTACTTTACAGGGCTGAGGAAGCTGGCAATCTACAAGATCCACACGAGTGAAGAAATATTCAAAGATCTACTCTCCTCTATCCAGTATCTCAGTGGTTATTCTCTGCAATCTCTCGTTATTGATGACGAGTCATCAGAGTTTCTCAAGTCTCTGGACTCAATGTCGTCCTATCCAACAGACTTGAGTGCTCTTGAGCTCTCTGGCAGGTTACTTAAACTCCCAAATTGGCTCAACAAGCTCGATGAGTTAGTCAAGTTAACTCTTTCGGCAACAGCTCTCCGGACAGATAATTTGCAACTCCTTAGCCATCTAGGTTCACTCTTTTCTCTTACATTTTCAATCAGTGAAGAACAGGATCCTGCTTGGTCAGCCATAATTCAGAAAAATAAGTCTGATTCAGGAGGAGAGATTTTTGTTCCGGCTGGAGGGTTCAATAAGCTCAAACTGCTCGCCGTAATTATTCCTCTTCTTCCATCTCTCAACTTTGCAAACAGGGCTACACCACAACTAGAAAGGATTGAACTGCGTTTCAAAAGATTGGAAGGTCTACATGGCATGGACAAACTTGGAAGGCTACATGATGTGCTGTTAACCATTGATGGAAAAGCGAGTGGGCGTACAAAGTCGATAGTAGAAGGTTTGAAGAAAACATCATCGAAGTACTCACTCATTGTTAACGAGCATCATGCTTGATTGGAATGCACGTTAATCATATAACTTTGCTATATGCCAGTTGGCAGTTGTGAACTCATCTCTTGTGCTAAATTTGTATCTGAGGTCAAAGCCGCGTGCTTTATTGCTTAGGAACCATTGTTATGATTGAAGTTGCTCTCACTTGTACTTGTGTACTTAAATTAGCAGTATTGATCTCTCCATTTGCTCTGCATTACTGTTGTTAATTGGACAGTCCAACAGATGCTCCATGTTAAACCTCACTAGATGCAATAAGAAAAGGATAAATCTTTGATTTTTTCACAAAAGTCATAAATTTAAGTAGTAATTGTTATTTATCCTTCAGAATAAATAACAAGTTGTTGAAGCCTTTTATCAGATCATCTTTTGCTTGCCTTCATCTCCTAACTATTACGCCAGCACTGTGAAAAAGAATGCGCTCGCATGAAACATAAATATTAAAAATTTATATATAAATGAGAGACCCATAATTAATCAAAATTGCTATTATTGAACTCTATATATTCATACTTTAATATATCGTTGTATATATACATACCTTTTTTTATCTTACATGTCTATAACAACTAATTAACATTTATATTATTTAATGGCATAGTAGTAATCTATACATAGATTGAGGGGTTGATTTAAACTATCTTTCACAACAACACAATAGATAATTTATACGTAAATTAGGGGATACTTTTAATTTAGTTTTCATATAATTTAATTATCTTTTATAATGGTATGGTGGGTAATTTATATGCAAGTTTAGAGGGTTATTTTAATAGTCGTTTATAATAGCATGGTGGGTAATTAATGTGCAATATTAAAGTGTTACCTTAATGTACTTCCACAATGGTATGTGGGTAATTTATATACAAATTTAGGGGTTACTTTAATACGCTTTCATAATGGCATTGTGGGTATTTTTTTAGAAAATATAATACATCTAATGGATACTACTTGATAGATGGCTAAATGTTTCTGATCGATTTTGTAGGAATTTCTAGGATTAATCTTTTTTCTAGCATGCCTCGTAATTCATTCTTATTTTGAACATCTAATTAGTAACAGTAAAATAGGACGAGGCTAGCATCTAGCATTGACATGGTGCAATGTAGGTACAACAGTATTTTTATGCCGTACATAATATCATTGAACTTCTTCAGTTTTCTTTCAGCAAGAAAACCAACCCAACATCACACAACATCTAGTATATGCCATCTTCCTTACTATCATTAACCAAACTAGCCGGTATAACCTTCATCACACATTCCAACACTGGTTTCCTTGGTGATTCACTGGCAGGGATGCAAGCGGGTTGACTAGAAGGCATAGCGGCAAGTCATTTTCTTGCAGACGTCCACATTTCCACGAAAAAAATGACTTGCCGCTAGACCTTGTAGCCGCTGCTTGCATCCCTTTTCACTAGCATAGCTCCACATTGTCACGAGTTTATTTGCGGGACGCTTTGATGGGAGGCTCCATCATGCATGTTCTTACCATGTCCCCCCATGCATAGCCCCAATCATATAGTTCTGTATGAAACGCCTACAAAGCAAATGACAACGAATATGCTAGATGTCTTGAAACTACTTCTGATTCTTGCAATCAATACATGTGTAGTGTATAAATCCACCATTTTCACCATGTGCGTTGGTGGCCTTCACAGACAAAGCCACACCATTCACAAACAACACATCTGTGAAATTCGGATCATACATCCATCCTTGATCCATCTATCAATGAATGTTTGAACAAGTATTATACAGATAAAATGTCATAATTGATGCCAAAATAGGAATTGAAATGGTTTACATTAGTTAGAATAAATGAAATGTATACAATATGATATATAATGAAACACTTTGATGATCTTGCGCTAATAAAATATTTATTGCATGAAATTGAAAGTAGGCATAGTTCTAGTGAATGGAGACATGATCATATGGAGCTTGCCTTGTCGTTGATCATTCATGATCATAGGTATTTGGGGTGGACTGCGTCCTCTACATATGACTAGTTTGCTACCTGGATAAATTAATAGAAGCCACATGCAAATAAATGAAACAAACATTAATTAATAGAATGTGAATTTAGAAAAAAATCAAGACAAAGAATCATCTAATTTTGAGGTCCTATGACGAACGAGTAGTTACAAGTGTTATTTGCATATTCAAATGAGAACAAGAGGTATGCATATGATGAACTTGAATGTTCATTGTATCTTCTCCATCTTCTAGATCATAAACAATCTAGCCAAACAAACATCAATTAAATCGGTAAAATTATAGTGAATGAATTTAGAATATTTAGGTTACGGAACCATATTGTTCTGATTACACAGATTAAAAGAACATAAGCTAGTTAATTATAAAATGAATTGACATCTCATTGTATTTTCTCCATTTTCAAGATCTCTAGAATCCTAGCCAAACACAACATCTTTCAAATCAAATGGGTCATTTTTAAGCGTAAAGTTAGAGGTTCTTACGAGGGAGAAAGACTAGTTACAAGTATTAATTGTATATCAATAACTATGTGTATGAACTTGATCATTCATTGTACCTTTTCTATTTTTCTAAATATTTGCCAATCTACCCAAACAAATATCCCACTATTTAACTAGGTTGGCTCTTATGAAACTGCTTAAAGTATGTGGATCACTTACATTTTGAAAAACGGGAGCATCCATGAAAAACGGGTGCAACAATGAAGAGAATGGATGGAGAAATGGGAGAGAAACTCGAGATTACTAGGAAACATGAGGAAAAGGAAGGGAGTAATATACCATGTCGGCCTCTATTATCAATTAAAGGCAAAAACCAGCTAAGATACACACATATCATTGTAAGGAAAATTGGCTCTAAGCCTTGTGCTTAGTTTTTCCATTGTGATTTTGTTGGTTGAAGTGACACAACATGTACCATCCATTTGGGACATAAGTATATTCGATTAAGTAACAGGGTGCAAGCGATGGACTTGAGATACAAACACCTCAAAGGATGGCTTAAAGAGCACAATAGAAGACCCAAGCCATCAACAAATCACAAGTGTGATGCACGACACGGCAGTCCCACACAGGATGGTTTGGTGAGTAGAAGATGTTTGAGTTGAAGATTTAAGACCCGGTGTAGTTTACACGCACCGGATGGTCCGGTGGTCACACCGGATGATCTGGTGGTCACACCGGACGTCATAGGCAGTGGAGAAGTAGAAGACCACATCTAATCGCACAATGCACCAGACGGATGGTCCGGTGAACCACCGGACGTTCTGGACAAAAGCTACATCATCATGAAGACCATGCATCGGATGTGCTCATAACGGCCAGATCGAAGTTCCAGCGGTCGACTCCAACGGCTAGTTGGGTGTACGCAACGGATGTTCTGGTATTGTACGCACTGGACAGTCCGATGCTACCATCGGACGGTCCGGTGGTCATAGTCTGCGCTGCAGCTTGAGCCCAACGGCTAGTTTGGAGGTTTGAGCTGTAAACACCCCATTTCCCAGCCTCCACCTCGTGATTGGTGACTCCCGAGTTCATTATAGTGTTAAGACATTTTCTAGAGCTCAATCCATCACAAGATCATAGAGATCATATCTAACCATAGCCAAAGCTTGAGAGCTAGTTGCTTAGGCCTCTGTGAGCACATAACCCTTGATTGCGATCAAGTGGTGTTGTGACACATGTGCCTGCGTGCACGTTGCTGTTGTAAGTGTGTGGCTTGTAGTATTGCGAGACCCTCCAAGATGTGGAGTGGTTGCAACCTTACTTGTGTGTGAGAGAGAAGCCCTCAGCATTTTGGCCAAAAGCTCACCTAGTGAAGACGACATAGAGCATTCGTGAGAAGGCCCGCGGAAGACCCCAGCAGCCACGACGATCCTCTACCCTTGCGAGGGCAATGCCGTAGTCCTTGCGCGGACTACGTGAGAGAAGGGTGTGCGTGGGTGTGTACCGAGAATACCCGGAGTCACCCAACCAGATTGCTTGACCATCTCGCAAGCAACCGAGCCATCCTCTACACTTGTGAGGGCGATGCCGTAGTCCTTGCGAGGACTACCTGAGAGCGAGGCGTTGTGTGGGTCACTTTGCCAACCTCCTTCCTTGCACGGATTGAGGCTGGAGTCCTTGCGCGAACTTCGTGAGAGAAAAGCTTTCTGATTGGGGGAAGTTGCGACTTCCCAATACTTCGGTAAAAAATCTTCTTGTCTCCATCTTGTGTCGTCATCGTCGCCATCGTCAACGGGAGTTTGCAGTCACTCTACTCAACTCATTAGCTTCACATTTACATTTTGCAATTGTGTATTTATATTCCTAGACTAGCTTGATAAGTTAGTTTTTTAGGTGAAACTAGATTGCAAGACCTAGCCACGGTAAAGTTAGCAATACTTAGCAAAACCTTAGGGCACTTATCTTGTTTATCTTGCATATGTTTTGTTAAGTTGGTTTGAGAGAGCCTTAATTTTAAGAACTAGTCCATCAACCCATGCTTTCGCATGGGTAAGAGTTTTAAAAGATATAAATTTAATCCTTAGTAATATTAGAGGTAATTATTTTAATTCATATTTTATAATTGCATTTGGGTAATGCAAATTTAGGAATTATTCTAATCGCACGGGTAAGAGTTTTAGAAGATATAAATTACAATGTTTATATGTAGATTTAGGGTTTATTTTAATTCATATTTTATAATGCCATGGCGGGTAATTTAAGGAGTAATTTATTTCATATTTCATAATGGCATGGCGGGTAATTTATATACGAATTTATGGGGTTATTTTAATTCATATTCATAATGGCATGGTGGGTAATTTTTATATAAATTTAGGGGGTTATTTTATCTCATCTTTCGTAATGGCATGGTGGGTGATTTTTTTTGAAAAGATATAATATATCTAATGGCTATTATTATTAGAGCTACATGATAGCCGGCCGCATGTTTCTGATTTTTATAAAAATATCTAGGATTTATCTTTTTTTCTTTCGCATCCGGTGAAGATTAACATGAAGGCTCAAAAAAGAGCCTCCAATTAGTTCAACCGTGCTTTCACGGGTTAAACAATTAGGTTACATGCATGTTAAAAAATAGTGGGAATTTAATAATGATATAAATTAGTAGTTTGAAACATATATAGTTTTTTATTTTTTAAATAACAGTTCCTCCGTCACATAATAACTGATGTTACAACCATTTATTTCCTAAGAAAAAAATTAAGCCCTGCATGCATGCATATGCCAAATAAGAGAAAGATGCGTCTTTATCTGTCAACACTAATAAATTGTCATAAATTTTGCTAAAACAATTGTTATTTTGAGACAAAGGGAGTATATGCTGGCAATTTTAGATGCAGGTTCATCTGTTTTTAATTCATATATAGTAATGACATAGGAGGACAATTTAGATACAAATTTTAAGGGTTATTGTAGATTACCTATCATATGTGTGTAATCCAGATGTAGCTTTGAAGTTTATTTATGTCATTTTTATAATAGCGGTATTGGTTGATTTATTCAGAAAACAGAATACCTATTTAATCTACCGAATTGATGGTCAGCGTTTAAGGATTATCTTGAATGTTAAGAAAGGATCCAAATATGTGCAAGACAATCTTCTTTTCTAGTCTAGTTATATGCAATCATACGGATGTATAGATAGATGAAACATTAGTAAGCAAATGAATTGCATGGGCCAATCTTAATCTTAATATTACTAATTAGAGCCTCCACGTTAATTCTCACGAAACGTTCTAGAAAAAAAGATAAATCTTAAAAATTCTCAGAAAAAAACAAAACATTCGTCCATTCATTTATACCATCAAATAATCAGAACCATTATATTAATCCTAACCCTAGGGCCTCCTGTTTACAGGCCTCCTATGTACAGCCATCCGCCCGCCTTCTACGTACAGCCGCGGTCCTCTCTACGCGTGTCATCTGTGCGGCGAGGGCAGAGGAGAGCGAAGACCACACAGATGACGCGCTGCTGGAGGCACGGAGCTCTGACAGTCCTACGCGGACCATGCATGGGGGAGGCAAAAGGAGAGCGACGACATCACAGATTGCACGCCACGGAGGGATGCAAGCGCGACGGAGAGGATGATGGCGCCCCAGCAAGCGGCAAGCCTTCCCACGTAATCAGTAATCAACTAATCACTACTGCCCCGTCAATCATTCATAAATCCCCAATCTCCAATTAGGTGTGGATTCTTTTCTCCGCTCGCCTTCTATGTACAACCTTCCAAAACTTTCACCCAACGTACGTAACAGGTGCTGGCCGGAGTTGCCTTCGCTAAGATATCATACCAGATTTAGGGGATTTCATCAGCGAAGGTTACTGAGGAGATTTCATCAGCGAAGGTACTACTCATCACCAATAACGATCATGCTAAATCTCATGATCACCAATCCCATAAGTAATGTTTGCATGCCTTACCTCCGCCATAACTCCGTCCAGACGAATACAAAGTCCGGTCACTGCCTACACATTGGCTGCGGAAGCAGTTTTTGACAGCCAAAGCAAGCACTGTCTACACAAGAGTGCCGCCGTGCATCACACTAATCCATCTTCGTAAACACATATCATCATCGCAATTGCAGACTCCGAATTTAAAAAGGTAATTAACTGCTTCTGACATCTCATTGGCAGCTTTGCTTTTTAAATAAAAAATTAAAAAACTCTTGGCCTTGCTTTCCTCAGCGTGTGGCAGCAACTTGCATTCGGATCTTTGGCATAGTGTTAAATTTAATATTAGGCATAGTGTTAAATTTAATATTATGGTTTGACTTATTTAATTATTCTTCACCACATATTAAAGTCTGACTCATTACAGCATGGAACATCAATTATGCAAAGCTCAACATAATCGATCAAATAGGAAAGAAAGATTACTAAAAAAAGAAATAAGGTAGTTACTTACCTATACACATCTATCCTCTCATCCTAATTCGTTATTGGTACTGCAAAATATTAAATTTGATTACTTATAATACATTATCTCAAATAATTTGCAGGAGAAAGAAAATCAGGATAAACATAGGTATATATATTCTAAACATATTTAGTATCTAGATCATCTTTCCAACGTAACTAATCAATCAAAGTGTGTATCAGCAACTTGGAAGATCATCTACAAAATCATGGACCTCTAAAAGCTCGAATGAAGAGGAAATGAATTTTGGATGAGAAGAAAATTAACAAATGTCTTAAGGTATTTACATAAAAATTACTCACTGTGTCATTATGAAAAATGAAATAAAATAACCCTCTAAATTTATATAAAAATTACCCACCACTCCACTACGAAAGATGGAATAAAATAACCCCATATATTTTTATAAAATTATCCTCCATGCTATTATAAAATACGAATTAAAATAATCCTTAAATTTACATAAAAATTACCCACCATACCATTATAAAATACGGATTAAATAACCTTCTAAATCTGTATATAAATTACTCACCATGTCATTATAAAAGATGAATAAAAATAAGACCTAAATTTGCATATAAGTTACCCAATATGCTATCATGAAAGATAAATCAAAATGATTTCCAAATTTGCACGTAAATCACCCATAAAACTATTACTAAAAAATAATTAAAATAACCACCTCTTATATTACTAAAGATTAAGTCTATACCTTCTAATAAAAGTCTAACCCGTACCGCCGCACGGGTTGATGGACTAGTAAGCTACAATTTGATTGATCAACGTATATATCGTACATACTATTAGTTGGACGATTTAACTAGGGTACACATGACTCCTTCGATTTGCTTATGGAGACCGAGCACCCATGTCAGTATGTCGCAGCGAGTGGTCAATGATGTTCACCAACACCATGGCGAATTCCTCGGCGGATCCAACGGCACCGAATTTGGTGGTCACAATCCGCGGCAGCGCTCTGCCCACACGATCCTCTGGCTGGGAGGGGCTCGGGCTTCTGCCAAAGTGTCAAGCAGAGCGGAGGACAACACGGGGACGAGTCCCTGGAAGGCTCACCAGTTGTGAACAGTAGAAGTAGAACGACAACGACTCGCGGCAGTCGATTTCATCGGGGTCAAGCTAGGCGGTGGCGCTATACATGTTCCTTCGACTTCTAAAGCACACGCCCAGGCCCAAATAAGCTATCCATCAATGAACGATCTTAGGTAGTTATTTTGTTTCATTTTTCATAATGACACGGTGAATATTTTTTATATAAATTTAAGAGGCTATTTTATCTCATCTTCCATAATGGTACGGTGAGAAATATAATAAATCTAATGGCTTTTTTTTCCTAGCACGTCTGGTGAGGATCAACGTGAAGGTTTTAAAAAAAAATATCTAATTAATAATACTAAGATCCTCCTCTCTCGTGACATCGGCTCACGGTCCATGTGACTTTCAATCATAACCTTCTTGTAATAACATGGACCGGCTGTGAAGTATCATAGCTGATTTATATTTTGAACCGGCAGAGATATGGCCAAAATTATTGCCAATTTATGTCACGGACTGGCTGTCTTGTGTGGTTTAGATATGAGGTCGCAGCGGGTTTGCTTTTTTTTTCTAGCTAACAAGCCAGGATGTGACTCGGGTCCACCTCTCAGTCTCTTATCTATTCTCCTTTCCCCTCTCTCTCAGTCTCTTACTGCTTTCTCGCTGGTCCGCCTCTTCTCTCTCAGGCCGCACAGCTCAAGGATGGTGGAGCAGCCTAGGACAAGGAGAGGTGGCGCAAGGCTGTGATGAAGCTATGTGGCATGCATCTGCACACGGAGGTGTAGGGCCAGGACGAGGTGAGGAAGTGCTAGACTAGACACGACTGGGTGAGGTCTAGGACAAGGAGAGACGGCATGGGGCCTCGACGAGGCATAGTAGCGCTCTCCGTCCTTCCCCTCCTTTTCCTCTTATCCCTCGTCTCTGGCATGTTGTGCCACCTCAGTGCTGGAAGAGCAGTCCTCCTCCGCTGAGATCTCAAGCGAAGTGGGGCACAGGTCGGCTTGGGGCCGGGTGCCACCACAACAGTGCAAGCAAGAGCGGGTGCCACTGCCCTACCTTATTTCTTTCATGGCCCATTCCCCTCTCCTCTCACCTCTCCCATGGTGCCAGAGTAGTGCGGTGGTGCCGATGTCAAAGCAACTTTGTGCTACTCGTCGGAGCGGCTTCCTCGCTCATTCTCTAGGAGATAGGAGCCATTGCTGAGGAGACAGAGGAGCTGGGAAATGGAATAGAGTGAGGAGCTGCCATTAGCGGTGAGAGGAGAGAGGTGGATCCCACATAACCACTCCGCATAAGCACCAAAACCACTGCATGTCATCACTAAAACCACCTAAACTAAGCCGAGGTGTCAGCATTAATCGGTTTAGTCACATCAGGTGTCCAGTTTGGCTGAAATGACACTTGGGGACTTAGGGTTGGGGGTTAAAGTTCAACAATCATAACAGTTGAGGGGCGAAAAATAGACTTGTTCCTTAAAAACAACCAATAATGATGCTTCATTCACTATTGCTTCTCTTATAACCTGCAGTGATGGGCCGGCAATATTAGCTACTTCTGTAGTTCTGAACTTATGATATATGTTTCTCCTATTAAATGAATATGCAACATGTCCTTACAAAATAAAATAAATTACTAGACTTTATATGTCTTTATTCTAAAGAAATCATAAATCTCATAGAACATTGATATTGCCATAGATAAAATGTAACAACCAAATTTTAGCTAGAGACCCAAATTAGTCAGTGTGGAACTGTTGATATATAACAACACCTCTGACCAACTAGCCTATCTTGTTCCTCACTCAACTGCCTATCCCACCGTCTATATTTCAAACTTTTTTCTATCTACGGTATGCGTATATTGTTTTGCACCCCCTCCCCCCATTTGGGCTCTCTAGCGAGCACACCGTAATGAGGTAACACATATCAAAGTTATCTGTGATTGACCGAGGAATGAGTTGTTGAGTATAAGTGACATACCCGTTTTATTGAAGAGCCTGGAGGGTCAAAATGTGGCTTTTGAGTTGAAGAGAGATGATCTTATATTTTCTTGCAACTCCAATCTCCCTCCGCCGAAACTTTTTTGCAGCAACTCTGATCTTCCTTCTTGAACTGTTAAAGAAATATAAAATGTACTCTCATCTAGAAATGTAAAGACAAATCTATTGTTGAACAAGAGCTGTAGGCTGTGATATTAGTATTAGTACCTCCTGTTCTTCGTTAACTTCTGTTGTTTCTGCTGTACATTAGGGAGGACCTCCACTTCCTCATCATTCTCTGTCATATCGTCTTCCCTCACTCTTCGTATTGTCAGATTCGAACGATGGTTTCCACACATGGATATTGCTCCCTGAATTGCCTGTTCTGCTTTATTCACCACTCGGCGACTTGCATTGAAACATATTAACTCGACATGGATATACTCTAGGGAACACAAGTCCTCAAATCCAAAGCTAAAACCATGATTTACAACTTCAGTCAGTGAAACTTGGAATCTAAGCTTGATCCTTTTGAGATTTTGCATAGCTTCGGGTTTTGGTGCAAACATTTTTACCATCACATTGCTCACCAAATGTAAGCTTTCTAGGTCTTTGAATCCATTACTATCTTTGCCAAACTCTCCCTGGGGATCGTGTTTTGATGTCAGGGAGAGGAAGCGAAGAGTAGGCAACTTCCCCAGAATATCAATCATCTCCTGTGACAACTCATTGACTTCAATGGATAAAGTGGAGACGTGAAGTGAGTCAATCCATGTTGGCAATTTATCAAATGCTGAATTCCTTATCTCAATCTTTTGGAGATGTTGAGGGGACCATTTTGTATCTTGTGTATCCAGGAAATCTAGGGAGCAGCATGTCAAAATGGAGAGACTTTGAATGTTTTGCCTTACCTGGAGCAGCGAGTGTAAGTTCTCCAGAAGCGGACCATGATCGATCTTCAATTTCTCATCATCCCATAACCATATGGCGATTTGAAGAATCCTTAGCTTTGTTAGATTCTGCAGTTCTTTCAGTAAACTGGGCTCACTGATTTTGATATCTCCAAGCTCTTGCAAAGCTTCCAGTTTTCCAATCTTTTGTGGTATGTTTGTACCACTATTGACATATAGACGTTTTAGTTGTTTTATCTGTACAATCCTTTCTGGTAATTTTATCAGACCACAACATTCCCTTAAATCTAGGGTCTCCAGAAATACTAGATTACCAATCTCTTCTGGGATGTGAGTGATACATTTACCTCCAATTATCAAACATTTTAAATGGAACAAACTACCTATATCTTTGATATCATCATTCTGCAGGAAGTGACATCCCCCAAGATCCAGCACACGTAAATCCTGAAGCATTGAGAGGGATGGCATCCAATTACTATGGCCACGGACAACAAGTGACTTTACTTGTGACAAGTGTACTTCCGGTAGCATCTGTTCTGCGTTTCTCCCCTGTATGGATAACCTGTTAACTATACTTGACAAAGATATACCTTGCTGCTGACCACCCAAAAGAGTCACAAAATTCTCTTGTGTTGACATCGCGATGACCAATTCATGCACTGTTTCTTTCACTGTCCAATAAATAACCCTACCATCAGCATCGACATCTTGGGGTTCAATCAGGTTTCTATTGAGAAGCTCATTTAGGTAGTGATGTCCAAGTTCCTGGGAATTTCTTCCTTCAGATTCCGTTTCATGGATGAAACCTTCTGCTAGCCACTGCCATATCAAGTGTTCTCCATTGAGTTCACAGCCCTTTTGGAACATACTCAAATACAACAGACACGGTTTAAGATGAGGAGGTAGATCATTCTGATGATCCTTTTCAAGTTCATGACCAATAGTTTTGTCAAAAAGAAGTCCACTGTAGATAGAGGCATACAGGGCATACAGTTCTTCCTTTGTCATTGATTTTTTACCTTCCAGCAATCTGGATATGGTTATTATGGTTAATGGGATCCCATCACATCTTTCTAGAAAAAGTTCATAAATTCCTGCCAGTTCAGGAGGGCATTTGTCTTCAGATCCAAACAATCGTTTGTAAAGTAGTGTTTTGGAATCAACTGCCGAAAGAGGATGTAATTCATAAACTCTTCCAACAAAATGAGAAATATGACCATGTTTGCGGCTAGTCACCAGTACTGCGCTGCCATTGTTATTATCGATCAAAGTGCACTTCAGAAGCTCCCATTCAGGTTCATCCAATACGTTGTCAACGACAATTAGGTACCTGCAGTAGAATAATGTTTCTCCAAACTTAAAAAATAATGCGACTGCAAACAAGAGAAAAAGACATATGAATCCAGGTAAAGAAAATGTTGGGGAGTGTATCATGCTGTGTACCTCTTGTGTTGTAGGGTTCGCCTGATCTTGTCAATTAGTTGTTTGGGATTCATCGCATCGAAATGACCAGGTTGATTTTCTTGGCTAATTTGACGTAGCATGCCGATTAGGATTTTCTTTACATCAGGCAGACTAGATAGTGTGACCCATGCTGCAAGATCGAACTGTGGTGCTATGTAGTCATAGACCACCTTGGCAAGCGTTGTCTTGCCCACAGGTCCATCCCCAACGATTGCAACCACCTTCAGTTGCTGACTGGATGTGGCCCCTTGCTCTGCAAGAATGTTGAGTAGCTCCTCCCTGCGGGCATCAAAGCCGACGAGGCCCTGGGTATCTAGAACTGATTGTGGGTCGTCGACCTCTGTCACGGCATACCTGCGATCCAGCAGGAACATGAATTGCTGGTTTATATATGAAAACAAAGAAACAGAGCTGATTCTGATAAAAAGTTCAGTTAACACCTATGTGAAATCTTTGTCACAGATCTGTAGATATTCTATCAGTTGTTGTGTAATTGTGTTGGAGACATTCTGAACTTGTTTTACGGACGGTTTGCAATACGGCTAAGCTACCTCTAGTTATTTGACTAACTGGATTCAGAAAAAATCTGACAAACTGACACAGGTTAATCCTCTCATTGGACAGTTTCCTGTTTCCATTGTGGAAATGAAGATTGTTCGGAAAAAAAGAGAGAGAGGAATCATTAGCAGAATGGATGTTGTACCTCACAGGACGTTTTTCTGGCCCATCCTGTAGACGGTTCTTCAATTCTCTGATTCTCATGGCGAATTCACGGCGAGCCCAGATACTCGCAATCTTGAAGCTGATTCTGGCAGCGAATCCTTTGAAGCCTTGCAGCTCCGCCATCCTTGACCGATGAGCCCTGACGCGATCTCGGAGGTTGTCGACGGCGTGCTGGATGTGGAAGGACAAGTCCCTCAGGTCCGCCGCCCTGCTTTTGGTTTCCTCGTCAAGCTTATACGCCGGCACCTCTGCAATTTCGGAGAGGGCAGCCTGCAGCATCTGCAGCTCCTTTTGCAGAGAGAGGATGTCGCGCTTCACGCCGCTCGGCAGCTTGTATACCTCGTCGGCCTCCGCGAGCAGACTGCCCAGCCCCGGCGCCGTTGTGACCTCCATTGGATTCCCTCAGTTCTTTGTTGCTGTCTCTCGCTAGTGCTTCTGTCTTTGCTTCGCTGTGTATGCTACCATGGCAGATCTGTAGATTGGATTGGAATATAAAAAAGCCGGTGCTCTTGCTCTGCGCTCGAGCGCATAGTAACGCGAGCAGGCCACCAACGTTGCGTGTGGCTCCTGCTCTCTGCCCCGTCTTCCCCGTTCCCACATCTACTAGGGTTGTCAGTGAGGCCATTCGGTGTCTAGCTTTTCTTTCACCGCGTTAGAAAATTTACTTTTCGTTTTTTATACCTAAAAATGTTTCTATGTTTCTCTCTTTAGCACAAAGGTGTCAAGCGAGTAAAGTGGGGTTGGAAATATATTCACATACATATATATATATGTGACAACATAATTCTACATATTTATCTTTTAAGTTACACACCTACAACTTATTTTAAAAAATGATATATTCAAAACTTTATATCTATCTAGCTTGATAGTAACGTATTAAAAAGTTTATACTTCGAATTGAAAAACTTTCAATTTATACAACTTAAGATTTATTGCATCTCTATGTCAAGTTGCTCATCAAAACATTTGTATCCAAAAATAAAAAAAATAGATTGCATATTAAAAACTTTGTACATATCTAGTCTAGTTTTCATGACAAATGATGAAATCTTTATGCGCTAAATTAAATTTTTTTCAAATTATAGATACAAAAATTTAGCTTTGAAATCTTACATCTAAAACTTTGAAGGAATAAAAAAGATCTAGATCATATATTGAAAACTTTCTGCATATCTAGATTTCAAAAGCACATGTTCAAAAATCTTTATACTTCAAATAAAAAACTTCCAAGTTACATATTGAAACCTTCAAAATATCTATTAGAAAATTTTCTGGTGTATCCAAAATTCATAAAATTCAATTATATATTAAACAACTTTGTACATCCCTAACTATCAAATAATATCATAAATATTTAATTGTGTTTGAAAGTCTTATTACATCTAAAGTCACATGTTCGAACATGTATCTGCAAAACCAAACATTCAAATTATGTTTTAAAAAAAATTATAAACCTCTTTTTTAGTTGCACTTTGTATCTAGAGTAATCTAAAATTTAAAGTGCATTCCCGTTTACAAAAAGAAAAAAGAATCGGCCACCTAAGAGGCTAACACACAGTTTGATTTTTTTTCGAATACACAAGAGAGTTGCACATCTTTGTATCAAGATAGCAATAAAATGAACACAAAAAGGTCTGTACAATACTTATCGTGCTCTGGCACATGCCAAACTTAGCCGACACTAGAAACTTCACGGTAAGATCATCGTTGACTAAACTCTACTCTCATACTACCCAAAAAAATAAACAACTAGATCAGCCAATTAGGCGATCACAGCCGCAGCACACTGGGACCTACGCTGCTGAGCCGGGGGCGAAGGAAGGAGCTTGTTGAGGGCCTGAAGGTGATCCGGCTCAAGCTTGGTCTGGTAGATGTTGTTGTAATCTTCCAAAGCAGCGGGGGTTGGCAACGTGAAGTCATCAGCAAAGCCAAGCCGCTGCATGATGAGTATCTCGCCACGCTTGGCGACAGGAACATGAGCTTCTAGGTGGTGATCCTCTTGCTTCAGAGGGGCAGAACCTCTCATCCGCCATCATGTGTGGTGGCGCGAGGGGCTGTCGTACCAAGCAAGGCAGTCGACGGTGTTAGAGTACAATTGGCAACATTAGATGCAGTGTATTTTTATAAGTTTTATCTATCTAGGACTGCCATATGTATCTAGAGAGGTGTCTTCCCCCAAAGTCCTATACTCCTATATATACGACACAAGGACTCCATGCAATACATCAAATCTATTATACACAATCTATTTTTCCTACATGGTATCATGGAGTTTAGGGTTTCTAATCCTAGACCTAGGCTACCGCCACCGCGCCACCCCCTTGGCGATCAATCTCCGCCAAGGGCAATGCTCTCATGGGATGCCCTGCAGATCCATCTGATCGGGGACAATGTTCTCGTCATCGTCACGTTGTCAGCAACAGATCGGGAACTCACCAGCTATTGTGCGTGGGTATGGCCTCCACCGCCGGCCAGGTCATAGGCTCTGCTGTGGCAAGGTCGTGCCCGCCTCTCTCCGCAAGCCGTCATGGAGGCAGCTGCACCCAAGCTTCCCTTCCTTATGTTGTTGTGGTGACGGTGGCTGTGGGAGGAGCGCTCCGATTTGAGGGGCTAGGCTAGGCCTCGTGGTGGCCGTGTCCCATCGCAGTGGAGCCGTCGTTTGCGCCAGATGTGCCATGAGATATGAGGGACAGTCAATTCCAGTAGCATTTTTGAGAAATGGTGGAAAAACTCTTCAAAATGTCCCCTCACAGGAAAATGGTATTTCGAAAAACATTTTTTGCAAAATATCCAAGAGCTCCAATGTCTCAATGCATGTTGTATATAGTATATCCCCAGTTCCATTGGGAGGTAGATTGCTGAGTATGGTAGTAATCACCTTGCGTTGTTGTTGTTTTTCAGAGAAAGAGTTCATCATCTACTGGTTCGTGTAATGGTTACGCCTGCTACCAAACTCTGCATGTGGCATTTGGGCCGTTGAAATGTCTCTGTTGCATATAATGGACTTACTGTTGCAAGTCCTCATGTTTTGTAACATGATGTGTGTGGTGTTTCAGCTTGTAGTTTTGATCACTCTGGTCTTTAGGCTATCTCCAATAGTGTTACTCATTTTGAGGAATCTAGCACTGTTTCGGTACTGTTTTGCACTGTAGATAACGTAATTCACAAAGTGGAGTGTGATTTGAGGAATGAGGATGAGAAACACCATTGAAGATAGTATTAGGTTTGTCTCGTTTCAGTGGATCTTTATCTAACTGATTAATAAATGTGGTTGCTAGATTCTCAGAACTAGTAAGGCGCATTTGAGTCCCCGTGAGGATGACGGGGGCTTTTCATTTTGACTTCTCTAGCAAGCTGCTTTTGTGGGAAGATAGAGAAAAGTAGGTTAAACTTAATTTTAAGCCATTCCAAACAAGGTCTTCATGATTCAAGGATGTTTGAGATCTTCACTGATTGTCCACGACCGCCTGAAATCTATCTTTGGGGGGTGTTTGGATCCAGTGGCTAAATTTTAGCACGTATCACATCGGATGTCCGGACGATAGTTAGAAGTATTAAATATGGTTTAATTAAAAAACTAATTAGACAGATGAGGACTAAACGACGAGACGAATTTATTAAGCCTAATTAATCCATAATTAACGACGAGTTACTATAGCATCACATTTGCTAATCATGGATTAATTAGGCTTAATAAATTCGTCTCGCCATTTAGTTCTCATCTGTGTAATTAGTTTTATAATTAGACTATATTTAATACTTCTAATTAGCGTCTAAACATCCAGATGCTAAAATTTAGTGAGTGGATCCAAACGGGCTCTTACACGATGGGTTTCAAAGCTTACCTTACACGCTTTGCGTGTACCAGAGAAGATAGCCCTGCTACCTACCTCCGATGGTACGTACAAAGCCAAGACAGTGGCAACTGCCAAGCGGTAAACTTTGGAGTCAGGAGGAAATTACGCACTTGGAAAAGAATAATACGGTACCAGCTGGTTGGTTTTGTGATGCCTGATGCGTACCCATGTGTCCCTGTGGTCACTGGACATGTGGCTGTTCTTTAGAGCAGTGTCACTGGATATTGTATTTGTACCGTGTACAATACGCGAACAATGTTTTTCATTCTATATACAGTGTACAAACCGTGTTTTTCACATTCATTTCCACTGTGTAAATAGTATTTTTCACTCTGTGTACAATACGTAGACAGTATTTTTCACATCATTTTCATTCTCCAGTGACACTTGGCTTAGACCCTGCGTCGTCTGCATCTACTTATCAGTCATCAGCCTTGTCATTTAAAATAAAAACTGGAGGAGACAGCGTCGTCGATCGGGGACCACTCCCCATGTGCTCACAGCACATCAATCAATAAAAAAAAATCTACTAGCAAACAATGGGCCGGCCAGATGACATACTACAAACTAATAAAGCAAGAGCTAGCGTTGAACAGGCGGCTCAATCCCCAAGCCGCGCTACCCTGGCTTTCTGGCTGAAGGAGCTGCTCAAATCAAATCAAATCAAATTAGCTGATTATTGAGTACTACTACTAGTCAACAGGCTTGTCTCGGTAGCTCAACGCGAGAGCAATGGATCTGGCGGAGGGAGAGATTGGCAGCCTGGTTCCCAAGCTGCGCTCTCTGCTCGAAGATGAGTACAATCTGGAGGGCGCCGTCCAGAGGCAACTCGTGTTTATCTTAGATGAGCTGCAGATGATATACTCCTTCCTCAGGGCGGCCGAGGTGCGCGACGAGCAGGTCAAGATTTGGGAGCACAAGGTGAGAGAGTTCTGCTACGACATGGAGGATCGCATCGATATCTTTCTCGTAAACGCTGATGCCAGCCGCCCCCCCGAGCGCATCGGCGGCAAATCCAGTAGTAGTTGGCTCAAACGAGCCATGAAGAAGCCCATCATCCTGGGGGGCAAGGCTCATGGCGACTTTGCTGCCGCCATTGAAGACATGGTTATGCAACTCCAAGAGTTGAGTGAGCGGTCCCTTAGGTATGAGTATGACCATCGCTTTGGGCGGACAGCCGATGAGATTATGGCAGAGCAAGCCGCACGGACATCTGTTGATCCTCGCCTCCCGGCTCTGTACAGAAACGAGAGAGAGCTCGTAGGAATGGACGAGGCAAGGGGCGAGCTTGTTAAAATGTTGGCACAAGGGGATGGTGATCAACGAAAGCTCAAGATAGTACGCATTCTTGGGATGGGAGGAGTGGGCAAGACAACTCTTGCCAAAGCAGTGTACAACAGCCTTGAAGCGGAGTTCGATTGCAGTGCGTTCGTTTCAGTGTCTTTGAATCAGGATATGAAGAAAGTTCTCAGGGACATTATCCTTGAGCTTGATGACGCGGAGGACTATACACGCCTCAGTACTATGGATGACAACCGGCTCATTCACAAAATCCAAGGGTTTCTCAAAAACAACAGGTACGTACGCACGCGCACATCATCTGTTCAATGTTACAAACCAGAGAGGTAGCACGCGCGGCCACGCTTTTGACTGGGTAGTCCATTTATTTTATACTTATGATTGAAAGATCAATGAACCCTGTAGGATAACCAAGCCCTTGCAACCATAATAGTAATAAGTTAACGAAAACAGCTATATTGTTCTTGTTGTCCGGGAACTGTCAAGATTAACATAGAGAGTGCATGTTTTCATTAACATATTCCCTCCAACATGATGTGTGCTGCCTTAGCCTCCCCTTTCTCATCACATCGTTAATAATGTCTTCAGATTATTCTCTTATATTATAATAGAATTTGGCGTGCTATTCTCCCATCCTTCTTTTTTCATACGTTTCTTGTTGTATATATATACATGCTCTGCACAGTTTAGTGATTCATGGTCATTCTTCGTAATGTGGTAGGTTCTTGATTGTTATAGATGATATATGGACAACAGAGGTTTGGAAAACAATTGGATCGGCTCTAGTGGATAGTCACTGTGGGAGCAGAGTAATCACAACTACCCGAAAGTATGATGTTGCTGTATTGGTCGGTATGGAGACATATAGACTAAAATCACTTTCCTATGATAATTCTAAGAAACTTTTCTACAGAAGAATATTTGGTGGTGAAGGAAATTGCCCAAATAATAGTCAATTGGATGATGCATGTGACAAAATACTGAAGAAATGCAGTGGCCTACCACTAGCCATCATCACAGTAGCAAGTGTTTTTGCTAGTAAACCATTGGAGGAGTGGTCTATAGCAGCCTTCACTTATGGAAGTAACCGGTACGTGGATAACATGAGGATGGTATTATCGCACAGCTATTACAATCTACCTAGTCATTTAAGGAATTGCGTATTGCATCTTAGTATGTTTCGAGAAAATTGTTGGGTTGAGAAAGATTTTTTAATATGGAAGTGGATAGCAGAAGGCTTTGTCAATGGAGAGCGTGGGATGAGCTTATTTGAGATTGGGGAGCGTTACTTTAATGAGCTGGTAAATAGTAGCATGATACAGATAGCAGAGGGGCATGCTATAGATGGTTGTCGTGTTCATCCTGTAGTGTTGAGCCTAATACGCTCTATTTCAAGTGAAGACTACTTCTCCACCGTATTGGGCGACGATGAGCACCACTACACACTTGCAGGTGGTGGTGGTAGTAGTAATATTAATATTAATATTATTGCTCGCAGAATAGCCATGCACAGACGAAATGTTGAGCACCGCCACATAGATACAACTACTTATAACAACATGATGAGCATAGGAAAAGTCAGGTCATTCAGTGCCAGCCTGTGTTTTATTGAAGCGATGCCCCAACTTTCGAGCTTTCAAGTCCTACGCGTACTAGCTTTGGAGTACTGTACTGGTCTGCGTACCAGTACTCATCTCAGGCAGATAGGGAACTTGGTTCACCTGAGGTACCTAGGGCTAGTAGGCGCAGGTGTGCTGCATGAGCTCCCGGAAGAAACAGTAGGAGGGCTAAGGCTTCTGCAGACATTGGACTTGAGGGAAACTCGCATTGCAAAATTACCCAGTAGTATCTCTAAGCTCGGAAATCTGATGTGCCTTTGTGCTGGCTGGATTCAGGCAGTGCCGGAAGGCATGGTGGGGAGACTGATATCCCTGGAGGATCTGCGGATATACGGTGTCACCGGCGGCGACTTTGTAAAAGACTTGGCGGCAGAGGTGGGTCGGTTGCAAAGATTGAGGGTCCTCGAAATCGGTTTTGAGTATATGGACATTGAGCTGGAAAATGCTCTGGTGGAGTCTCTACGCAAGCTCGACAAGATCCAGCATCTGGAAGTTAACTACATTTGGTACCGTAGGACTGTCATGTTGGATGACGAACAAGGCGGCTGGGTTCCCCCACGATGCATTCGGCAGCTGGTGTTTGGGGGAATCTTCTTCGTTGAGCTGCCAAGTTGGATCCATTCGGAGCGTCTTCCCCATCTCTCACATTTGAATCTGACTCTCGACGTCGTGCAAGATCGGCATGTGAAAACACTCGGCAGTTTGCCACAGCTCCGTTCGCTCGTAATATTGCTGACGGATCGCAACGAAGAATTCGTCGTTGTTGGAGCTGATGGTGGCGCTAATTTCACACAGCTGAGGTTCTTCGCGTCCAACATGCCAGTAAAGTTCGAGACAAGACTTGGACTGCCTCCTCCTATGCCAAACCTAGAACAAGTTGAGTTCCGTGTCAGGTCGGCTCCGGCTGCAGCAGAGGCTTCCAGTTCCTGGTTCAGTAGCTTGGCAAACCTGCCATCGCTTGCAAAAGCGACGGTTGTCCTCGGCGACCCATGGACCCGAACTTTAGAGTCGGATGAAGCGGTTCAGACGCTGAGACACGAAGCCGGCATCGTCGATGCCAACCATCGTTTCAAAATCAAAGTCACCACCATCAGGGAAAATGTTAAACTCACCGAGGTACTATCAATTAATCTCAACTAATATAATGTATTGCTTCCCATCTAATATTAGCGTTCTTTTTCATTCTCCCAGACTTGATTTTTTTTTTTTACATAGCCTCTCTCTAGCTCCATTGAGTCGTCCTTGCCTACTCATCGTTTTAATTAAGTGTGCTCCTGTGCGTGGAATAGGAACCGTTCTATCACCGGTTCCGCTTCAGAAATCCACATTTCAAAGCATTGGAACTTGAGATGGAGAGAATGATGAGCAGTCGGCAGGAGGCCGGCTCAAGTTCGGCCCCACGATAATAGTGATGAAATCACCCACGATAATATTGGATCAATTCTGTCGCTCCACTTCTTCACTGATGACCTATCTATCCGTAAGTGATGCAATAATTTATATGCAATACTCCCTCTCCCTGCATTTTTCTCTTGATGTAATCTGACCATCCAAAAACATGCCTTGACCAACAATAATATTAGTCTGATAACATAACAATACATAAAACACAGGGGAGTGCCTCGTCCTAACCCTACCAGGCGGCAGCATCGTTGAATGGGGGTGATTTCAGATTTGCTGAGCCAGGTCACCCACGGGCCGCAGCGAAGGGGGCCAGAATGTGGAAGATGGCAAGGCTGATGTGGCTGAATAAGAATAAATAGTTACGTTGATGATGTTATTAATTTTTCAAATTTTTGTTTTGTTGCTACTCCCTTCGGACATTAATATTACGGTTTTAGTTCAAACGGTCGTATATTAATGTACAACTTCTTTGGATATTTTGCCCTGGTTTCGCTGAGCACACAAAAAAGCCTTTGGAACATGTCACACTACTGGCTGTCCAGTCCATGGCACTTTTCAAACTAGCCATTGAACTAGCCGTTGGCATTGTCTGGTCAACTGTCCGAAGGAGGCTTCAGACGGTCTAGTCACTTCATCTAACTTGGTCTTCCTTCTCAACCTTCTTTGGTTAATATGTTTGGTGATTGTCCGATGTTAACTATATAACTTAGGATCGAATAGTCCAGTTCAGTAGAAACATTGGATTACTTGATCTACATTTGCAAGAACTATCCGGTCCCAACATTGGAAGAAGGTTCAGACTGTCCCGTCAGTTCAACTGGCTAGAACTTTGGATGTTCAAACTTCCTTCAGTGACCGAACATTGTGATTCTCTGGTCCATACATTTTGTAGGGTATTGGTCTATTCAGTCCATTCAACTTGTTTTGGACATGGTCTTCAAGATTCTTCATTGACTCATAGTGATTGTCTGGTCCATGTAATCCTCAATGAAGTGGATTGTCTGCAAATTCTATGAGGTTGGCTAACTGGCTAGCAGGACATTCGTTGTTGTGTGCCCCTTCGAACCTTGCTTCGCTTGATGTTGTTGAACCGATAAGCCTCATTGCTGTTAGCTGTAGTTAGTCAATTAGCTGCATTTTAGTTGTTAGTCGCATTGTTTTCGTTTTCTGTTGGGACTTTCAGTTAGCAGGCGCATGAGCTCCAAGCTTTTGTGGCAGCCATGCGTGTCCGCAAGAATATCTCGCGTAGTGCCTGCTCGTGCACACGTTCTGGCGGATCGTGGGGATGGACGCGATCTCAACGCCGGCGTGGGACATGATCTCAGCGCACTCTTTGTAATCACACAATAAATAGTGAAAGAAAACCCCCGAAAAGCTGCAGCTTCATCGCAGCACAAAGCCACCTCGTGTTCCTGCCTAGGTTAGCCACGCTCGCCGGAGTCTTCCGGCTCGCCGGAGTCTTCCGGCTAGCCGGTGCACGCCGCCGCCGGGTGCCACCTAACAATTGGCATCAGAGCTGACGTCATCAATCCGGGGACCTGTGCGTCATGTCGGCTCTGCAGCCGAGCCGCTCGCCGCGGAGGACGCCGGCTAGGAGATCACTGACGCCACTGACGCAACGCCGGGGTGGACGGTCGCCATCCTGGCGGCCACGACGAGGACATGTGGTGGAGCGGATCGTGGAGAAGGTTGCGTCAGCAAACCCGGCGAACTACCTCATCCTCACTAAGACCAACTACAATGATTGGTCACTGCTCATGAAGATCAAACTGGAGGCCAGGAGTCTCTGGGAAGCCATCGACCCAGGCGACGTCGAGTTCCACGTCGATCGCATGGCGCTGGACGCGATCTACAGTGACGTGCCCCCGGAGATGATCTCCACCCTCGTGACCAAGCTGTCGGCGAAGCAAGTGTGGGAGAGCATCAAGATCATGCGCATTGGCGACGACCACATTCGGAAGATGACGGCACAAAAGCTCCGGCGTGAGTACGAGCAGTTCCCCTTCCGCGATGGGGAGGCTATGGAGGACTTTGCCGTGCGACTCACTAGCATCATCAACCAACTCGCCACGCTTGGTGATCCCGAGCCCGACCCCAAGGTGGTGGAGAAGTACCTCCGCATCGCGCGGCCAAAGTACAAGCAGCTCGTACTATCTATGGAGATGCTTCTCAACATCTCCACCCTCACCATGAGGAGGTGACTGGGTGCCTGAAAGCTGCTGAGGATGATGACGCGATGAGCCTCCCCCAAAGTCCATCACCGTTGGCGGTAAGCTCTATTATACAGAAGATCATTGGCTTGAACGCTACAAGAAGGAGCAAGAGTCGTCACGCGGCGCCAGTGGTTCAAGCAACCGCGGGAAGCGCCATGGTGGAGGCAAGAGCCGCTCCTAGGAGCCCGGCAAATCCAACGGGGGCAAGAGCTCCGACGCCGGCAAGACCCGCAACACCGACAAGTGCAAGTAATGTGGCAAGATCGGCCACTGGACCAAGGAGCGCAGGAGCCGGCTATGAGACGAGGCCAAAGGGCAGGACCACGTGGCCCAAGACGACAAACCCTCGCTGCTGCTAGCCGAGGGCCACGTCGAGTTGGATCGTCCTGTGCCGCCACCACCGTCGTCGGTCACAAGCATCCCCAATGTGCCGATCTGCGATGATGCCCCACGCCGGCCTCCAGTCGAGCTCATTGAGGCCAAAGTCTTTGCCACGTTCGCCGACAAGGAGGAGGATCCACGGCGCTGGATCTTGTACATAGGCGCGTCCAACCACATGACCGGCGTTCGCGGGGCGTTCTCCGACCTCAACACGGGCATCACCAGCACGGTACGTTTCGGCGACAGCTCCATCGTCTGGATCAAAGGCTGCGGCACCATCCTGTTTGCGTTCAAGAACGGCAAACATAGGGCCCTCCCCAACACGTACTACATCCTGGGCCTCACCGCCAACATCATCAGCATCGGCCAACTGGACGAGGATGGCTCCCAAGTCCTCATCAAGCATGGCGTCATGCGGGTCCATGACGAGCAATGTCGCCTGCTCGCTAAAATTCACAGAGGCACAAGCCGGCTCTATGTGCTTGACATCAACATCGCACGACCGGTCTGCCTGGCGCTCGCATGGGAGATGAAGCCTGGAGGTGGCACGCTCAGTATGGGCACATCAACTTCACCGCGCTGAGGAAGATAGGGCGCGAGGGCCTTGTGCATGGAATGCTCGTGCTCTCACAGGTGGAGCAGGTGTGCGACGCCTGCCTCGCTGGCAAGCACAAGCAGACGTCGTTCCCACAACAAGCTCTACGTCGAGCCACCGCCCCACTCGAGGTCCTCCATGGGGACTTGTGCGGCTCCATCACGCTAGCAACACCAAGCGGCAACCACTACTTTCTCCCCCTCGTCAACGACTACGCAAGGTACATGTGGCTGGTCCTTCTCCCTTCCAAGGATGGGGCGGTGGATGCCATCAAGCGAGTCCAAGTGGCCGCGGAGCACAAGAGCGGCAAGAAGCTACTCACTCTGCGTACCGATCGCGGAGGAGAATTCACGATGCGCCGTCTCTTGGAGTACTGCGTAGAGCTCGACGTTTGACGCGAGCTCACTGCTCCCTACTCCCCACAGCAAAACGGGGTAGTGGAGCGGCGAAATCAAACCATTGTAAGTACCGCGCGCAGCATGCTAAAGGCGAAGAACCTCCTTGGAAAGTTCTAGGGGGAGGCTGTCACGACGGCGGCGTACCTGCTCAACAGGGCGACATCCAAGGCGACAGATGGCGGCAAGACCCCGTACGAGCTCTGGACAGGCAGTACACCAATTGTTCATCATCTGCGCACGTTCGGCTGCATCAGTCACGTCAAGAACATGGCGCCCAACCTCAGGAAACTCGACGACCGAAGCCAGCCGATGATCTTCGTCGGTACGAGCCCGGTGCCAAGGCGTACCGAGTCTACAACGCTTCCACATGGTGCGTCCACATCAGCCACGACATCATGTTCGACGAAGCGGCCCAGTGGGATTGGAGCACCCAGCAGCCTCAAGACGGCGACACTGGTGATTTCATCATCGAGTATGCCTCGGTGGATCACGGGGGTCCTGCTGCCGTGCCTACCGAAGCCAGCAACACCATCACCATCGGCATCACCGCCGGCGGCTCCAGTGCGCACACCAAGCCCCGCTCCGATCATCCACGCCTCACCTCCGCCCAACGCCGTGGACGACCTCAACACAGAACATGACGAGGATGCACCACTACGGTTCCACACCGTCGACAACATCCTAGTGCGCAGTAAACGCCTCCGAGATTGGTGCAACGCAACCTCGATGAAGAACTCCTCCTGGCAGCAGACGATGAACCAGCCACGTTCGAGAAAGCCGAGAAAGCATGAACACTGGAGGAACGCCATGGTAGACAGATCACATCGATTGAGTCAAATGGCACCAGGGAGCTCATCGACCTGCAACCTCGACAGTGTGCCATTGACCTCAAGTGGGTGTACAACACCAAGAAGGACGCCGCGGGCAACATCACCAAGTTACAAGGCGTGTCTCATGGCCAAGCGATATGTGCAGAGGCAAGGCATTGACTACAATGAGGTCTTTGCCCCCGTCGCATGCCTCGAATCGGTCAGGCTGCTGCTGGTGCTCACCGCCACCGAAGGATGGCAGTACATCACATGGACGTCAAAGTCCGCCTTCCTCAATGGAGAGCTCCAAGAGGACATCTACGTCGCGCAACCTCTGGGCTTCGTCATCACCGGCCAGGAGGAGGAAGGCGCTACAAGCTCATCAAGGCGCTCTACGGGCTTTGCCAAGCACCCCCGCGCTTGGTATGCCAAGCTTGACGCCTCATTGGCATCGCTTGGGTTCCAGCGTATTGCCTCCGAGCACGCTATCTATACTCGGGGGAGAGGCGCTCAGAGGCTGATCTTGGGAGTCTACGTCGATGACCTTGTGATCACCGGTGGGGAGCCAACTGAGATCGAGCACTTCAAGGAGGACATGAAGACAATGTCTAGATGAGTGATCTGGGCTTGCTGTGCTACTACCTCGGCCTGGAGGTGGACCAGGGCGACGCCGGCATCAACATTAGTCAAGGTGCGTACGCAATGAAGATCCTCCAGTCCGCTGGCCTGACGAGGTGCAATCCCTACTCCACGCCCATGGAGACTCGCCTAAAGCTCAGCAAGCAAAGCACTTCTCCCGCGGTCGACTCCACCAACTATAGGAGCATCATGGGAGCACTACGCTATCTGGTGAACACGAGACCAGACTTGGCGTACTCGGTGGGGGTTGTCTCTAGATTCATGGAGAAACCCACCATTGGACATCTGGCGGCCATCAAGCATGTGCTAAGATACATCTCGGGCACGATCCACTATGGCTGCTACTACACGAGGAAGAGGGGAGCAACCACTCTCCTAGGCTACTGTGACAACGACCACGCCGGCGACATCGACACTCGCAAGAGCACAAGCAGAGCCCAGTTCTTCCTCGGCCCCAACCTTGTCACATGGCAGTCTCAGAAGCAAAAGGTGGTGGCATTATCAAGCTGTGAAGCTGAGTACATCGCCGCTACAACGGCCTCCTACCAGGGCATCTGGCTCGCACGCCTTCTCGCAGCCACTCTCAAGATCGACAATCAATCCGCTATTGAGCTGAGTAAGAACCCTGTCTTTCATGACCGAAGCAAGCATACTGACACAAGATTTCATTACATTCGAGAATGCATTGAGGAAGGCAGGGTGAAGGTCGAGCCAATCGACACCAAGAACCAGCTGGCAGACATTCCTGACGAAGTCCCTTGGGCGTGATCAGTTCGTGAAGCTGCGGTTCCAAGCTTGGGCTCGTCGACGTCAAGAAAGCAAGCAAGGCTTAGGGGGAGAATTGTTGAACCGATAAGCCTCGTTGCTGTTAGCCGTAGTTAGTCAGTTAGCTGCATTTTAGCTGTTAGTCACATTGTTTCGTTTTCTGTTGGAACTTTCAGTTAGCAGGCGCATGAGCTCCGAGCTTTGTGGCAGCCATGCACGTCCGCGAGAATAGCTTGCGTAGTGCCTGCTCGTGCACACGTTCTGGCGGATCGTGGGGATGGACGCGATCTCAACGCCGGCGTGGGACATGATCTCAGCGCACTCTTTGTAATCCCACAATAAATAGTGAAAGAAAAACCCCGAAAAGCTGCAGCTTCATCGCAGCACAAACCACCTCGTGTTCCTGCCTAGGTTAGCCACGCTCGCCGGTGTCTTCCTGCTCGCCGGTGCAGGCCGCCGCCGGGTGCCACCTGACAGATGTCTTGGGTCTTTTAGACGATCTTCAATGTATTCTTTTGTGCTCTTGATCACTCCTTTTGAGGTGTTTTGTTCCTAAATCCATAACTTGTATCATTAGGACTAAAATAAATATTCCTACAAATACATTAGTCTCAAATGGTCCTTATTGTCATTCAATTATGATCCTTATTCCTGCAAAATACATTAGGCTTGCGCTCTTGCTCAGGGTTGCAGGAACGCCTGCATGCTGAGCCAGCTCGTCCTTGATGTACTGGATGTCGCCCGCGGACGAGCGCGTACTCCTCTGCCAGCAGGCTCCCCAGCTTGCTCGCCAGCGACTTGAGCGTCGCTCCGACGCCCCCCACCGCAAGCTCCATTATGGACCGGCCTTCTTGTTCTTCCGCGCGCCTCGATCTGGAATAATTCTGGATGGTGGAGGCTACTGCCCAGGAATCCAGGAGGCTCAGGCGGGCGTGGATGGTGACGACAGCGGCGAGCCGGCCGGTGAGTAGCAAACTCTGGGGCCCGGCCAACACAAGGGAAGGGAAGGAAATGAAGACTGGACAGTACGGTAGGGGAAGCTTAGCTTGCTTCCAGGTATTATTATATTATGCTCCTCAGTCCACTGAGCACTAGCATTATTTTTTTATTTAGTGACCACTAATTTCAATTTATTAATTAGTTTTTTTGGGGAAATTTATTAGTTACCACTAGTAATAATGGGCAAATTCTAGCCCAACACAGCCATCGCTGGCCTCTTTTTTTTTTCTCTCTTATTTTCCTTCCTGCGTAGCCCAATTCATGGTCCGTGGCCGGTGGCCCACATCCAGTCCCGCGGTCACGCCCAAGCCCACTTCTCTCCAGCGGCCATCCATGGTTAGTTCAGTTCCTTTCCTTAGTGAAATCTGTCCCTATTTTCCACACCCCATGGACAATTCTACAGGACCACAAAATCAGCCGGATGTCTTGACAATCTCGAGCAATAGAAATGGCCCAATTTGCAGAGACAAAGGGGACTCCATTATCTATCCGGCCTAAATGATTCCCTTGATTTAACGCGTATAACGCTATGTTCACCCGTCCATCCAACCTCGCACATGTACTATTCCAACTATCTTTTTTTATCTGTAGTGCCGCACAGTGGTGCATGAGCACCCTCTTTTGAGCGTCCTGGCGAACACAGCCTAAGGCATCGGTCACCGATTATTCTCGAAGCTGGAGTTCGTTCGTTCCGTCATTAAATGGTTAGAATTAATTGCCATAAACAATGGACCCATGTAGCCAGAGTTTAGAATTAATTAGTCTTTGATGCCCTCTATATTGAGAGGACGCTCCAGACAGCTTCGTTATTTACAAAACTTATGGGTCCCTTCTCTTTTCTATCCATTTTTTTATTTCAGACATTAGATTGAGAAAAAAAATGAAAACATGTACATATGATTTAGAGAGATTTTACGGTAATTGGAATGGTACCCATCGGTACCGGGCGGTACCACTATTTTTTAATTTTTAAGGAACTTTATGTCCTTTATAGAGATAAAAATAAAAATATAGATACCGGTTTCTACTATTTTTTTGTACCGGACCCCACGATTTTTGAACCGTTGAATTCTCCTCTGACGGACGGCTCTTATTTTTTCTAACCACCATTTGTATAAGATTTATCATTACGATAAATATGTACGTGAAAAAGTTGTAGAAAATAAGATATAGACATTATTGTTGGAAATTAATGAGATATGGAATATGTAATCTTATATAGGAAACTAAATATGTGGTCTATTTAAGACAAACTATAGGTCATAAGAAATTACTTGTGTGCCCCTATGTAACGATATGCATCTACCTTATAAAGAAAAATAGAAAATTAAATATGCAAATATATTTTGAAAACGAAAAAAATTCAAATAACACCTCCTACCTATGGACGATGTCCAGAGAACCCACTATAGTTTTGGGTATAATTTACCACTTCATATGTATTTGTTGGACCAATATATCCCCAATAAGATTTGTGCTTTTTGTTTCTCTATGTATAAGTTTTAATCTAAGTTTAGATTTTGTGGGGTCCTAAAAAATATCATAATCTATGTTAGAAAAAATACATTATAAATTTTTATCATAAATTTTGATATGCTAGACATCTACTAACAAATTAACCATACTAATAAAAAATTCAAAAAACACAAAACAATGATTCCTAACTTATGTTTCTTACATAGGTTATGACATTTTCTACCATCCCATAAATAATTTTAAACTAAAAAGTGAACTTGTACATGGAGAAAGGCCAACTAAAACACAGAGGGGTAAATTAAATCTAAAATTACTTTGGGGGCTATCAGGACATTGTGATGGGAGTATTTTGGACTTTTTTCATTTTTGAAAAAGAAAAACAAAATTCCCATTGACATCGGAGCTATAACGTGATGCATGCACATGTCTTACGTGGAACAGCCGCTGTGCCTGCCGGAATGTTTGCGACCGGAAGTGCTTTGTACAACATTTAAGCGTGGACTTTGGATCGAGAGCTAATTAATTAGTACGTACTAACCAGGAACGTGCAAACTGAGATGCATGCGCATGGCTCACTTTGGTACTTGAGAATGGCGGAGCTAGCTAGGAAGCAACTAACACCGATTAATTAAGACTTAATAATAAGAGAAGCCTTGTAAGTGACTTAGTTCACACTGCGTATGCATGTGGCAGTACAGTACAGAAGTACTGTATGAACGCATCATGCATTTACTAGTAGTTGAAGTTGTTGCACTACTACTCCTGTATATGTTGTACTTACTTTTTTTTAGGTACATATATAGTATGCCTTCTGCTGCGTTCTTCTATAAAACCGAACGAAACGGCATCCAGTTCGTTGGGCACAAGTTAAGCAGGCTGTGATCCCTCCTCTGTTACGGGTGTGTGTGTGTGTTCGTTATAGAGCTAGTGAGTGTCCGCCACGGTATTTCCAACACCTGAACCGAGAGATGGCCTTGTTGCCTCCCAGCACTAGTGCTGACGACGACGGTGCCGCCACCGACTCATCAGAAGAGGTCTCGATTCCGTCACACTCTCTGACAACAGCAGTTGTACTTGAATTTTTCTTTACAGAGATGCATGTTTATACATACCAGAACTGAAACATTTTGTTTCCTATATGCTCATCTATATGCCAGCTTTTGGTAGAAGCAGTTGATTCTACACGGTCACTGATTCTGAACCGGCCGAAGCAGCTGAATGCAATAACTTCGGCAATGGTATGCATGCTATAAAGTTCACTAAGCTAGTATTACAGTACCCAGGTTGTTTCATTTTTGCAATAGTGGGCAGAGAGGATGATCGTCCTACCTATATTGTTGCAGATAAAGGCACTTCTTAGGTGTTTTACTGCTTATGAGAAAGATGATGGAGTTAAACTGTTGATTATAAAGGTATCTGGTACCACTGTGTATCTCTCTATTGTTATTTAACTCCTAAGGGGCCGCACTTTATTATTCACACCATTCCAACTTGAAGCACGTGATTCTTATTGAACCCTGTTGTTGCCATGCAAAGCTCTCAAAATGAAGGGAGTAGTATTAATTTGCAAATGTAACCGTTTCTATTCTCTTGATCTAAGTCTGTTAACTTCTTAATTAAAACACCTTCGCATTTGCTACATATCTTACACTAAGTCGCTGTTTTTTCCTTTAGATCAGTCTGTTTCCTATTTATTCTTCCTTTTTGCTTCGTTCGATTGATCTGATCATCGCTATATATCCTTTCATTATCTTGATGCCTTATGTTGATCTTATTGGTACGGAAACGTCACTTGTTACAAGGGCAAAGGCAGATTCATTCCCATACAAAATGGTAATTACACCTTTTTCACTTGTCTCTGCGGTATCTGATGTCCAAAGCTGATTCATTCCCATACAAAAAAAAAAAACGTTTTCTATTATCTAACTTAATACCTCTGTTACATGTAGCATATGGATCTATTGTTTTTCGATGTGTTTTTTGATTGTGCTATGTATTTAATTCTTAAATCAGATGGCTGGAAATGGGGTGCCGATTTCTTCCGAAACGGATATTTGTTAGCTTACATCATTGCAACTTATGTTAAACCTCAGGTGACCTGCATCAGTTCATGATGTTTCATTATAATATTCACATCTATGTTCCTTGCCTCTCAAGGCTAGACAATTAACTGTAGGTTTCTCTTCTTACTGGAATTGTCATGGGTGCTGGTGCTGGTCTCTCTTTGCATGGAAGGTTCCGACTTTCTACTGAGAACACGGTATATGCAGTATGCTACAAGTCTAACACAAGTGACCTTACTAATTAAGCACAACAACTTGGCATGTCGTGACATGCATAAGGTTCTGCCAAAGTAGTCTGATACTGAAAATGGGAAGTGCTATGCGTGTTTATCTTTCCAAGTGAGATATTTTGTGTTGTGACTAGAAATATATCGAACACAAGTGACATGCTTCCCCTGTTACTAAGCACAACAACTTGGGATGTCATGATGCATCTATCGATCCTGAGATCTCCTTTTTAAAAGGTTCTGCTGGAAGTTCATACATTTTCGTTTTATGTCGTGTTTTTCATTTAGCCCCTTGGATTTTTTGCTCATATCTCACATATGCCCTTCCCTGACGCTGCCCCGACCGGGACGTGCTGCTCTGCACCGGCGACCATCTCTGCGCCTTCGCCAGCTCCGGTGTCTAGTCGGCGCCAGCGCCGGTGATGCGGACCTCCGGCGGGTCGGCATGGTCGGATTTGGATCCGGCAGCCGCTGGGGACGCCCTGTCAAGAACACACCCAACGACGCAGCCGCCGTGGAGCATGCTGGAGGGGCAGGTGGTGCTGGTGACGTGCCTACCGTCACCGCTCGCTCTGCGACGAGATCAACGCCTCAGCAGCCGCGGACGGGACTCGCGGGGTGGCCGTAGAACTCGGACACCGCGTGGGCCGTCGCGGCGCTGCTCAACGCATGCGCGGACCACGGCGGCAAGCTCGCGTGCATTGCGTGGCGGGTGCTGCAGAGCCTTGCTTGCGGTCTGTGTGATGGTCTTACTGAACTGATGGGCGCGTCGTGGATGTCAAACCACGAAGGCATGAGCATACCACATGCGAATGAAACTGCGATCAGCTTTCAGCAGGGACCGGCCGACGAGCAAGCAGTGAGATGAAGCCACAGGGTTGCCTTACAAGAGCACCTACGGTTGCATGTGACGGCGGCGCGGTGGGCGCGGTGGGGAAGGCCCAGCGGGTGTCGCGGAAGGCGGCCGCGGAGAAGTGGTCAGCGATGAACTCGTTGGCGCTGCCGCAGTCGCCCAGCCCGTGCAGCCACACCACGAAGCTGCAGCCGCGCGCCCTCCCTGCCGCCGTCGTGGGCATGTGCTCCTCCATCTCAAGTCCGAACTGGGAGACGATGCAGATGACGCGACGTGTCGGCGGAGGCAACTGGTGATTCGCGAGAGAAGACTAGCTTTGCTCATCTACTGGAGTTTCCATGGCCCCGTCAAGCCCGCGCGCCTCTGCCTGTTGAGAGACGTCGAGGCTGTGGGGACGAGAGGAGGAGGCTGGTGTCA